>OX439043.1:81278291-81878291 GCA_949317995.1 Acholoe squamosa | reverse complement strand
ACACCACTGGTAAAGCCTGTACACACACCACTGATAGAAGTCTACACACACCACTGGTATAAGCCTGTACACACACCACTGGTAGAAGCCTGTACACACACCACAGGTAGGAGCCTGTACACATACCACTGGTAGAAGCCTGTACACACACCACTGGTAGAAGCCTCTACACACACCACTGGTAGAAGCCTGTACACACACCACTAGTAGAAGTCTCTACACACACCACTGGTAGAAGCCTGTACACACACCACTAGTAGAAGCCTGTACACAAACCACTGGTAGAAGCCTGTACACACACCACTGGTAGAAGCCTATGCACACACCACTGGTAGAAGCCTGTACACACACCACTGGTAGAAGTCTACACACACCACTGGTAGAAGCCTGTACACACACCACTGGTAGAAGCCTGTACACACACCACTGGTAGAAGCCTGTACACACACCACTGGTAGAAGCCTGTACACACACCACTGGTTGAAGCCTGTACACACACCACTGGTAGAAGTCTGTACACACACCACTGGTAGCAGCCTGTACACACACCACTGGTAGAAGCCTGTACACACCACTGGTAGAAGCCTATACACACACCACTGGTAGAAGCCTTTACACACACCACTGGTAGAAGCCTGTACACACACCACTGGTAGAAGCCTGTACACACACCACTGGTAGAAGCCTGTACACACATCACTGGTAGAAGCCTGTACACACACCACAGGTAGAAGCCTGTACACACACCACTGGTAGAAGTCTGTACACACACCACAGGTAGAAGCCTGTATGCAAACCACTGGTAGAAGCCTGTACACATACCACTGGTAGAAGCCTGTACACACACGACTGGTAGAAGCCTGTACACACACCACAGGTAGAAGCCTGTACACACACCACTGGTAGAAGCCTGAATACATACCACTGGTAGAAGCCTGTACACACACAACTGGTAGAAGCCTGTACACATACCACTGGTAGAAGCCTGTACACACCACTGGTAGAAGCCTGTACACCCACCACTGGTAGAAGCCTGTACACATACCACTGGTAGAAGCCTGTACACATACCACTGGTAGAAGCCTGTACACGCACCACTGGTAGATGCTTCTACACACACCAATGGTAGAAGCCTCTACACACACCACTGGTAGAAGTCTGTACAGACACCAATAGTAGAAGCCTGTTCACACACCACTGGTAGAAGCCTGTACACACACCACTGGTAGAAGTCTGTACACACACCAATAGTAGAAGTCTCTACACCCACAACTGGTAGAAGCCTTTACACACACCACTGGTAGAAGCCTGAACACATACCACTGGTAGAAGCCTGTACACGCACCACTGGTAGAAGCCTGTACACACACCACTGGTAGAAGCCTCTACACACACCACTGGTAGAAGTCTGTACACACACCACTGGTAGAAGTCTATACACACACCACAGGTAGAAGTCTGTACACACACCACAGGTAGAAGTCTGTACACACACCACAGGTAGAAGCCTCTACACACACCACTGGTAGAAGCCTGTACACACACCACTGGTAGAAGTCTGTACACACACCAATAGTAGAAGCCTGTTCACACACCACTGGTAGAAGCCTTTACACACACCACAGGTAGAAGTCTGTACACACACCACAGGTAGAAGCCTGTACACACACCACTGGTAGAAGCCTGTACAAACCCCACTGGTAGAAGTCTGTACACACACCACTGGTAGAAGCCTGTACACATACCACTGGTAGAAGCCTGTACACACACCACTGGTAGAAGCCTGTACACATACCACTGGTAGAAGCCTGTACACACACCACAGGTAGAAGCCTCTACACACACCACTGGTAGAAGCCTGTACACACACCACTGGTAGAAGCCTGTACACACACCACTGGTAGAAGTCTGTACACACACCACTGGTAGAAGCCTGTACACATACCACTGGTAGAAGCCTGTACACACACCACTGGTAGAAGCCTATACACACACCACTGGTAGAAGCCTGTACACACACCACTGGTAGAAGCCTGTACACACACCACTGGTAGAAGCCTATACACACACCACTGGTAGAAGCCTGTACACACACCACTGGTAGAAGCCTGTACACACACCACTGGTAGAAGCCTATACACAACACTGTTAGCAGCCTGTACACACACCACTGGTAGAAGCCTGTACACACACCACTGGTAGAAGCCTGTACACGCACCACTGGTAGAAGCCTGTACACGCACCACTGGTAGAAGCCTCTACACACACCACTGGTAGAAGCCTCTACACACACCACTGGTAGAAGCCTGTACACACACCACAGGTAGAAGCCTGTACACACACCACTGGTAGAAGTCTGTACACACACCACTGGTAGAAGTCTGTACACACACCACAGGTAGAAGTCTGTACACACACCCCAGGTAGAAGCCTGTACACACACCACTGGTAGAAGCCTGTACACACACCACTGGTAGAAGCCTGTACACACACCACTGGTAGAAGTCTGTACACACACCAATAGTAGAAGCCTGTTCACACACCACTGGTAGAAGCCTTTACACACACCACAGGTAGAAGTCTGTACACACACCACAGGTAGAAGCCTGTACACACACCACTGGTAGAAGCCTGTACACACCCCACTGGTAGAAGTCTGTACACACACCACTGGTAGAAGCCTGTACACACACCACTGGTAGAAGTCTGTACACACACCACTGGTAGAAGCCTGTACACACACCACTGGTAGAAGCCTACACACACCACTGGTAGAAGCCTGTACACACACCACTAGTAGAAGCCTGTACACACACCACTGGTAGAAGCCTGTACACACACCACTGGTAGAAGTCTGTACACACACCACTGGTAGAAGCCTGTACACATACCACTGGTAGAAGCCTGTACACACACCACTGGTAGAAGCCTACACACACCAATGGTAGAAGCCTGTACACACACCACTGGTAGAAGCCTTTACACACACCACTGGTAGAAGCCTGTACACACACCACTGGTAGAAGTCTGTACACACACCACAGGTAGAAGCCTGTACACACACCAATAGTAGAAGCCTGTTCACACACCACTGGTAGAAGCCTTTACACACACCACTGGTAGAAGCCTGTACACACACCACTGGTAGAAGCCTATACACACCACTGGTAGAAGCCTACACACACCAATGGAAAAAGCCTGTACACACACCACTGGTAAAAGCCTGTACACACACCACTGGTAGAAGCCTGTACACACACCACTGGTAGCAGCCTGTACACACACCACTGGTATAAGCCTGTACACACACCACTGGTAGAAGCCTGTACACACACCACTGGTAGAAGCCTACACACACCAATGGTAGAAGCCTGTACACATACCACTGGTAGAAGCCTGTACACACACCACTGGTAGAAGCCTGTACACACACCACTGGTAGAAGCCTGTACACACACCACTGGTAGAAGCCTGTACACACAGCACTGGTAGAAGCCTGTACACACACCACTGGTAGAAGCCTGTACACATACCACTGGTAGAAGCCTGTACACACACCACTGGTAAAAGCCTGTACACACACCAATGGTAGAAGCCTTTACAAGCACCACTGGTAGAATCCCGTACACACACCAATAGTAGAAGCCTGTACTTGTACCACTGGTAGAAGCCTACACACACCAATGGTAGAAGCCTGTACACACACCAATAGTAGAAGCCTGTACATGTACCACTGGTAGAAGCCTACACACACCAATGGTAGAAGCCTGTACATGTACCACTGGTAGAAGCCTACACACACCAATGGTAGAAGCCTGTACACGCACAACTGGTAGAAGCCTCTACACACACCACTGGTAGAAGCCTCTACACACACCACTTGTAGAAGCCTCTACACACACCACTGGTAGAAGCCTCTGCACACACCACTGGTAGAAGCCTGTACACACAGCACTTGTAGAAGCCTCTACACACACAACTGGTTTAAGCCTGTACATGCACCACTGGTATAAGCCTGTACACACACCACTGGTAGAAGCCTGTACACACACCACAGGTAGGAGCCTGTACACATACCACTGGTAGAAGCCTGTACACACACCACTGGTAGAAGCCTCTACACACACCACTGGTAGAAGCCTGTACACACACCACTAGTAGAAGTCTCTACACACACCACTGGTAGAAGCCTGTACACACACCACTAGTAGAAGCCTGTACACACACCACTGGTAGAAGCCTGTACACACACCACTGGTAGAAGCCTATGCACACACCACTGGTAGAAGCCTGTACACACACCACTGGTAGAAGTCTACACACACCACTGGTAGAAGCCTGTACACACACCACTGGTAGAAGCCTGTACACACACCACTGGTAGAAGCCTGTACACACACCACTGGTAGAAGCCTGTACACACACCACTGGTAGAAGCCTGTACACACACCACTGGTAGAAGTCTACACACACCACTGGTAGAAGCCTGTACACACACCACTGGTAGAAGCCTATGCACACACCACTGGTAGAAGCCTGTACACACACCACTGGTAGAAGTCTACACACACCACTGGTAGAAGCCTGTACACACACCACTGGTAGAAGCCTGTACACACACCACTGGTAGAAGCCTGTACACACACCACTGGTAGAAGCCTGTACACACACCACTGGTAGAAGCCTGTACACACACCACTGGTAGAAGTCTGTACACACACCACTGGTAGCAGCCTGTACACACACCACTGGTAGAAGCCTGTAAACACCACTGGTAGAAGCCTATACACACACCACTGGTAGAAGCCTTTACACACACCACTGGTAGAAGCCTGTACACACACCACTGGTAGAAGCCTGTACACACACCACTGGTAGAAGCCTGTACACACATCACTGGTAGAAGCCTGTACACACACCACAGGTAGAAGCCTGTACACACACCACTGGTAGAAGTCTGTACACACACCACAGGTAGAAGCCTGTATGCAAACCACTGGTAGAAGCCTGTACACATACCACTGGTAGAAGCCTGTACACACACGACTGGTAGAAGCCTGTACACACACCACAGGTAGAAGCCTGTACACACACCACTGGTAGAAGCCTGAATACATACCACTGGTAGAAGCCTGTACACGCACCACTGGTAGAAGCCTTTACACACACCACTGGTAGAAGCCTGTACACATACCACTGGTAGAAGCCTGTACACACACAACTGGTAGAAGCCTGTACACATACCACTGGACGAAGCCTGTACACACCACTGGTAGAAGCCTGTACACCCACCACTGGTAGAAGCCTGTACACATACCACTGGTAGAAGCCTGTACACATACCACTGGTAGAAGCCTGTACACGCACCACTGGTAGATGCTTCTACACACACCAATGGTAGAAGCCTCTACACACACCACTGGTAGAAGTCTGTACAGACACCAATAGTAGAAGCCTGTTCACACACCACTGGTAGAAGCCTGTACACACACCACTGGTAGAAGTCTGTACACACACCAATAGTAGAAGTCTCTACACCCACAACTGGTAGAAGCCTTTACACACACCACTGGTAGAAGCCTGAACACATACCACTGGTAGAAGCCTGTACACGCACCACTGGTAGAAGCCTGTACACACACCACTGGTAGAAGCCTCTACACACACCACTGGTAGAAGTCTGTACACACACCACTGGTAGAAGTCTATACACACACCACAGGTAGAAGTCTGTACACACACCACAGGTAGAAGCCTGTACACACACCACTGGTAGAAGCCTCTACACACACCACTGGTAGAAGCCTGTACACACACCACTGGTAGAAGTCTGTACACACACCAATAGTAGAAGCCTGTTCACACACCACTGGTAGAAGCCTTTACACACACCACAGGTAGAAGTCTGTACACACACCACAGGTAGAAGCCTGTACACACACCACTGGTAGAAGCCTGTACACACCCCACTGGTAGAAGTCTGTACACACACCACTGGCAGAAGCCTGTACACATACCACTGGTAGAAGCCTGTACACACACCACTGGTAGAAGCCTGTACACATACCACTGGTAGAAGCCTGTACACACACCACAGGTAGAAGCCTCTACACACACCACTGGTAGAAGCCTGTACACACACCACTGGTAGAAGCCTGTACACACACCACTGGTAGAAGTCTGTACACACACCACTGGTAGAAGCCTGTACACATACCACTGGTAGAAGCCTGTACACACACCACTGGTAGAAGCCTATACACACACCACTGGTAGAAGCCTGTACACACACCACTGGTAGAAGCCTGTACACACAGCACTGGTAGAAGCCTATACACACACCACTGGTAGAAGCCTGTACACACACCACTGGTAGAAGCCTGTACACACACCACTGGTAGAAGCCTATACACAACACTGTTAGCAGCCTGTACACACACCACTGGAAGAAGCCTGTACACACAGCACTGGTAGAAGCCTATACACACACCACTGGTAGAAGCCTGTACACACACCACTGGTAGAAGCCTGTACACACACCACTGGTAGAAGCCTATACACAACACTGTTAGCAGCCTGTACACACACCACTGGTAGAAGCCTCTACACACACCACTGGTAGAAGCCTGTACACACACCACTGGTAGAAGCCTGTACACGCACCACTGGTAGAAGCCTGTACACACACCACTGGTAGAAGCCTCTACACACACCACTGGTAGAAGCCTGTACACACACCACAGGTAGAAGCCTGTACACACACCACTGGTAGAAGTCTGTACACACACCACTGGTAGAAGTCTGTACACACACCACAGGTAGAAGTCTGTACACACACCCCAGGTAGAAGCCTGTACACACACCACTGGTAGAAGCCTGTACACACACCACTGGTAGAAGCCTGTACACACACCACTGGTAGAAGTCTGTACACACACCAATAGTAGAAGCCTGTTCACACACCACTGGTAGAAGCCTTTACACACACCACAGGTAGAAGTCTGTACACACACCACAGGTAGAAGCCTGTACACACACCACTGGTAGAAGCCTGTACACACCCCACTGGTAGAAGCCTGTACACACACCACTGGTAGAAGCCTGTACACACACCACTGGTAGAAGCCTGTACACACCCCACTGGTAGAAGTCTGTACACACACCACAGGTAGAAGCCTGTACACACACCAATAGTAGAAGCCTGTTCACACACCACTGGTAGAAGCCTTTACACACACCACTGGTAGAAGCCTGTACACACACCACTGGTAGAAGCCTATACACACCACTGGTAGAAGTCTGTACACACACCACTGGTAGAAGCCTGTACACACACCACTGGTAGCAGCCTGTACACACACCACTGGTAGAAGCCTACACACACCAATGGAAAAAGCCTGTACACACACCACTGGTAAAAGCCTGTACACACACCACTGGTAGAAGCCTGTACACACACCACTGGTAGCAGCCTGTACACACACCACTGGTATAAGCCTGTACACACACCACTGGTAGAAGCCTGTACACACACCACTGGTAGAAGCCTACACACACCAATGGTAGAAGCCTGTACACATACCACTGGTAGAAGCCTGTACACACACCACTGGTAGAAGCCTGTACACACACCACTGGTAGAAGCCTGTACACACACCACTGGTAGAAGCCTGTACACACAGCACTGGTAGAAGCCTGTACACACACCACTGGTAGAAGCCTGTACACATACCACTGGTAGAAGCCTGTACACACACCACTGGTAAAAGCCTGTACACACACCAATGGTAGAAGCCTTTACAAGCACCACTGGTAGAATCCCGTACACACACCAATAGTAGAAGCCTGTACATGTACCACTGGTAGAAGCCTACACACACCAATGGTAGAAGCCTGTACACACACCAATAGTAGAAGCCTGTACATGTACCACTGGTAGAAGCCTACACACACCAATGGTAGAAGCCTGTACATGTACCACTGGTAGAAGCCTACACACACCAATGGTAGAAGCCTGTACACACAGCACTTGTAGAAGCCTCTACACACACAACTGGTTTAAGCCTGTACATGCACCACTCGTAGAAGCCTGTACACACACCACTAACCAAAAGACCTGCCCTTTGAAACAGGTGCGGGTCTATTGGAAAAACTTACATGATAACTTAAGGAATACAACAGAAACCAGATTGCACACTATCCATACTGTTAACACAAATTTCAAAGCAATAGAAAACACACTTACACTATAGAGAAAAAAGGCCTGAATTAATTATATGTAAAGCGTTGTGTACATTCTGACGGTGTAACGATGAATCCATTGAAATTATGAAAAAATTGAAATAAATATATAAAAAAAATAAATAAAATAAAATAAAAACAATGTGTAGTTGCAATCCCATTTCCACTTGGGAATTAATAGATGCATCAGATGTATTGTTCTTTTAGGCACCGTTGTTAAACCAAGGTGTTCATTAAGTGTTCGTTTCTAATTATGTATTCGATTCATTGAGTGTGTGTTTCATAATGTATTTCAAAAAATGGCTAGTACTGCCAGAGACAGAACTATAGCTATATATCAATTTCATGCCGAGAACACATGTGCTTTCGTGAAAAGACGGTATACGTTAGAGTCGACCAAATGTTGTGTAGTGAAGCACCTTTATACCTCGGTGTAGAAGCTGCTTGACTGAGAAGTATCATGTCGAGACAAACCGAATGGAGTACTTGGTATAGTTCTTCGGTGGATTCCTCTTGTGATATCAATGAGATGTGGATGGGAAATATGGCTTACAACTATCCCTCATTTCAAAAGGACACTTGCTCCAAAGTTGTACACCAAGATTACACCATGTACAATCTGAATTATGAGAAACAAAAGTTGAATGTACACATCTCAATGTGTAAATTTTGTTGTGTTCCTCTCCGATATTCAACCGTGTTATGTAGAGAGTGTCAACTCGAATTCCCCGATTCATCATCGTAGTCGAACGTAATGAAAAATATGAAAATAAAGTGAAATGTGTACATAAAAACATGATATTTATAAGAAATAAAAAAAAGTGAAAATGTGTAATGCGGTTTCTTTTGTATTCTTTACCTTATCATGTAATTTCTTTTAAGTTTTTTTCCCCAATAGACCTAACCAGTTTCAAGGGGCAGGTCTTTTGGTTAAATTTTCTTCTTTTTTTTTTCAAAAAAGGGCTCCTCCCCTCCCAAAGGGCCCCCACCCCTTCCCTCCCCTCCCCATACTATTAGGGGCCCCCCACCCAAAAGGCCGCCCAATAATTTTTTTTTCTGCAAGCTCTCAGCTTGCCTTTTTTCATCTATGAAAAAATATCTCCCTATAAGTCACACTCTCATCTACATCATAAACCAACCACTCTTGTCTGCAATCGGAAAGCTGGTTCCTGTGTCTTTTCAGTAAGAACTTAGCCGTGAAGGCCGACTTACACTGGGGACATTTGTAGATGCCAGCGTATTCATTGAAATCCATCACGAGGGACACATGCAGACCTTGTTTCGCGGACAGGTGAAGGTTTACTTTACCTCGGGTGGTCAAAGTTTTGAAAGGTGGTCTGATCAGGACGACTCGTTTCTTCAGGTTCTGACCTCTCACTTTATGGGTGGTGTAAACCGCTATTTGTACGTCGAACAAACTCTCTAACATCGGTAAGTCACTCATCATCACACCTAGAAAGGTTTTGGGTTTCCCAGTGGAATCAAACTGACGTGTTTGCCGGTCTTGTATAAGTGAAAGGATATGCAGCGAAAGACGCATAACTTGTCCTTGTCGGAAAAAATCTAACACACCCCCTTTTTTTTCAGCCGACCCGATTGGGTAACCCTCCCCCTTATGGGGGATTCTCTGGGCCCCATGTAAATGCAAATGTTCACATTGGTGGGAAAAAGAACTTTCCATTTGGTGTCAGAGTCGCAAAGTTTCTGTACTTCTTTTTCATGAGAGAGAGGAAGTCTTCCAGAGTTTCTGAATTAGTAATGGTGGGGAGGGGTTGTAAAAGAGTCGCTTTGTTTTGGGAGGCGTGAACGTAGGGTAGTTTGTCTCTGTTTTCCCTGTGTTGTAATATCAACCCTACTGACAAGCCCACTTTGTATCTGAATCTTTGCGCGATATAAATCTGACGCATCGTATCTACATCGTCACTCAACTGAATGGGGTCAATTTTTTCTAACAATCTACAGGGCAGTGGGAGTAAAGAAATAGGTCTATCACTGGCTTTGGGGATTGGGGTGACCTTGGAAACCTCCCAAGATGTTGGAACACAATTTGTAGTAAAGGACAGACTGAAAATCTTAACCAGATTATCAGGTTTATGTTTAAAGAAATTTTACCTAGCTTTGTCTATAATTTTGTTGACTTTATCACATGAGTCGGTTACACAAGCCCATTTATTCTCATCATTTGAACCACAAGCAAACCATTGTAGTCTGTTCTTGTCTCTAATGACTTCATAAATATTTTGAGACATCCATGGGTTTCTATGTTTTTTAACCTTGAATTTGTGACGGTCAAGAATTGACATAGTAGCCTTTTCAAATTCATTCCATGCTGTATAAACATCATCAGTCGTATCAAATATTTACCAATCATATGAATCAAATTTCCTAAGTAATAGAGCATCAGGTAGCTTCTGCCTTCAATGATAGTAGTCAACAACTTTCATTTTTTTCTGATGAGGAAAATGGGAAGATGATCAGGAATCAATTGTTGGCCACACAAGTAGTAATAAAGTGGCATCTTAAATGTGTAAATATTAAATCCAGAGTGGCATTCTCTCTGGTACCTTCTTTGATTTCTTGATTTAGACCAAAACCCTTCAATCTGTTAAGTAAATTATTAACAATATCCGAGTCCTCCTGGGTATTAAAACTTAAATCACCCAAACAAATCATTTCCAGATTATCACTATCTTCAACCTGTGCTATAATACCAGCTAATACATCATTGAAATCCCCTTTGGAACCTTCAGGAGGACGATATATGTGGATCAACACAGTAAAAGGTACGCCTGCACACCCCCTCGCTGGCCTACCTTTTACAGTGTTGATCCACATATATTAAGAATTAAAATGGGTTACAAACCGTTACAAGTTGATGTTGTAATGAATACTGAATCCAGAGAAGTTCTTTGATCCTTGTTTATTGCATGATGACAGAGTGTACATATAGGTGGTAACAATGATACACTCGCCAGTGTGCAGGCTCTGCCCCTAAGCTTGTAGCTCGACCTGTCATAGGTTCTAGATACTAGGGAGGTTGTGTGTAGAATAAAGAGATCCAAAGGGAGAGATGCCCGGGAGCTGCTCATAGGGTCTTATATACCTAGGTGAGCAGCTCACAGGGTAGGAGCAGGTCAGATCTGGTCAGGTCTGGTTGGATCTGGTCAGATCTGACGTGCCGTCATACCCGGTAATGATTCTATTTATATGTGGACCAATCAGGGTGAAGGGAGGCTGTAGAATTTCCCTGCATCCTAGAAATGCGTCCACAGGTATGTCGGTATGTTGTGATACTCCCAGTGAGTCAGTGCCCAGAAATGGAATGGGTCCAGCTCTCACAACATCATGGTATGGATGATGTAAGAGTAGCTCACTGTACACACTGGGGGGGGGGTGAGTTGTAAGCTTGTGAGCAGGGCCTGAGCGTGTGTGCCGAAGAATTTAATAAATGTGTAAAATAATGAATAATACCCAGAATAGTCCATTGACATGTGCTTTAGTTACCAATAGACTATGTAACTCGATAATCTCATCTGAGCGGTTTAGATGTGAATAAGCTTGGTAGTCATGTTGAATGGAATTTCTGATACAAATAGCTACACCAAATAGCTTCATCAAGTACTTGCCTATCTAATCTATATCTACCATATCCAGCAAATTGAAAGTCACATTCATCATCATCGCAATTAACCATTATCTAGAAAAAGTGTAAATATCTAGCCCAGCAGGATACAATTCCGCACAGATTGAGGCATAATTAGATATGATACTTCTAGCATTTAAATATAGAAGCCTTAGGCCTATGGCGCCTATTGCATAGAATGCACTCCCGCGGCTAATAGCCACAGGTACACGTAACGTATGAAACACAACAATATAATATAATACATGTAGTGTATACTGCTTATCCACCCCCCATGGGAAATTACTATCATCGTAACTACATAAGGGGCATAGGCCTTTATGCCACCCCATAGCATGGTATAAATAGTTTTAATGGGCTGCAAAGAAAGTGGTTGGCAAACCTCAGGACTTATTACACCACCCAGCCACACTCTATCAGTAATCATAGGACAAAAGTAGTACACATTTTAAAGTCTATATACACATTAGACTTAATAATGAGAAAAGCATGGTAATGGTGGTAGTTATATGAACCATAAGGGGTGCATCCACTGGGACGGATGGACCATCTGTTCCCCTTCATCTGTCATTTTCTCCATAGAAATCAATAGATAAATGATACGGATGAAACCCACGGATGGTCCATCCGTGGGCAGTGGACGCACCCCTATACAAGTATAAGTATATAATACTGTGCAAAATAAGACTCATAAACACGGTCAAGTAACCCTATACAAGAAATATCAGTCCAGTGAGTATGTAACATGAGTTGAACATTTGACCATTATGTCGAAATAATACAGTCTATATTGGCCAATAAGGGATTGACTATTAATTAGCCTGTTCACGGGTCTTCTTCAGCCTAATTTCCTCCTTGGCTGGTAGTGGGTCTTCACCGGTGATCATGTATCTTAACTTTATTAAGAGTTCTCCAAGTTTGTTGTCACAGTCATTTGATGCAACATTGTCAATAATTATCTCGTCTTTTTATCCCAGGTGGTATTCTGAGCCGTAGGTTTTGTGGCGCATTGCTTCATATATAAATATTTGCCCTTGCTCTTCACTAGTATGTCCATCAGGGCAGGAGCCTCAAATTTGATGTTGAGCAGCTTCTCCATTACTTCCTAATCAATGTCATGCCATTCATTAGATTTTACGTAGGATTTTGCAGCATACATTGCATCAATTGGAGTAGGTGCAGCCAAGACACGTCTTAATAAGACAAGGGTGGAGGTTGAAAAAGGGGGGATACACCCCCTGGAAAGCCAAACCATCGGGCGTTTTGACAGTTTTAGCATTAGCTAATGTGAGGTCAAATGGCAACTGATCCAATTCCTTATGCTGATTTATTTGACCAGCAACAGTAATGGTAGTTCCTCGTACTGAGCAATCCACACCTTTAGACTTGGCCAAGGCTTGCAGAGATCTCAGGTTCCGCTGGATTTTCTTTTCTTCTGGACTTATATCATCCGATAGGTGGACTCCCTTCCATGTCAGATTGTCTTTAAGATTTTTGAAACCGCCAAGATTTGCATTTTATACTGTAGGGATGAAAAAAAAAAACTACTGTAGGCCTATTTCTAGGCTTAAAGTTCGGGTTTCTTTTTTGCTGAGGACTAGGCACCTGCTTTTTACCTTTCCTATATACAGCCTCCGCTGCTGTGGTATTAAAATCCAAGCGACATCACTGATTAATTGATATAGGGTGTCTCTCAGGGACCCAGGTGTGTCCTCATCTACCCCGTCAATCAGTAGGATTATTTTTTTCCGGTCATTCTCGATTATAGCAAATTGTTCAGTAAATCTTTCAGAATCAGCTTGAACCTTTACCACCTCTTCTTCAGCTTTAACAAGTTTGTCGCTGTGTGTGGACAATGTTGAGTCAATGCCAGTACATCGCTGTTCCAGATCTTGGATTATTGGGGTGCGTTCTTTAGGAAACCCAGCAGGACCAAAGAGCCTCTTCTCCATGGCATTGAGAATGCGTACTGTACCTCTATTTATAGACTCTTGGGGTTTTATGTGATCTTCTAACTCTTTAAGTTTGTCTACTATGTTCTTGGTAGAGGCTTTATAGTCTAATTTGGGCAGAAATTGGTTCTCATGTTTTTCATATTCATCCTTTTTGTCTTGCAAAGTAGGATTTTTCGGTCTACCTGCACCATCTTGAAATCAAGGTGAGTGTGAGGTGATGGTTTCGTACTTCTCGCCCAGGCATCAATGTATTACAAGTGGCTAGGTTACATAAACACACACTGAAATTGTCTCTTTATGTGGATTTACAGCTGGTGATTGAAGAACAGGGGATATTATCGTCGTTGGGAGAGATTTATTTTGACCGGTGGTAGATAAACAATACAACATAAACAAACCATGGGTGCCACCATCTTAATTTTTCTGTCCAGTCGGTGCTAATCAGGTCAGTTTGCAGCTAAAATACTTCATAAGGTAGTTCTTGTGGTATTCACACATCTCGGGTGTAAAAATATGGGCTGTCGTAGTGTTCCAAAGATGTAAACTCGGCGGTGTTACACGGAGCTCCTCCTAACATGTCTTCAACCGTGTGCCATAGTTTCGCTCACTGATAAACCCATGATAAAGCCCATTTCCTCCCCATGATAAAGCCATACACCCGTCAACTCATAATGACGACTCGGCTCTCCAAGATTCTCACAGTCACAGTCATCATTTTTGCATCAGCACTGTCTTCAATGGCCTACATACTGGGGAAGCAGAGGGTAAGTGAGAAAGGAGAGTTTTGTGGGATAGACAACAGCAAGCAGCATCCAGCTATGGTGGTGAGAAATTCGACAACAAGTTTCGTGCTACTAATAACATCATCTTTGATACAAGCATGTACTATCCGACACATTTGCACCCAAGCTGCCATCACAAGATACAATGTCCATGCCGCAGACCCTCGTATTGCCACCATCTCACACCTCGTTAACCAAATGCGTCCACTGGAACCACAAGGGGGAGGAACCAGAACCCTTCAGCAGACTCATCTTGGCAGAATGGCCAAGATTCTCACTGTATCCCTGCGTACCACCTGTGTGTGCATGCTGCCGTCTAATGTCATCATTATAGTGACAGCCATTGGTGACAACCTTGGACTGGATACCACAGTTCTGATGTCAGTAGCACCTCAGGTCGGTGTACTTGTGGTGTGTCAGGGTGTGCTGTATCCATGTGTTGTTGTTACCATGAGTACATAACTAAGGGCAACCCTTAACTCTGTCTCTAACAGGCAGGAGACTCTTTTTACATTATTTCTTAACTATGATAGTTTTGTAACGCCCACCCCCATCATTCAGAAATGGTCCTGTGCCTCCCCCTATTGCAATCAGGCATTATATAGAACCTGGAATAAATTAATATGTGTTTACGATGGGCCTGATCCATTGAATTAGCAATATGCCTGTTCCTCATTTGCTGTGCACAATATTTTCTAGAAAACTTCCTGATATTAAAATCTAAGATGATCATAAAACATATGAAAATGTTACAAATATTTCAATCCATTTAAGTCAATATTCAATCATATATCATATCTATCCTCTAGGACTGAGTCAGCAACATAAAGTCATTGCACTGCATAAGTGATGGTCAGAAGACCTACTAAGAGACAAAAAGACGTTGGCATCCACCTGTGTTTTCATACATAAAATGTCAATGTATAAGAGACAGAATGAGGCCTGGGACCCATCTCTGTATCTACCATAGTGAATGTTAATATAGGACAGGAGAGCTTTCACAAATATCAAATTATTTTCTTATTTTCATACCAACTGAAGGAGTGTTGTTGAACATTTGCTGTAATTTTTCAAGTACAAGTAGTAGGAATGTCACAATGTCACATCCCCTGCTTAAGTCCTGACACATTTCACTACCAATATAATGGTTTCTTTATATTTTCACAGTGGTTATCATCAACATGTGTGCCTTGTATCAAACAAATAAAGATTTTGCATCTGTATCATTTGCAAGGCCTTTCATTGTTTGCTGTTGTCGGTCTTTGAGATAGAGAAAAGGAGACAGAGGAGACAGAGGAGAAAGAGCAAAACAGCGAACCAGAGAAAGAGAGAGAGAGACAGAGGCAGAAAGATTAAGAGAGAGAGAGAGAGAGAGAGAGAGAAATAGGGGTGTGGGCTGTTTTCTGAATACAAATATCATAGGCCTAAACATTAACACAACCACCTGCACTCTCAGACGGCCGCCATTAGGTTAGTTGAATTTTGTCACCACCAGTAGGATACAGAAAGGGTCTGGAGTTTATTCTCTAATAACTCATTAATTAATGACTCCACCATTAAGCAGATTGTCACAAATCCTATAATACAGGAAGTCCATATTGGTAAAGATCACTGTGTCCATGATAAAGGCAATGATCAACATGAAACAGCTTTCATCGTCTCATTCATTCCTATTATTATTAATAGACTCCTTGCCATAAGACCATAGCATCTCCTCCCCCACATCTCACATAGACTGTGAAATGTTATTTAACCTTACACTAAGACCTATAGTCCACTGGGCCTCTTCAGCCGACTTTTGTGTAGGAAGTGTATGGCCAAAGTTGGCCGAAGAGGCCCAGTGGGCTATGGATCTAATGTTCCAAAAATTGGAATACACCGCTTTGTTCTCTCATGTGGCACCATGATATAGGTTATGTATTAGATGTCTATATAGTCATACTATATTTCTCTATTGTTTGTTTTTCAATGGACGCCACATTAGGCCGCGTGTGATACCCTGGAACTGTACCATCATCATGAGGCTCAATGATACCTGACAAACACAAAGCTGATCACATTAATTAGAGCTAGATGAATGAGGTACAATGTGATAGCTGATTACATTAATTAGAGCTAGATGAATGAGGTACAATGTGATTCCCATGGTCTCATATTTACACCAACATAGCCATAGTAGAATATAGAGTTGTTTCATCATCTGTCCACTTGGCGTGATACCAGGCTCAATGACAAACACAAAGCTGATCGCACAGCCGGACGATCCTGCCTGTTGGTCTGTATTAATCTCATAATGAGATGAATGAGATACAATGTCACTACCATTGATTGTTTCATATTCTCTCCAGCAAATAGCGATAGTGAGTGAAATACCGGTGCTACATCTGAGAGTGTAGGATTAGGACCATGCAGAAATGTGATACTTATTTATACTTTTATAGAGAATCATCATGCAATGTCTAAGCATCAACCCTGGGAATTCTACAGGCCTTGGTTCTAAAGTAATAAAGTGTAAAACTATATTGAACTTTACAAGTCTGCTGCCTCTCATCAATAGATAACATGCATGTCTTACACTTTAGGTTCTTACAACAAAATGGCAGCTATGATGGATGGTTGGTGTCTAAGTACCGTCTTCCTAAGTTCTTACTGCAAACTCACATGACATGGTGAAGCAGTTGTTATGGGATAATGACCTCCTGGCGAGAATCCATATCTGCATTTCAGTTATTTTTTGTACTCGACCTTATGTTATTTTGTCCTGTCTGGATCATCAGAGGGGTTACCTATGTATCATGTTTAATGCTAGTCTTCCTTTGCTAAGCATTTCTCTCCTGAATATGTGTAATGGTTCTAGGTATGGTTATATATGCACACATAATGTACTGTGAAGCTGGATTGTCAAGGTAGCGTTAGTTGTAATTAGAATATGATGAATGTTGAAGAGTAGGTGCAATGTACACAATACATTCAGAACACATAATAATATAGCTGCCTATTATACATTTACATTGTAAAAGCATAGCAAAGTGGGAAGAAGAGCGATTTCATTCATGGAAGGCCCCTCACCAGCCAGGGTCTATCTAGCCCATCGGGAGTGTATACGTGTCAGTATCTAATGATCCTGTACCACTGTGTCAATAATGAAGGCAGTGTGCAACATGGAACTGTGTTTTTGCCATTGAGTAAACCATTGTATCCTCGCCTACTTCATCATCAACTACCATTGAGTAAACCATTGTATCCTCGCCTACTTCATTAGTGACTACCATTGAGTAAACGATTGTATCCTTGCCTACTTCATCAGTGAATACCATTGAATAAACCATTGTATCCTCGCTAACTTCATCAGCGAATACCATTGAGTTAACCATTGTATCCTCGCCAACTTCATCATCAACTAACATTGAGTAAACCATTGTATCCTCGCCTACTTCATCAGTGACTACCATTGAGTAAACCATTGTATCCTCGCCTACTTCATCAGTGACTACCAATGAGTAAACCATTGTATTCTCGCCTACTTCATCATCAACTACCATTAAGTAAACCATTGTATCCTCGCCAACTTCATCATCAACTAACATTGAGTAAACCATTGTATCCTCGCCAACTTCATCAGTGACTACCTTTGATTAAACCATTGTATTCTCGCCTACTTCATCATCAACTACCATTGAGTAAACCATTGTATCCTCGCCTACTTCATCATCAACTAACATTGAGTAAACCATTGTATCCTCGCCAACTTCATCAGTGACTACCATTGAGTAAACCATTGTATCCTCGCCTACTTCATCATCAACTAACATTGAGTAAACCATTGTATCCTCGCCAACTTCATCAGTGACTACCATTGAGTAAACCATTGTATCCTTGCCTACTTCATCAGTGAATACCATTGAATAAACCATTGTATCCTCGCTAACTTCATCAGCGAATACCATTGAGTTAACCATTGTATCCTCGCCCACTTCTTCAGTGACTACCATTGAGTAAACCATTGTATCCTCGCCTACTTCATCATCAACTAACATTGAGTAAACCATTGTATCCTCGCCTACTTCATCAGTGACTACCATTGAGTAAACCATTGCATCCCCGCTAACTTCATCATCAACTACCATTGAGTAAACCATTGTAGCCTTGCCAACTTCATCAGTGACTACCTTTGATTAAACCATTGTATCCTGGCCTACTTCATCATCAACTACCATTGAGTAAACCATTGTATCCTCGTCTACTTCATGAGTGACTACCATTGAATAAACCATTGTATACTTGCCAACTTCATCAGCGACTACCATTGAGTAAACCATTGTATTCTCGCCTACTTCATCAGCGACTACCATTGAATAAACCATTGTATCCTCGCCAACTTCATCAGTAACTCCCCTTGTGTGTGAAGTTGTCATCAGTCCTGAAGTCTGTATTACTCTAATGTAGTCTCTCAGTGAAATCGATCCATTTGTATGAGTGGCTGTCTTATACTGATATAGCCTTGATACAAGTGATACACTATAATGGCCTCAGACCCTACAACGCCAGTTTTCTGAAATATCATCTAATATACCATACACATTTTTGATATCATTGTTAGGTGATATCTTCACTTACATCTGTGTGGACCGAAAATCATGTACACCATGAAAGTAGAGTGTATGCAGACATCATGTACACCAGGAAAGTAGAGTGTATGCTGACATCATGTACACCAGGAAAGTAGAGTGTATGCAGACAGTGGCATCATGTACACCATGAAAATAGAGTGTATGCTGACATCATGTACACCATGAAAGTAGAGTGTATACAGACAGAGGCATCATATACACCATGAAAGTAGAGTGTACGCAGACATCATGTACACCATGAAAGTAGAGTGTATGCAGACAGAGGCATGATATACACCATGAAAGTAGAGTGTATGCTGACATCATGTACACCATGAAAGTAGATTGTATGCTGACATCATGTACACCATGAAAGTAGAGTGTATGCAGACAGAGGCATCATATACGCCATGAAAGTAGAGTGTATGCAGACATCATGTACACCATGGAAGTAAAGTGTATGCAAACATTATGTACACCATGAAAGTAAAGTGTTTGCAGACAGAGGCATCATGTATACCATGAAAGTAGAGTGTATGCAAACATTATATACACCATGAAAGTAGAGTGTATGCAGACAGTGGGTATGAAAGTTCTGTGCTCCTTCAGGCGATTTACCAGGTTTTTGGGTCTGGACCTGCTGTCTCCTGATGACACCTCTAACATTGGGCTATTTCACCATCACCAGACAAGGCATGATATTAGCCTTAGTGATACCTGGAAACACAACACTGAAGAAAAGGAAGTCGGTGCTACACCACCTTAAAATATTAATATGACCGCTAGGTGATAAATGGGATATAACCAGACAGCTCACACTGTTTTACACTCTGACAAAAAGCAGCAGAGCAGTGAGCAACATAATTATCTAAGTAATCAACTCTGTTTAGAATCATATTCTAGAAATGGTCATCTGACTACAAACTGTCAGTGTCAGCTGGATATGGCCAGATGCGGTAAGGTAGCGTCTGATCCTGATGTGCTATTTTTCCCTGCATTCCACTCTCTATTTTTTAAATTTTGAGTAAAAACATTTTGTCTATACAAGCATCACATCATACCTCACTTCTCTGTTCTGTTGTCTGTGTTGACATTGCTTCAATGTAGCTGTCATCATCAATTAACAACAAACCTGTATCCACCACTCAATCAATGAGACCACCACATGTGTTTGCCATAAGGAGTGTCCTCCTAGTTGGTTTAAAAAGGATGACCAACACTGTACAATGTCAGATTATATGTCATATGTCTTCCGATATCAACTGTTGTTATTATTTACCATGTCAATTGGAATTCCCAAGTTGGAGGTGCTATACTCCTACTTATATTCATTAAATTCTCATCTCTATTGTCATTTTGATATTGTCTACCCATTATTGATCATCAATCTAGAGTGTAGTTTATACATATTAGAAAACTCAGTACCTAATACAGAATCATGTTGAGCTATTCATGCCACTATAGATGTGTTTCATCAACTATCCACAAGGCGTGGGACGAGGCTCAATGATATGACAAACAAAAAACTGATCACACGGCAAGCTGACCTTTGGTGTTGGTATGTATTAATCATAGCACTCGATGAATGAGGATGTGAGGACCATTGTTTCATATTCTCACCGACACAGCTGTAGTAAGTTGGATATAGAGGTGGTCCATCATCCATTTCCATGGCCTTGTCAATGATCGCACTGCAAGACGACCCTCCCTGTTGGTAGGTATTAATTATAGCACGAGATGAATGAGACTCAATGTGACACCCATTGGTTCCCACCAACATAACTGTTGTAAGTAGAATATATAGAGGTGGTCCATCATCCGTCCCCAAGGCCTTGTCAATGACGTATGACAAACACAAAGCTGATCACACTGCAAGCCGACCCTCCCTGTTTGTATTACTCATGAAGCTAGATGAATGAGACTCAATGTGACACCTCGATCATTGTTACAGAGTATCAGATACACATACTCCTAATGCATTGTAATTGTAGTTTACTGTAAACTACTCACAGAGCAGGCATGCAGAAATAAGGAAGTACAAAAGTGTTCCTATATATTTGTAAATACGATTTGACCTCATAATAGTCTAAGCTTAATGTCATTTTAATACTGTTTATTTATAGATTTACAATGATCTGAATGGAATTTTGAACATCTTGAAAACTACATCCACCCAGTATATACAACTCAGTGCATGACATGAGGTGTACATGAGAAGTGGAATCTGTGAAACACTGCCTTACAATGATGAACACAGTCCTTGTCGCTCTTCTCCGTTTGTATCACAGAACTTGTCTATACAGATTTCACACTGTCCAAAATCATAACCATATAAGGTGTATGATAGACAGTCCATGAGTAAGTACCATACTCCAACGCCGACTGAATGCATGGCTTAGAACCAGCTTGGTAAGTCTCAGATGATTCCCTCGTGTGTTGGTCCTTGTCGTACAAGGTCAAACTGCTCTTCACTCAATTGTGTAATGTCCAATATATTAGATGTTGGTGAATTCTGCAGTGCTAGAATGATAATGAACGGGTCTCTAAGAAAGGCTGCTGACATTATGAATCTCGATGAGAGAGTGGATTCAAGTGTGACATGTTGCGCTAAGGATGAGTGATAATTCATTGTAACTCTGTAGCTGCCTTAGTCCCTTTGTTTGATAAGTGATAATTGACTAACCTTGTAGCTGCCTTAATCCCTTTGTTTGATAAGTGATAATTGACTAACTTTGTAGATACATTAGTCCCTTTGTTTGATGAGTGATAATTGACTACCTTTGTAGATACATTAGTCCCTTTGTTTGATAAATGATATTTGACTAACTTTGTAGATACATTAGTCCCTTTGTTTGATAAGAGGTAATTGACTGTAACTTTGTAGCTACATTAGTCCCTTTGTTTGATAAGTGATATTTGACTAGCTTTGTAGATACATTAGTCCCTTTGTTTGATAAGTGATATTTGACTAACTTTGTAGATACATTAGTCCCTTTGTTTGATAAGTGATAATTGACTAGCTTTGTAGATACATTAGTCCCTTTGTTTGATAAGTGATATTTGACTAACTTTGTAGCTGCCTTAGTCCCTTTGTTTGATAAGTGATATTTGACTAACTTTGTAGCTACATTAGTCCCTTTGTTTGATAAGTGATAATTGACTAACTTTGTAGCTGCCTTAGTTCCTTTGTTTGATAAGAGGTAATTGACTGTAACTTTGTAGCTGCCTTAGTCCCTGTGTTTGATAAGTGATATTTGACTAACTTTGTAGCTACATTAATCCCTTTGTTTGATAAGTGGTAATTGACTAACTTTGTAGCTGCCTTAGTTCCTTTGTTTGATAAGTGATATTTGACTAACTTTGTAGCTGCCTTAGTCCCTTTGTTTGATAAGTGATAATTGACTAACTTTGTAGCTGCCTTAGTTCCTTTCTTTGATAAGTGGTAATTGACTGTAACTTTGTAGCTGCCTTAGTCCCTGTGTTTGATAAGTGATATTTGACTAACTTTGTAGCTGCCTTAGTTCCTTTGTTTGATAAGTGATATTTGACTAACTTTGTAGCTGCCTTAGTTCCTTTGTTTGATAAGTGATAATTGACTAACTTTGTAGCTACATTAGTCCCTGTGTTTGATAAGTGATATTTGACTAACTTTGTAGCTGCCTTAGTTCCTTTGTTTGATAAGTGATATTTGACTAACTTTGTAGCTGCCTTAGTTCCTTTGTTTGATAAGAGGTAATTGACTGTAACTTTGTAGCTACATTAGTCCCTGTGTTTGATAAGTGATATTTGACTAACTTTGTAGCTGCCTTAGTTCCTTTGTTTGATAAGTGATATTTGACTAACTTTGTAGCTGCCTTAGTCCCTTTGTTTTCTACTATTTATATATCCTGCTCTAGTCTGGCTTATCAGTCAGGATATCTATATCCATTACAGAAGTAGAGCTTCCTTGATTCTTCAATCAGTTTCCAAAGCAGTCGTATCTGTGATTAAGGTTGTTCACTATTTGTTGAAAGTGTACATGTGAGTGTCTAACCTTATAGTCTGCTTGTAATTAAAGGAGATAGATGACATTGTCAAAGTGTGACCATGTTTGTATTGCTCACGAGTAATTACATCAAGAAGTGACAAGCACGTAATATGAGACCTGCATACCCAGAGCTGCTCACAGAGGGATGTGTCTGTACATATCAAATCATCAGCCATATGAACTGTGAGAAACAACAAAGACAACAGCAACAACAACAACAACAACAACAAAACTAGATAGTTAAAATAATTCCATGTTTGGAAACTTAAAAAATACTATACATTTTGAACCTAATGCTCATCTTAAGGTTCAAGAGCAGGGATGGAAATTTATGGAAAAGTGGTCCTCCCCTGAGTGACAATTTCAGAGAATGCTTTTCTAAATCATTGAGTTGCTGAGTATAAGTGTTTGGGATGTTAGCTAAATTTTTAGCGTGTTCAGTGTTATAATGAAAGTAAAGACTGTGATGGAGTGTGCACCGTCCAGTGTGCACGTCTAGGCACCTTCAATGAATGAACGTGTGCCAAGAAGATTGTCATGGGATAATTACCTTCAGTTTCTCGCTTCTGCTGGGGCAACTCTTTTTTTCATCCTATGTTTCCCCTTATTTTTTTACTGTTCCTTCAATAATCTGATAACTGATATAAGGTTCCATTGACACATTTTCCTTTTAGTTATTAGCAATTTCCTCACGTATCCATCCACTCCTTGTTCATAAATAGATAAACAGCATTTTGTTTAGATTTATTTTCTTAATTTATTAAATTAAAATAAGTGTAAGCATTTTTCAAATTGAATTAAGTATAATCAAATGTTATTGATTATGTGAGTGACAGCCATAAGGCAGGCTCGATCATGCATGTCATGCATTATTCAGAAGCTGCCAATCACCCCTGGTGTTGATGTAATAATTACGTGCATAGCCACCAGGAGTCAGCACATATTTATAACCGATACAGATTTAATATACAGTTCAATATGAGGGCTGTATGGCTACCCCTGCATTTACATAACCCTGTTATCATTTCATGGTATCGTAAGGTGCCATTCGCACATTAATTCTTCGTAAACATCACACTCCTACCTATATAGGCAGTAGTAACTGCCACAATGTCTCTGAACTTGACACTCTTCAACCATATGTTTCAGACTAGAAAAATAAAACCTATGCTTGAAGAGTGAGGAGTATTTCCAGTTCCCATTAGGTGGAAGAGGTGCTTCCTATACTACTTCCTGTACGGTGGTTCCCTGCGGGTTTATACCTCAGGGCACCAGAGTGCATAACCACTGGTCAACAGTAAACCCTGGAAATCAAATGTGACTTGTCAGTACTTGATTGGTGTGTCATAGTAAACCTCTGTGAGTGTATCTATCCTGTA
The DNA here is from genome assembly GCA_949317995.1 of Acholoe squamosa. Classification (NCBI taxonomy): domain Eukaryota; kingdom Metazoa; phylum Annelida; class Polychaeta; order Phyllodocida; family Polynoidae; genus Acholoe; species Acholoe squamosa. Next base: position 81,853,654 of record OX439043.1, on the reverse strand, counting down.
GATTTAGTATGATAAAATGATGCTTTATTAGCATTTAAAGAGCAATCACACCAGTCCCTTTGGTCATTATGATACACATACTCAGTGGTGTGAAATGATTCACCATGGCAACAACCATGGTTCATTCTGACTGTAGGGAAATAACACACACATAGAGGATCATAGTGAGACTCCACTACTAGCTAGTTCTTACCAGTACTGCATTGATACATCATATCAAGGAACCTGTCCCAGTAACGCATGGTGTGGACTCAAAAGGAACCTGTCCCAGTAAGGCATGGTGTGGACCCTAAAGGAACTTGTCCCAGTAAGGCAAGGTGTGGACCCTAAAGGAACTTGTCCCAGTAAGGCATGGTGTGGACTCAAAAGGAACCTGTCCCAGTGAGGCATGGTGTGGACGCTAAAGGAACCTGTCTCAGTGAGGCATGGTGTGGACTCAAAAGGAACCTGTCCCAGTGAGGCATGGTGTGGACGCTAAAGGAACCTGTCCCAGTGAGGCATGGTGTGGACGCTAAAGGAACCTGTCCCAGTAAGGCATGGTGTGGACACTAAAGGAACCTGTCCCAGTGAGGCATGGTGTGGACGCTAAAGGAACCTGTCCCAGTGAGGCATGGTGTGGATGCTAAAGGAACCTGTCCCAGTGAGGCATGGTGTGGACTCTAAAGGAACCTGTCCCCGTGAGGCATGGTGTGGATGCTAAAGGAACTTGTCCCAGTAAGGCATGTAGTGGACACTAAAGGAACTTGTCCCAGTAAGGCATGTAGTGGACACTAAAGGAACCTGTCCCCGTGAGGCATGGTGTGGATGCTAAAGGAACTTGTCCCAGTAAGGCATGTAGTGGACACTAAAGGAACTTGTCCCAGTAAGGCATGTAGTGGACACTAAAGGAACTTGTCCCAGTAAGGCATGTAGTGGACACTAAAGGAACCTGTCCCAGTGAGGCATGGTGTGGACCCTAAAGGAACTTGTCCCAGTAAGGCATGGTGTGGACACTAAAGGAACCTGTCCCCGTGAGGCATGGTGTGGATGCTAAAGGAACCTGTCCCAGTGAGGCATGGTGTGGATGCTAAAGGAACCTGTCCCAGTGAGGCATGGTGTGGACGCTAAAGGAACCTGTCCCCGTGAGGCATGGTGTGGATGCTAAAGGAACATGTCCCAGACAGGCATGGTGTGGACACTAAGGGAACCTGTCCCAGTGAGGCATGGTATGGACACTAAAGGAACCTGTCCCAGTGAGGCATGGTGTGGACGCTAAACGAACCTGTCCCAGTGAGGCATGGTGTGGACACTAAAGGAACATGTCCCAGTAAGGCATGGTGTGGAGGCTAAAGGAACCTGTCCCAGTAAGGCATGGTGTGGACGCTAAAGGAACCTGTCCCAGTAAGGCATGGTGTGGATGCTAAAGGAACATGTCCCAGTGAGGCATGGTGTGGACACTAAAGGAACCTGTCCCAGTGAGGCATGGTGTGGATGCTAAAGGAACCTGTCCCAGTAAGGCATGGTGTGGACGCTAAAGGAACATGTCCCAGTGAGGCATGGTGTGGACACTAAAGGAACCTGTCCCAGTGAGGCATGGTGTGGACGCTAAAGGAAACTGTCCCAGTGAGGCATGGTGTGGACACTAAAGGAACCTGTCCCAGTGAGGCATGGTGTGGACGCTAAAGGAACCTTTCCCAGTGAGGCATGGTGTGGACGCTAAAGGAACCTGTCCCCGTGAGGCTAGGTGTGGACACTAAAGGAACCTGTCCCAGTGAGGCATGGTGTGGATGCTAAAGGAACCTGTCCCAGTAAGGCATGGTGTGGACGCTAAAGGAACCTGTCCCAGTGAGGCATGGTGTGGATGCTAAAGGAACATGTCTCAGTAAGGCATGGTGTGGACGCTAAAGGAACATGTCTCAGTAAGGCATGGTGTGGACGCTAAAGGAACATGTCTCAGTAAGGCATGGTGTGGACACTAAGGGAACCTGTCCCAGTAAGGTATGGTGTGGACTCTAAAGGAACCTGTCCAAGTAAGGGATCTAAATGGTTAATGCAGTAGATTACATGTATTATATTAAATGAATTATTCAACAGATGGCACCCAACCCCAAATACTGCACTGCCCATGTGTCATTTCCTAACACTGTTACATAACATCACACCATAACCTGTTAATATGTATCAGTTATTGGTGTGATTTATCATAATATCAATATATTATATTGCTCTCACCCAGCAGGCTACCAGGGGATTGTGTTGGGGATGAAACATGCCGCTTGTGACCCTTCCATCTATGAATGCTCCAGCAACACTACTTTTGTAGTTGTATTTTTACCCAATAAACAACATCCAAAAAGCCTGGTTCTACCCACTGGTTCTTCCCTTCATTGACCATCCAGGGTACTTTTACAGTGACAGAAACCCATGAGGCTTTTTCTGCCATTTCCCTGCCCTGTACAGTACTACAGGTACTGACGGCCATACCGTATTATGAAGAAGTAATTAATGGATATGTCATGATGCCTGACTGATATTGAACAAGTAATCAATGGATAACTCATGATGCGTGTGTGTTAGTAAAGGATAATGACACGAGGCTGTAGGCCGAGTGTTATTAGCCTTTGCTAACACACACAAGTCATGAGTTATCCATTGACTAGTTATTTTATACCACGAAACCAATAAATAATCAATATTATACCAATAAATTCAAGTTGCGGACAGCGACAGCGACAGCGCCCGTCTCGGCTAGGCTTGCCAGCGGCACACGACGAAAAGTAGTGTACATACACCTCGTCGCCGGGCAGCGGACAGCGGCAGCGCACACGGCGAAAAAAGATGCGTCTCACTGTTATGTTTGTGTATAATACACCTCCTCGCCCGGCAGCAGACAGCTACAGCGCACACGGCGAAAAAAAGCTTCTCGCGGTTATGTTTGTGTATAATACACCTCGTCACCCGCCAGCGGACAGCGACAGTTCACACGGCGAAAAAAGATGCGCCCGGACCGGGGCTCGATCCATGTACCTCTGACGGCTTGGCGCAACGCGCTAACCGCTAGGCCACCGCATCTCCTCCTCCTGCGGCCGTCTCAGCTTGGATTGATTTAAATGCGTCCCTTGGTTATGTATACACAATCGGTACACATGCCTCAGTGCCCGGCTAGGATTCCTTTGTTTGGTTTAGTTCTAGCCAACCATCTCTCGTCGGTCTCTGTGGCGCACTGCATAGGGAGTTGGACTAAGGACCTGAGATTACCATGGAGTTGGACTAAGGACCTGAGATTACCATGGCAATGAAATAGTCTGTTGGTTTTAACATGTAACATATGACATGGAAGGACATGAGAGGCGTGCTGTTATCCTGGATAACAGCATGCCTTACATGTATAACAGCATGCCTTACATGGATAACAGCACGCCTTACAAAATCGATGGTAAAGCCTACAGGGTGTGCAATATCGACAGATATGTGGATGGGAATAGACCCCAAAAAGCACTGTGTAAGCCAGAAATCGTGGTATAACGAAGAATAACATGCAAAGTGTTGATTCATTCATGCATCATGCATATTGGCTCGCCTGATGCACTGATTATATCCTTCTGAGAACTTCAGGTAGACCATCAACATGTGTACCAAGTGTATCAACCCTGTAGGGTGACCATGATGAAATTGTATGTGTTTACTTGTTTGTACTTTCGGCAATTTAAATGATTAAACCAGGCTCATACTGATGTACGCCAAAGACTGGTCTCTGTCCCCACTTATCAGGTGGCCATCTGCCTCATGTATTTAACCACTGATGGTTTCTTTGGTTAAGCCTATGGGGGCTTCATAAGTGAAGTCGGATGAGGATTTTGCTAATGAATACTGTGGCCATATGCTCATAACAAACTTCTAGCATGACTGAAGGACTGACATCGTCAGGTTGGACAGCATAGCATCAAAATAACACGGTTTTACTTTTTAACTCTAGTTCCAGTAGAGCTTATGTATACTATCTTTGCGTCTCTTTTTCATGAATCTATTAAATGCAATAATAAGAGCAGTTGAGGGTAGGTAAAGGATTCATGATGCGACCCAGATTTCCTCTCTCAAAGAACCTGTACATATTAAAAGTCCATGTATGTTACATATCAATATGGCGTCATCAGTACAGATGGTTTTGTTATGCAAACTTGACTCCCTTCCCCAGAAAACACAAGTATATATATTATGTTACATGCCAATACAGTATGGTAAGGACATATAGGGGAATGGAATCACAATTTCAATTACGCCAACAGGCGTCAAGTTTTTCAGACTAATGAATTTTGTTTTATCATATTAACACTTTACTTACATGAACAAGGCGGAATGTGGTGGGGATGACAGCCATAGGGGACTGCATTAGGTCATTAGTGGAGGGTTATAATGTGTTAATTACAGAAATCAGAGTTAGATGCACTCTATTTAGAGACCGAGTCTAGGTTTTCATTATCCTTGTTAACAGGAAATTAGAACACATTACTGTAGGGGGTAATTTGATAAGCCTCTTAACCCTTACAGGCCCCTGATGCAGGATTGGGTGTCACGACGCACCAATTAACCCTTACAGGGCCAGATGCAGGATTGGGTGTCACGATGCACCAATTAACCCGTAGAGGCCCCTGATGCAGGATTGGGCGTGGCGTGACGATACACCAATTAACCCTTACAGGCCCCTGATGCAGGATTGGGCATCACAATGCACCAATTAACCCTTACCGGCCCCTGATGCAGGATTAGGCGTCACGATGCACCAATTAACCCTTACAGGCCCCTGATGCAGGATTGGGCGTCACAATGCACCAATTAACCCTTACAGGCCCCTGATGCAGAATTGGGCGTCACAATGCACCAATTAACCCTTACAGGCCCCTGATGCAGGATTAGGCATCACAATGCACCAATTAACCCTTACCGGCCCCTGATGCAGGATTAGGCGTCACGATGCACCAATTAACCCTTACATGGCACTGATACAGGATTGGGTGTCACGATGCACCAATTAACACTTACAGGCCCCTGATGCAGGATTGGGCGTCACGATGCACCAATTAACCCTTACATGGCACTGATACAGGATTGGGTGTCACGATGCACCAATTAACGCTTACAGGCCCCTGATGCAGGATTGGGCGTCACGATGCACCAATTAACCATTACAGGCCCCTGATGCAGGATTGGGCGTCACGATGCACCAATTAACCATTACAGGCCCCTGATGCAGGATTGGGTGTCACGATGCACCAATTAACACTTACAGTGCGCTGATTGAGGATTGGGCGTCACGATGCACCAATTAACCATTACAAGACGCTGATGCAGGATTGGGCGTCACGATGCACCAATTAACCCTTACAGGGGCTGATGCAGGATTGGGCGTCACGATGCACCAATTAACCCTTACAGGCCCTTGATGTAGGATTGGGCGTCACGATGCACCAATTAACCCTTACAGGCTGCTGATGCAGGATTGAGCGTCATCATGCACCAATTAACCCTTACAGGGCCAGATGCAGGATTGGGCGTCACCATGCACCAATTAACCCTTACAGGGGCTGATGCAGGATTGGGCGTCACGATGCACCAATTAACCCTTACAGGCCGCTGATGCAGGATTGAGCGTCATCATGCACCAATTAACCCTTACAGGGCCAGATGCAGGATTGGGCGTCACCATGCACCAATTAACCCTTACAGGCCCCTGATGCAGGATTGGGCGTCACCATGCACCAATTAAACCTTACAGGCCCCTGATGCAGGATTGGGCGTCATGATGCACCAATTAACCCTTACATGGCACTGATACAGGATTGGGCATCACGATGCACCAATTAAACCTTACAGGCCCCTGATGCAGGATTGGGCGTCACGATGCACCAATTAAACCTTACAGGCCCCTGATGCAGGATTGGGCGTCACGATGCACCAATTAACCCTTCAAAAGATACATTGGTGCTAGGTAATATTACAGATGTGCCAGTCAAATATGAGGGATGTGCAGAGTTGGGGGATAGTCACCGTGAGGGATAGGTAAAGTGAATGATAGGCAGATTGAGGATAGGTAGACTAACAGTAAGAATGTACAGAGAAAATTAGGTACAGAAGCCATTTGAGGGAAAACCTAATTAAACTCTAAATGTTTCAAGGGATGGGTAGTATGAGTGATAGGCAGACTAAGGGATAGGCAGTATGTGGGAGAGTCAGAGCCATACACAGGCAGAGTACTTGTCAGGTCGGGATAGGCAAACATTGGGATATGTAGATCGAGGTACTGACTTTGATTAGCATGTTGCATCTATAAAAGGTCCCAATCTTTTTCAATATAACCTTTCTACATTTTTAAAATATTCTCATCATCAAACCTTTTAGGTACTTTTGGCCAAATTTTGAGAATCAAGACCACAAATTTTGGATTCAGCAGGATTTTTTGGTGTAGGTGGCCCCTTGTATCCATTTGATATCACTCTGATAAAGATTCCTGACATCTCCATAAACCCCCTTATCTTACATAGGACTCAGTACTGAACACAAGGTAGCCTCCTTTTAAGGGGGGGGGGGCTAGAGGGGGGTGACTTGCACTATAGGACTCTATGAAGTAACATATCCTAGGGAACCTATACTATTCTTGCTCCTGCATCAGCCCTTATTGGGTTAATGGTTCTCACTCCTACATCAGCCCTCATTGGGTTAATGGTTCTCACTCCTACATCAGCCCTTATTGGGTTAATGGTTCTCACTCCTACATCAGCCCTTATTGGGTTAATGGTTCTCACTCCTACATCAGCCCTTATTGGGTTAATGGTTCTCACTCCTACATCAGCCCTTATTGGGATAATGTTTCTCACTCCTACATCAGCCCTTATTGGGTTAATGGTTCTCACTCCTACATCAGCCCTTATTGGGATAATGGTTCTCACTCCTACATCAGCCGTTATTTGGATAATGTTTCTCACTCCTACATCAGCCCTTATTGGGATAATGGTTCTCACTCCTGCATCAGCCCTTATTGGGTTAATGGTTCTCACTCCTACATCAGCCCTTATTGGGTTAATGGTTCTGAAACAGCAGAGTAATCTACATGAGGCTGTATAGTGGGGTGCGTGGGAGTGTGTGGGGACTGGATTATTCAAATAATATCTGTGTGCAATAAGGATACAATGTGACCACAGGGTGCCTGAACAACAGATACTAAATTGGCAATACCAGTTATCATGCAGTGGAGGTATACAATAGTTATTGCGGAGTAATAGAGAATGTAGACAATAACTGTGATAACACATTTAAAGCTATCCTACATATACCAAGGACAATGAGAGTTGATTAGTATAGGAAACTAATAGTGTTTAATTCGGAGTGCCTTACTGCTGATTTATAACCAAACGGTTTTGCATTATACGTGGCATGATACCGACGTGACGTTTCCACACCATCACAGTACATTCTGCATGAACTTGTACCATACTGACTGTGAGACAACATGTACCGTACAATTATAAGTACATTCTGCATGTACTTGTACCATACTGACTGTGACACAACATGCACCGTACAGTTATACATTCTGCATGTACTTGTACCATACTGACTGTGGGACAACATGCACCGTACAGTTATAAGTACATTCTGCATGAACTTGTACCATACTGACTGTGAGACAACATGCACCGTACAGTTATACGTACATTCTGCATGAACTTGTACCATACTGACTGTGAGACAACATGTACCGTACAGTTATACGTACATTCTGCATGTACTTGTACCATACTGACTGTGAGACAACATGTACTGTACAGTTATACGTACATTCTGCATGTACTTGTACCATACTGACTGTATGACAACATGTACCGTACAGTTATAAGTACATTCTGCATGTAATTGTACCATACTGACTGTGAGACAACATGCACCATACAGTTATACATTCTGCATGTACTTGTACCATACTGACTGTGACACAACATGCACCGTACAGTTATACATTCTGCATGTACTTGTACCATACTGACTGTGAGACAACATGCACCGTACAGTTATACATTCTGCATGTACTTGTACCATACTGACTGTGAGACAACATGCACTGTACAGTTATACATTCTGCATGTACTTGTACCATACTGACTGTGAGACAACATGCACCATACAGTTATACATTCTGTATGTACTTGTACCATACTGACTGTGAGACAACATGCACCATACAGTTATACATTCTGTATGTACTTGTACCTTACTGACTGTGAGACAACATGTACCATACAGTTATACATTCTGCATGTACTTGTACCATACTGACTGTGAGACAACATGCACCGTACAGTTATACATTCTGCATGTACTTGTACCATACTGACTGTGAGACAGCATGAACCATACAGTTATACATTCTGCATGTACTTGTACCATACTGACTATGAGACAACATGTACCGTACAGTTATAAGTACATTCTGCATGTACTTGTACCATACTGACTGTGAGACAACATGTACCGTACAGTTATACATTCTGCATGTACTTGTACCATACTGACTGTGAGACAACATGCACCATACAGTTATACATTCTGTATGTACTTGTACCATACTGACTGTGAGACAACATGCACCGTACAGTTATACATTCTGTATGTACTTGTACCATACTGACTGTGAGACGCCAAGCACCATACAGTTATACATTCTGCATGTACTTGTACCATACTGACTGTGAGACAACATGCACCGTACAGTTATAAGTACATTCTGCATGTACTTGTACCATACTGACTGTGAGACAACATGTACCATACAGTTATACATTCTGTATGTACTTGTACCATACTGACTGTGAGACAACATGCACCGTACAGTTATACATTCTGCATGTACTTGTACCATACTGACTGTGAGACAACATGCACCATACAGTTATACAATCTGTATGTACTTGTACCATACTGACTGTGTGACAACATGCACCATACAGTTATACATTCTGTATGTACTTGTACCATACTGACTGTGAGACAACATGCACCGTACAGTTATACATTCTGCATGTACTTGTACCATACTGACTGTGAGACAACATGCACCGTACAGTTATACATTCTGTATGTACTTGTACCATACTGACTGTGAGACAACATGCTCCGTACAGTTATACATTCTGCATGTACTTGTACCATACTTACTGTGTGACAACATGCACCGTACAGTTATACATTCTGTATGTACTTGTACCATACTGACTGTGAGACAACATGCACCGTACAGTTATACATTCTGCATGTACTTGTACCATACTGACTGTGAGACAACATGCACCGTACAGTTATACATTCTGCATGTACTTGTACCATACTGACTGTGAGACAACATGCACCATACAGTTATACATTCTGTATGTACTTGTACCATACTGACTGTGAGACAACATGCACCATACAGTTATACATTCTGCATGTACTTGTACCATACTGACTGTATGACAACATGAACCATACAGTTATACATTCTGTATGTACTTGTACCATACTGACTGTGAGACAACATGGACCATACAGTTATACATTCTGCATGTACTTGTACCATACTGACTGTAAGACAACATGTACTGTACAGTTATACATTCTGCATGTACTTGTACCATACTGACTGTGAGACAACATGCACCGTACAGTTATACAATCTGTATGTACTTGTACCATACTGACTGTGAGACAACATGTACCGTACAGTTATACAATCTGTATGTACTTGTACCATACTGACTGTGAGACAACATGCACCATACAGTTATACATTCTGTATGTACTTGTACCATACTGACTGTGAGACAACATGCACCGTACAGTTATACATTCTGTATGTACTTGTACCATACTGACTGTGAGACAACATGCACCATACAGTTATACATTCTGCATGTACTTGTACCATACTGACTGTAAGACAACATGCACCATACAGTTATACATTCTGCATGTACTTGTACCATACTGACTGTGAGACAACATGCACCATACAGTTATACAATCTGTATGTACTTGTACCATACTGACTGTGAGACAACATGGACCATACAGTTATACATTCTGCATGTACTTGTACCATACTGACTGTAAGACAACATGCACCATACAGTTATACATTCTGCATGTACTTGTACCATACTTACTGTGAGACAACATGCACCATACAGTTATACATTCTGTATGTACTTGTACCATACTGACTGTGAGACAACATGCTCCGTACAGTTATACATTCTGCATGTACTTGTACCATACTGACTGTGAGACAACATGCACCATACAGTTATACATTCTGCATGTACTTGTACCATACTGACTGTATGACAACATGAACCATACAGTTATACATTCTGTATGTACTTGTACCATACTGACTGTGAGACAACATGGACCATACAGTTATACATTCTGCATGTACTTGTACCATACTGACTGTAAGACAACATGCACCATACAGTTATACATTCTGCATGTACTTGTACCATACTTACTGTGAGACAACATGCACCATACAGTTATACATTCTGTATGTACTTGTACCATACTGACTGTGAGACAACATGCTCCGTACAGTTATACATTCTGCATGTACTTGTACCATACTGACTGTGAGACAACATGCACCATACAGTTATACATTCTGCATGTACTTGTACCATACTGACTGTATGACAACATGAACCATACAGTTATACATTCTGTATGTACTTGTACCATACTGACTGTGAGACAACATGGACCATACAGTTATACATTCTGCATGTACTTGTACCATACTGACTGTGAGACAACATGCACCATACAGTTATACATTCTGCATGTACTTGTACCATACTGACTGTGAGACAACATGCACAGTACAGTTATACATTCTGCATGTACTTGTACCATACTGACTGTGAGACAACATGCACCATACAGTTATACATTCTGTATGTACTTGTACCATACTGACTGTGAGACAACATGCACCATACAGTTATACATTCTGCATGTACTTGTACCATACTGACTGTGAGACAACATGCACCGTACAGTTATACATTCTGCATGTACTTGTACCATACTGACTGTGAGACAACATGCACCATACAGTTATACATTCTGTATGTACTTGTACCATACTGACTGTGAGACAACATGGACCATACAGTTATACATTCTGCATGTACTTGTACCATACTGACTGTGACACAACATGCACCGTACAGTTATACATTCTGCATGTACTTGTACCATACTGACTGTAAGACAACATGTACTGTACAGTTATACATTCTGCATGTACTTGTACCATACGGACTGTGGGACAACATGCACCGTACAGTTATACATTCTGTATGCACTTGTACCATACTGACTGTGAGACAGCATGCACTGTACAGTTATACATTCTGCATGTACTTGTACCATACGGACTGTTAGACAACATGCACCGTACAGTTATACATTCTACATGTACTTGTACCATACTGACTGTGAGACAACATGTACCTTACAGTTATACATTCTGCATGTACCTGTACCATACTGACTGTGAGACAACATGGACCATACAGTTATACATTCTGCATGTACTTGTACCATACTGACTGTGAGACAACATGTACCTTACAGTTATACATTCTGCATGTACTTGTACCATACTGACTGTGAGACAACATGTACCTTACAGTTATACATTCTGCATGTACTTGTACCATACTGACTGTGAGACAACATGCACCATACAGTTATACATTCTGTATGTACTTGTACCATACTGACTGTGAGACGCCAAGCACCATACAGTTATACATTCTGCATGTACTTGTACCATACTGACTGTGAGACAACATGTACCTTACAGTTATACATTCTGCATGTACTTGTACCATACTGACTGTGTGACAACATCCACCGCAAAGTTATACATTCTGCATGTACTTGTACCATACTGACTGTGAGACAACATCCACCGCAAAGTTATACATTCTGCATGTACTTGTACCATACTGACTGTGAGACAGCATGCACTGTACAGTTATACATTCTGCATGTACTTGTACCATACTGACTGTGAGACAACATGCACCGTACAGTTATACATTCTGTATGTACTTGTACCATACTGACTGTGAGACAACATGCACCGTACAGTTATACATTCTAAATGTACTTGTACCATACTGACTGTGGGACAACATGCACAGTACAGTTATACATTCTGCATGTACTTGTACCATACTGACTGTCAGCCAACATGCACCGTACAGTCATACATTCTGCATGTACTTGTACCATACTGGCTGTGAGACGTTAAGCACCATACAGTTATACATTCTGTATGTACTTGTACCATACTGACTGTCAGCCAACATGCACCGTACAGTCATACATTCTGCATGTACTTGTACCATACTGGCTGTGAGACGTTAAGCACCATACAGTTATACATTCTGCATGTACTTGTACCATACGGACTGTGAGACAACATGCACAGTACAGTTATACATTCTGCATGTACTTGTACCATACTGACTGTGGGACAACATGCATCATACAGTTATACATTCTGTATGTACTTGTACGATACTGACTGTGAGACAACATGGACCATACAGTTATACATTCTGCATGTACTTGTACCATACTGACTGTGGGACAACATGCACCATACAGTTAGACATTCTGCATGTACTTGTACCATACTGACTGTGAGACAACATGCACCATACAGTTAGACATTCTGCATGTACTTGTACCATACTGACTGTGAGACAACATGCACCATACAGTTATACATTCTGTATGTACTTGTACCATACTGACTGTGAGACAACATGCACCGTACAGTTATACATTCTGCATGTACTTGTACCATACTGACTGTGAGACGCTAACATGCACCGTAGAGTTATACATTCTACACGTACTTGTACCATACTGACTGTGAGACGCTAACATGCACCGTAGAGTTATACATTCTACATGTACTTGTACCATACTGACTGTGAGACAACATGCACCGTACAGTTATACATTCTGCATGTACTTGTACCATACTTACTGTGAGATTACATGCACCGCACAGTTATAAGGGCACTGTGATGCACCTCATTTTAAGGGATCTTTCATTATCAAATCACATTATGAGTCACATCCGTTTCTTATTGTGTACTACTTTGATTAGGAAACAGATCATTTAATCACTTGAAAGTACTTGATAAAAGACTGTCCTGGTAATCCATGGTGTCATAGTTAGATGTTTTATGTGGCACTTGTAGCCCACTGTAATTCACTCACACACTCCCAGACTCTCCCACACAGATTAAATGATGGCTTCTGCACCAGTCACTACATGATTGTGCACTTTCTTCACCAGCTGGTACTCTGTGTGTCTGCTACGTTCTGCTGGGTATTGTGTGTCTGCTACTTTCTGCCTGGTACTGTGAGTCTGCTACTTTCTGCCTGGTACTCTGTGTGTCTGCTACTTTCTGCCTGGTACTGTGAGTCTGCTACTTTCTGCTGGGTACTGTAGGTCTGCTACCTTCTGGCTGGTACTGGGTGTCTGCTACTTTCTGCCTGGTACTGTGTGTCTGCTACTTTCTGCCTGGTACTGTGTGTCTGCTACTTTCTGCCTGGTACTGTGTGGCTGCTACTTTCTGTCTGGTACTGTGGGTCTGCTACTTTCTGCTGGGTACTGTGTGTCTGCTACGTTCTGCCTGGTACTGTGGGTCTGCTACTTTCTGCTGGGTACTGTAGGTCTGCTACTTTCTGCCTGGTACTGTGTGACTGCTACTTTCTGCCTGGTACTGTGTGGCTGCTACTTTCTGCCTTGTACTGTGTGTCTGCTACTTTCTGCCTGGTACTGTGTGGCTGCTACTTTCTGCCTGGTACTGTGTGGCTGCTACTTTCTGCCTTGTACTGTGGGTCTGCTACTTTCTGCTGGGTACTGTAGGTCTGCTACTTTCTGCTGGGTACTGTAGGTCTGCTACTTTCTGCCTGGTACTGTGGGTCTGCTACTTTCTGCCTGGTACTGTGTGGCTGCTACTTTCTGCCTGGTACTGTGTGGCTGCTACTTTCTGCCTGGTACTGTGTGGCTGCTACTTTCTGCCTGGTACTGTGGGTCTGCTACTTTCTGCTGGGTATTGTGGGTCTGCTACTTTCTGCTGGGTATTGTGGGTCTGCTACTTTCTGCCTTGTACTGTGGGTCTGCTACTTTCTGCCTGGTACTGTGTGTCTGCTACTTTCTGCCTGGTACTGTGAGTCTGCTACCTTTAGCCTGGTACTGTGTGGCTGCTACTTTCTGCCTTGTACTGTGTGGCTGCTACTTTCTGCCTGGTACTGTGGGTCTGTTACTTTCTGCCTGGTACTGTGAGTCTGCTACTTTCTGCCTGGTACTGTGAGTCTGCTACTTTCTGCCTGGTACTGTGAGTCTGCTACTTTCTGCCTGGTACTGTGTGGCTGCTACTTTCTGCCTGGTACTGTGAGTCTGCTACTTTCTGCCTGGTACTGTGAGTCTGCTACTTTCTGCCTGGTACTGTGAGTCTGCTACTTTCTGCCTGGTACTGTGGGTCTGCTACTTTCTGCCTGGTACTGTGTGGCTGCTACTTTCTGCCTGGTACTGTGAGTCTGCTACTTTCTGCCTGGTACTGTGAGTCTGCTACTTTCTGCCTGGTACTGTGTGGCTGCTACTTTCTGCCTGGTACTGTGAGTCTGCTACTTTCTGCCTGGTACTGTGAGTCTGCTACTTTCTGCCTTGTACTGTGGGTCTGTTACTTTCTGCCTGGTACTGTGGGTCTGCTACTTTCTGCCTGGTACTGTGTGTCTGCTACTTTCTGCCTGGTACTGTGGGTCTGCTACTTTCTGCCTGGTACTGTGAGTCTGTTACTTTCTGCCTGGTACTGTGAGTCTGCTACTTTCTGCCTGGTACTGTGAGTCTGCTACTTTCTGCCTGGTACTGTGGGTCTGCTACCTTCTACCTGGTAAGGTTGGTCTGGGGTGCTCTAACCCTTAAATAACTGCACATAATGTATTATACAAACTACTCATCAGTCGGCATGATGCTCCAATATCTACCACGCACTGCCAACAATGCATCTTACCAACCTTCTATGTCAGCCTGTATTGATGGTACAGCTTTATTATTACACCAGGATGACAAGTGGGCATGATGCATTGATTCACCATGTGGCACATAAGGTGCTAAGTGCTAATTCCTTTTGTAATTTTGAAGTGTACTGTTGGGCAGTCTATCCACAGAACCCTATCCCCCCTTCCGAGCAATGTTACAGCACATTGATCACTCACAACTCAAGGAACTTAGAATTACATAGTTACATGACTTAATATATGTTGAACTCTGAAGATACTGAACAATGCTGACCAACGGTGTCAATGTAGTCAATGGGCGTAAGTCACTATTCTAAATAGCGTACTACATAGTGTATATATGCCGCCATTGGAGGATTCATCTTATTACATAAGGCGTGACATGATATAAAAACACATCTACCCCAGGTAACAAAGAAAGTCAATCTAGCGGTGATCAAGGTTTTTTAATAATTAATCCACTTAACGTTATGCAAAAAACGTTAGAAAAACGTGGACTCAACGTCTATCTATTAACCTCTATTGGAAAACTTTCATTTGATGTAAATATACATTGAGCAAATGACGTTTTCTTGCCTAACTTGGATGAACGTTACCAGGACAAGCATCACCTCATATAACATCAAATCAACATTTAGTGGATTGCTTGTGTACACTAATGTACACTTACATTGTGGGAAATTTATTAATTTCATTTAATTTAGCCTGGAGAGAACCACCCTCTACACCCCCACTATAACTGTGTGTGTATACTCATGCATAAATTAGTCTCTCTCCAGTTACCCTGTGCACTATGCTGCCCGCGGTGATGACGTCACTCCAGCAGCCCCCTGGCACCAGTCCTACCACACCACGGCATTCGCACACCGACCACCACGGACTGAGCAGGCCTCTGGTTTCCCACCCACCATCCCTCAGAGACAACTGATGATAATTTGATGTACACGTTACAGAAGACGGAGTCAATTGTAGACATATTGATATGATATACCATTTTAACAGTGTAACTGTATTTTAATTGTGTTAACAAAAATACACAATGTCTCTCCAAACCGTGGTTCTCTCTTTATTGGCATAATTATGTATTTTGAGAGACTATTAAGATAAAAAGATATACGAGAGATAGCAGAAATTATTTGAAATGTGTTCAGTAAAAGGCACCCTTGATAATTTAACATCACCATTGAAACCTTTGTTAAGGTCTACTGAATGTGCTATTCTGTCATAGTGATTGCTGCCCCAATTGAATAAATGATTGCTTTATTTAAATCAATATGTAATTTAAATGAACCTTCTCTTGTAAATTAAACCATTAGTTTCCAGGCACCCTGTAAACAACACATTTTCCAAAAATAAGGGTCAATTCATTTGTTAATTTGCTGTTCAATTTGTCTATGGGAATTAACATTGATTAGGCAATATGGTAATTTTAGAAAAATCTGGATGCAATTATGTTTTGGCTGTACTGGATTTATCAAGTATGAGCATTAGAGCATCCTGTGGCACCATCTAATGTAATAAATATATTGTATATATTGCACCACAGAAGAGAAATTCTAACGATGTGGTCGATAATAGGGAACTCCCACACCATGTGGTTTGAGAAAATGACATTTAAAAATGTTAATTCAATGTTCATTCAACCTTTTTTCATAGTTGCAGCATATCTCTCCAGGTGGCAGAGTTAGTAGGATATGCCCATCCAGATCATATCTGTCTTATTAATCTCAAAATAATGAAAACATTTATGGGGATCATCAAAACTATTATTATCATCCAATTAGAGAATATATTGCAATAAATGATTCAAACATGAATCACATATTGCCCACATAGAGGTATCTTTTTTGCTAAACACCTTATACAAGGATCCACAGATATATATAACCTTCTATCCCATATCAACCTCCATGTATTACTACAGGATTGAGTCTCACTTAGAAAAACAGGAGTTCTAGCCTCTATACAAGCTAAGAGTGTGTACTTGAAAATGATGAAGTGATGTTTCGAAAATGAATAAAATACAGCACAATGACAGGTGGGGAATAATAGTTGATTCAATGTCAATTTAACATCAAATTAACAGCAATTCATTACCATTTTAACGTTATTCTGGTTGGTAGTGACATCAGAAATAGGTTTATCTTTGGTTGAGCAACGAAACATTGTTCTATGAACATTGAAAAAACGTCAATTCAACAATCAAATTAACATCGCATTGATGGTTGAATTGACGTTTTTTGAGTCCATGATTTTTACTGCAATCTAACATTGTTCCCTAACGTTGATTCAACCTTTAATCAGTGTTGAATCAACGTTAAATTGACGTTGAATTGTTCCCTGGGACTATTTCATTTACTAACTATTTTGGAGCACCTCTGATTTTTGTCATATTTATACCACTATTCGTTCATTCATATTTTAAACCAATCAGCAACCAGAACACCATTCAGTGCATGCCTGAATACAATAAGACTGACGAGAGGGCAGCATTTACTTCCACGTGACCTATACCCCCTGGTACCCCACCATAGTAACATCTACTATAGATTGGCACCCATCTGTTGGCACCACACCCCTACACCAAGCCTGCCCTGTAGTTCCCACGCCGGTCTGTAGGTGGCAGTATTGAGCCGCTGGTTCCCAAGTACTGTGTAAGGAGACAGGGGGAGTGCCTCTGCCGCAGGTAGGGGTCGCTGTAGTCTGCGGCCATCCTGGGTGCTGGTACAGGATGAGTGGAAGCTGGGAGCTGCTCAGGGTGGAACCATCAGCTGCTCTTAACACTGACGGCTATGGGAGGAACTCCTGGTGAGCAGCTCTTACCTTTAGGCTTTATGGCAGTGTGAGGAGTACGTGGTAGTTAACACTGTGCTCTAAATGACCAGGAAGTAAAACAAGGAAGCAATGGGAGCTGTTACTGCTCCTCACAGTGCTACTGATTACCCACACAAACGCTACCTAAAATGGCTATATAAAGTATAGAGAAGACTGGATTACGGAGGTGAGATGATGTACACCTTACTCTATGCCCCATGGACCAGTTCTAGCAGCAAACTTTGTGGCCAGTGGTAGAGGAGACACCTGCCACTTGGTACTTAACTAACTGTGCACATTGGATTACCAGCGTGATTAGATGTACAACTCAGTAAGCAGGAATTGACAAACTTTGTCAGTCCATTGAATGACACATTTAGGACCAGGTGTAGAGGCAAGTGTAAACTTTGACATCAATAAAACAAGTATCAGATGAGGAGATACAAAGATACATACAAGTGCGTACTTGAGATTGGAGTAGAACACCTGCACCAGGAAGATGAGTGTATGGGAAAGGTGTACCTACTGGTGCCTACTAGACCCTTGTGGAGATTAGAACACCTGCTTTACTTAGGTGCATACTATGTATACTCACGGAGTATATATTGTCTCTGTTATTGTTCTGAAGTTGTTAGAACATAGATGTCTCATCAAGGAAAGTGACTTTTATATGGTAATCTGATAGATTACTGCAGTGATGAGATATGCATCATTGTTCATCAACTAAATGACCCCTGCTTGTTGGCAGGTTTGTTTGTAAGGCCAGTTTTAGGAGCAGAGTGAACCAGAGGAGCAGAATCCATATCTACCCATAGCGGAATATCATATGGTAGGACGGTTTCAATAAATTATTGAACCACTGCCTGGGGAACCTTTAGCACGTATCATGGAATCTCGACATCAATATTAATGCCCATTGGTGATACTTCAAAACATGTTATACGAGTGATGGTAGTCAGACTCCAGCCCCAAATACAAACCTTGCCAACTGGAATAGAGGGACTTGGGCATTGGATTAGAACCAATGGATAACTATGTTTTAGACTCCTATAAAAGTCGTACATCAGTAATAGTGATAACCTTATAGGAGGCAGTGATCAGTGTGAGAACCTGCCGGTGGTGAGTGGTGTAGGTAGTGTGAGTAAGGAGTTTCTCTTACTGGTAGGAGTAACTTCCCGCTGTACATTGCCACATTGCCACATTGCCTGCTGGTAGGTGAAGTACTACTACCGGCTGTACGCTGATGGCAACAGGAAGGCAAGTAAGTGGCCAAACTCACTTACATTGAAAGCGACAAGTATCTCTTCAGTCACTCCGAGTGGATAAGTGGACACTGAACCATAAATTAGGGACTTCTACATTGACCATTTTCACCTTTACTGTCTACAGGTGGTCCTATAGCAGGCAAGGCAGAGGGTGAGCAGGGAGTGTGGATAAGGTACCATACTGGAAGAGAAAGCAATGCGAAGATCTATTGTGGTAAAATTAAGGACCTTGAAAGGATCTTGTCAAGGTACAAGTCGATATGTGGATATACACAATGGAACTAGAATGGTGCTCTGAGTGTAGGCATTGCATTCATGTATGTGAGCAATACAGCAATAGTGAAACAGGACTCATAGAATACTGCAAGTTACCTGATAACTGTTCAAGTATTCTTTTGACCTTTTAGATGGTGGCGTTGGTTTATTGTTTTAGGGATAAACCTGTAGTGAACTGCTCACTATACCTTTAGAATCTCCAACACAGGAACTCACTGAATGAGGAGAAACACTGTCAATACCATGTATTTGGGCCAGGATGGCATCTATTATACATAAATGCACGCGGATATTACTTGTTTAATTACATGTTCATATAATGATTTCTTTGAAACAATGATATGTAAAGCAAAGAGAAGACACAACATGTATATTGAACATAGTGAAAGGTTTTGTTAAACACTCCATAATGGCTCCTTACTCGTTACTCAGTAATCAGAGTACCTCTCCGGGGGGGAGGGGAGCATTCTCCCTGGGGGGTGTTACAACAACAACATCCCCAATGACAGGAATAGTTAATCCCGATCCAACAGAAATACTTGGTGAGCAATACGAAGGTACGTCTGTAGGAGCAGTAAACCCTTCCACAGCTGGAACATCGGCCGCCATGTCAGCCATGGGACGGGTGTATGAGGCTGTCACTTTATCTTTATCCACTATAACCGAGGCCACAACCTCAGCCTTTAACTACATGGGATGGACCTCTGTCTCAAACCCACCATCTGATAATAAGTTAATGTCTACATCAACAGTGCCCAGTTCAGGGGTGGTGGGGGCAGAGCAGGAGGTCGATGTGATACGACAGTTCTTCCAGAATGCCACTCGGAGTACGCTATCGTCATTATCAACATTGGACCTGTTAGTGAGTGAATATTACCACAAGGGACAGACAGCCGGGGTGGACCTGCCTCTGGTCGATGCCTCTACTGCAATTGCTGCACCCGCCCTGGAGGGTTTAACTACGGTTATGGCGGCACAGACTGGGGGCTCCTCTCAGGATACCACATGGGGAGACCTGAATTTAACAGGCGTTGATTACAATCTAACCACTTTAAATGAATCCAGTTTGGGTCTACCCAGAGGTCCCCCTGATCTTGCCTCTGCAGTAATTGCAGGCATAATATTGGGTACAATTTGCCTGATGACGATTGGGGGGAATGTCTTGGTTCTACTTGCAGTCTTTGTGAATTCCCACCTGCGCAGTACGACTAATTACTTCATAGTGAATCTGGCTATAGCTGACCTCCTCCTCGGGACGACTGTTCTCCCCTTCTCAGCCAGTCTGGAGGTGGTAAAGTACTGGGCGTTTGGCCAGGTGTTTTGTAATATCTGGGCTGCGGTTGATGTCATGTGTTGTACAGCGTCTATAATGAGTCTATGTGTTATCTCCATTGACCGCTATATCGGTGTTACCCGCCCCCTTCAACACTCCACTATCATGACTGAGCGCCGCGCTCTGTACATCATAGTACTAGTGTGGTTCTTGGCTACCTTCATTTCAATAGCGCCATTGTTCGGGTGGAAGGAACCCCCACCAGAGGACCCAACAATCTGCGAGGTCACCAAGCAGATCGGTTATGTCCTATTCTCAGTCGCAGGCTCCTTCTACATACCCTTAATCATCATCCTCATTGTGTACTTCAGGGTCTATCGGGAGGCCATGAGCCAAACTAGATTTCTCGCTACTGGGATTAAAGTCTCCAAACTAGATGAGTCCAATAGTGAAGTCACCCTGCGGATCCATATGGGCAGGGCCCAGCCTAACATGACACACACAGCTGGTAATAAGGCTGGGAACCCGTACCAAAGCAGCTCCTCCAGTGAGCATTCAGAAGGATCAGGAAAGAAGAATCATACCAAACTGAGCATGGCCGGGAAAGTTGCCAAGTTCCACCGAGAGAAGAAAGCTGCCAAGACACTGGGTATCGTGGTCGGCGTGTTTATACTCTGCTGGTTCCCCTTCTTCTTCATACTTCCATTAGGTGAGTCACTGCTTACCTAAACACTTTAATAGGTCCTTAGTTAGTGGTGCATTAGCATGATGAACCATTAATGTAACCCTGGTCCGTAGAATAGGCTTACCTGAAGAACCAAACCCTGCATCCATGCATAAGGCATTCAGCCGAAATAATGCAAAACTGCAGCCCAGGCAAATCCTTATGTCAGTGCTACATTTGTGTATCAACGACCATAGGGAGTTCCTCTATTGACGCTACGGGGCTGCTATAGGGAGTTCCTACACTGACCCTATGGGGCTGCTATAGAGATTTCATACATTGACACTATGGGGCTGCTATAGAGATTTCATACATTGACGCTATGGGGCTGTTATAGGGATTTCATACATTGACCCTATGGGGCTGCTATAAGGAGTTCCTACATTGACCCTATGGGGCTGCTATAAGGAGTTCCTACATTGATCCTATGGGGCTCCTATAGGGAGTTCCTAAATTGACCCTATGGGGCTGCTATAGGGAGTTCCTACATTGACGCTATGGGGCTGCTATAGGGAGTTCCTACATTGGCCCTATGGGGCTGCTATAGGGAGTTCCTACATTGATCCTATGGGGCTGCTATAGAGAGTTCATACATTGACCCTATGGGGCTGCTATAAGGAGTTCCTACATTGACCCTATGGGGCTGCTATTGGGAGTTCCTAAATTGACCCTATGGGGCTGCTATAGGGAGTTCCTACATTGATCCTATGGGGCTGCTATAAGGAGTTCCTATATTGACCCTATGGGGCTGCTATAGGGAGTTCCTACATTGACCCTATGGGGCTGCTATAAGGAGTTCCTATATTGACCCTATGGGGCTGCTATAAGGAGTTTCTACATTAGCCCTATGGGGCTGTTATAGGGAGTTCCTACATTGACCTTATGGGGCTGCTATAGGGAGTTCCTACATTGACCCTATGGGGCTGCTATAGGGAGTTCCTACATTGACCCTATGGGGCTGCTATAGGGAGTTCCTATATTGACCCTATGGGGCTGCTATAAGGAGTTTCTACATTAGCCCTATGGGGCTGTTATAGGGAGTTCCTACATTGACCTTATGGGGCTGCTATAGGGAGTTCCTACATTGACCCTATGGGGCTGCTATAGAGAGTTCCTACATTGACGCTACGGGGCTGCTACAGGGAGTTCCTACATTGACCCTATGGGGCTGCTATAGGAAGTTCCTACATTGACCCTATGGGGCTGCTATAGGGAGTTCAAACATTGACCCTATGGGGCTGCTATAGGGAGTTCCTACATTGACCCTATGGGGCTGCTATAGGGAGTTCCTACATTGACCCTATGGGGCTGCTATAGGGAGTTCCTATATTGACCCTATGGGGCTGCTATAAGGAGTTCCTACATTGACCCTATGGGGCTGCTATAGGGAGTTCCTACATTGACCCTATGGGGCTGCTATAGGGAGTTCCTACATTGACCCTATGGGGCTGCTATAAGGAGTTCCTACATTGATGCTATGGGGCTGCTATAGGGAGTTCCTACATTGACCCTACGGGGCTGCTATAAGGAGTTCCTATATTGACCCTATGTGGCTGCTATAGGGAGTTCCTACATTGGCCCTATGGGGCTGCTATAAGGAGTTCCTACATTGACCCTATGTGGCTGCTATAAGGAGTTCCTACATTGATGCTATGGGGCTGCTATAGGGAGTTCTTACATTGACCCTATGGGGCTGCTATAGAGAGTTCATACATTGACCCTATGGGGCTGCTATAAGGAGTTCCTACATTGACCCTATGGGGCTGCTATAGGGAGTTCCTAAATTGACCCTATGGGGCTGCTATAGGGAGTTCCTACATTGATCCTATGGGGCTGCTATAAGGAGTTCCTATATTGACCCTATGGGGCTGCTATAGGGAGTTCCTACATTGACCCTATGGGGCTGCTATAAGGAGTTCCTATATTGACCCTATGGGGCTGCTATAAGGAGTTTCTACATTAGCCCTATGGGGCTGTTATAGGGAGTTCCTACATTGACCTCATGGGGCTGCTATAGGGAGTTCCTACATTGACCCTATGGGGCTGCTATAGGGAGTTCCTACATTGACCCTATGGGGCTGCTATAGGGAGTTCCTATATTGACCCTATGGGGCTGCTATAAGGAGTTTCTACATTAGCCCTATGGGGCTGTTATAGGGAGTTCCTACATTGACCTTATGGGGCTGCTATAGGGAGTTCCTACATTGACCCTATGGGGCTGCTATAGAGAGTTCCTACATTGACGCTACGGGGCTGCTACAGGGAGTTCCTACATTGACCCTATGGGGCTGCTATAGGAAGTTCCTACATTGACCCTATGGGGCTGCTATAGGGAGTTCAAACATTGACCCTATGGGGCTGCTATAGGGAGTTCCTACATTGACCCTATGGGGCTGCTATAGGGAGTTCCTACATTGACCCTATGGGGCTGCTATAGGGAGTTCCTATATTGACCCTATGGGCTGCTATAAGGAGTTCCTACATTGACCCTATGGGGCTGCTATAGGGAGTTTCTACATTGACCCTATGGGGCTGCTATAGGGAGTTCCTACATTGACCCTATGGGGCTGCTATAAGGAGTTCCTACATTGACCCTATGGGGCTGCTATAGGGAGTTCCTATATTGACCCTATGGGGCTGCTATAAGGAGTTTCTACATTGGCCCTATGGGGGTGCCATAAGGAGTTCCTACATTGACCCTATGGGGCTGCTATAGGGAGTTCCTACATTGACCTTATGGGGCTGCCATAGGGAGTTCCTACATTGACCCTATGGGGCTGCTATAGGGAGTTCCTACATTGACCCTATGGGGCTGCTATAGGGAGTTCCTATATTGACCCTATGGGGCTGCTATAAGGAGTTTCTACATTAGCCCTATGGGGCTGTTATAGGGAGTTCCTACATTGACCTTATGGGGCTGCTATAGGGAGTTCCTACATTGACCCTATGGGGCTGCTATAGAGAGTTCCTACATTGACGCTACGGGGCTGCTACAGGGAGTTCCTACATTGACCCTATGGGGCTGCTATAGGAAGTTCCTACATTGACCCTATGGGGCTACTATAGGGAGTTCAAACATTGACCCTATGGGGCTGCTATAGGGAGTTCCTACATTGACCCTATGGGGCTGCTATAGGGAGTTCCTACATTGACCCTATGGGGCTGCTATAGGGAGTTCCTATATTGACCCTATGGGGCTGCTATAAGGAGTTCCTACATTGACCCTATGGGGCTGCTATAGGGAGTTCCTACATTGACCCTATGGGGCTGCTATAGGGAGTTCCTACATTGACCCTATGGGGCTGCTATAAGGAGTTCCTACATTGACCCTATGGGGCTGCTATAGGGAGTTCCTATATTGACCCTATGGGGCTGCTATAAGGAGTTTCTACATTGGCCCTATGGGGGTGCCATAAGGAGTTCCTACATTGACCCTATGGGGCTGCTATAGGGAGTTCCTACATTGACCCTATGGGGCTGCTATAGGGAGTTCCTACATTGACCCTATGGGGCTGCTATAAGGAGTTCCTACATTGACCCTATGTGGCTGCTATAAGGAGTTCCTACATTGATGCTATGGGGCTGCTATAGGGAGTTCCTACATTGACCCTACGGGGCTGCTATAAGGAGTTCCTATATTGACCCTATGTGGCTGCTATAGGGAGTTCCTACATTGGCCCTATGGGGCTGCTATAAGGAGTTCCTACATTGACCCTATGTGGCTGCTATAAGGAGTTCCTACATTGATGCTATGGGGCTGCTATAGGGAGTTCTTACATTGACCCTATGGGGCTGCTATAGGGAGTTCTTACATTGACCCTATGGGGCTGCTATAGGGAGTTCCTACATTGACCTTATGGGGCTGCTATAGGGAGTTCCTACATTGACCCTATGGGGCTGCTATAGGGAGTTCCTACATTGACCTTATGGGGCTGCTATAGGGAGTTCCTACATTGACCTTATGGGGCTGCTATAGGGAGTTCCTACATTGACCCTATGGGGCTGCTATAGGGAGTTCCTACATTGACCTTATGGGGCTGCTATAGGGAGTTCCTACATTGACCCTATGGGGCTGCTATAGGGAGTTCCTACATTGACCTTATGGGGCTGCTATAGGGAGTTCCTACATTGACCCTATGGGGCTGCTATAGGGAGTTCCTACATTGATACTATGGGGCTGCTATAGGGAGTTCCTACATTGACCCTATGGGGCTGCTATAGGGAGTTCCTACATTGGCCCTATTGGGCTGCTATAGGGAGTTCCTACATTGACCCTATGGGGCTGCTATAGGGAGTTCCTACATTGACCATATGGGGCTGCTATAAGGAGTTCCTCCATTGACCCTATTGGGCTGCTATAGGGAGTTCCTACATTGGCCCTATGGGGCTGCTATAAGGAGTTTCTACATTGACCCTATGGGGCTGCTATAGGGAGTTCCTACATTGGCCCTATGGGGCTGCTATAGGGAGTTCCTACATTGACGCTATGGGGCTGCTATAGGGAGTTCCTACATTGACCCTATGGGGCTGCTATAGGGAGTTCCTACATTGACCCTATGGGGCTGCTATAGGGAGTTCCTACATTGACCCTATGGGGCTGCTATAAGGAGTTCCTACATTGACCCTATGGGGCTGCTATACACTGCAAAAATGGTGTTTAGATCCTAAACACAATTCTAAACATATTCTTGCAACGTTTTTGTAATCACATTAATTTCCTACACATGTTTAGCCAAACAATGTGCTTAGCCCAAGTATTTAGAAATCTAGGTGTTTAGGTTTAAACTTTGTGTTTAGATATCTATGAATTTTTGTGTTTAGATGTTTATGAATTTTTGTGTTTAGATGTCTAAATGCTTTGACGGAGAGGGTGTGCAGACATGTATACATTAAAAAAAAAAGATGTCTTTTGTTTGTTTTCTCTTTTACGGGGGGGGGGGGTTATTTACATGTCTCCAAAGATTTCAGCCACACATATCTACATGTGCATGTATGTACACACTGCATCAGAATAAGAGACTTGAGAAAGTACAATAGCTTGGCAGGAAGGAAATTGCTTTGTCTATTCCAGAATAACATGAAATAGGTGTCAGTCATTGAACTTATTGATTATTTCATGCTAATGATGGTGGTGTAAGGTGAATCTAGTCAACTTTCTAGTGCCCTTTCTATTCTCATGACATATAATGAATAGAAACTATAATAAACATGCGGTTTGGGTACATTTGTCACAAAAATTGATTATAATTGTGTAAAGACAGTCCATTCAAAGGTAGTGCTGCTACCTGGTGTGGATTCAACATCCAAGTATCTAAACATAATGATGTCTAAATCTAAACATCTATTATTCAACTGTTTAAACTCTGAACATCTAAACATGTTTAGCAAAAATGTTTATGTAGTTAGAATAAAAGTGTTGATTTCCTAAATGTGTAGTCGATGAGACAGCTAACTGACCTATATGTTTAGGTTTTAAACGTGTTAATACCTAAACATGATTAAAATCTAAATACCTTTTTTGCAGTGTAGGGAGTTCCTACACTAACCCTACGGGGCTGCTATAGAGAGTTAATACATTGACGCTACGGGGCTGCTATAAGGAGTTCCTACATTGATGTTATGGGGCTGCTATAAGGAGTTCCTACATTGACCTTATGGGGCTGCTATAAGGAGTTCCTACATTGACCCTATGGGGCTGCTATAGGGAGTTCCTACATTGACCCTATGGGGCTGCTATAAGGAGTTCCTACATTGACCCTATGGGGCTGCTATAGGGAGTTCCTACATTGATGCTATGGGGCTGCTATAGGGAGTTCCTATATTGACCCTATGGGGCTGCTATATGGAGTTCCTACATTGACCCTATGGGGCTACTATAGGGAGTTTATACATTGATGCTATGGGGCTGCTATAAAGAGTTCCTACATTGATCCTATGGGGCTGCTATAAGGAGTTCCTACATTGACCCTATGTGGCTGCTATAAGGAGTTCCTACATTAACCCTATGGGGCTGCTATAGGGAGTTCCTATATTGATCCTATGGGGCTGCTATAAGGAGTTCCTACATTAACCCTATTGGGCTGCTATAAGGAGTTCCTACATTGACCCTATGGGGCTGCTATAGGGAGTTCCTACATTGGCCCTATGGGGCTGCTATAGGGAGTTCCTACATTGACCCTATGGGGCTGCTATAGGGAGTTCCTACATTGACCCTATGTGGCTGCTATAAGGAGTTCCTACATTGACCCTATGGGGCTACTATAGGGAGTTCCTCCATTGATGCTATAGGGCTGCTATAAGGAGTTCCTACATTGACGATATGGGGCTCCTATAGGGAGTTCCTCCATTGACCCTATGGGGCTGCTATAGAGAGTTCCTACACTAACCCTATGGGGCTGCTATAGGGAGTTCCTACACTAACCCTAATGGGCTGCTATAGGGAGTTCCTACACTAACCCTATGGGGCTGCTATAGGGAGTTCTTACATTGACCCTATGGGGCTGCTATAGGGAGTTCCTACATTGGCCCTATGGGGCTGCTATAGGGAGTTCCTATATTGACCCTATGGGGCTGCTATAAGGAGTTCCTACATTGACCCTATGGGGCTGCTATAGGGAGTTCTTACATTGACCCTATGGGTCTGCTATAGGGAGTTCCTACATTGATGCTATGGGGCTGCTATAAAGAGTTCCTACATTGACCCTATGGGGCTGCTATAGGGAGTTCCTACATTGACCCTATGGGGCTGCTATAGGGAGTTCCTACATTGACCCTATGGGGCTGCTATAGGGAGTTCCTATATTGACCCTATAGGGCTGCTATAAGGAGTTCCTACATTGACCCTATGGGGCTGCTATAGGGAGTTCCTACATTGACCCTATGGGGCTGCTATAGGGAGTTCCTATATTGACCCTATGGGGCTGCTATAAGGAGTTCCTACATTGACCCTATGGGGCTGCTATATGGAGTTCATACATTGACCCTATGGGGCTGCTATAAGGAGTTCCTACATTGACCCTATGGGGCTGCTATAAGGAGTTCCTATATTGGCCCTATGGGGCTGCTATAGGGAGTTCCTCCATTGATGCTATGGGGCTGCTATAGGGAGTTCCTACATTGGCCCTATGGGGCTGCTTTAAGGAGTTCCTACATTGGCCCTATGGGGCTGCTATAGGGAGTTTATACATTGATGCTATGGGGCTGCTATAGAGATTTCATACATTGACCCTATGGGGCTGGTATAGGGAATTCCTACAGTAACCCTATGTGACTGCTTTAAAGCACAGAGGTATCGAGGGTCTCACAAGTGGTGCATTTATAAATACTTGATGACAATCATGCATGGAGTAGTTACATCGAGCGATATGAAGCGAGACATAACATGCAGCCTCCAGAGATGCTGATGCTCTTTTACTTTGATACCGTCACCCTGGTACCAATATAATCATTTGGGAATAATCCTTAAAGTAAAAGATAAAGTGATTCTTCTTCAGGATAGACATCAAGTGACAGAGAACATAACCTTGGCTTGTCTGTACATTATAGAATAAGGCTAGTGCTAACTTGCATACTTTATATTCATGCTTGCACAAACTATTTGGAGAGATATCATGCCATACTGCTCACATCTAACAACTTAACTTCTTTATACATAGGACAAGTACTTCAAACATAGCATTACATGGATGTATATAACTTTATCAAAGTCTAATGGAATAAGGTGTAAAGGCAGGGGTCCCAATGATGTCATTATGACGGCTAACAAGGCTGTAGAAGCGCTATGAATGTTGAAATACAGCAAACAGGAAAGAAATAGACAGGAAGCGTAAAACCACAGCTAGCTCAAGGTGATGGTGAGTTACTCTGACAGAACCATAAGCATTATAGGACTTTGTGAGATCTCACTGAACGGTTCCCTCAGTATAACTTTTATTATACCTCAATTAACAGCTAAGCCATGGATAATTTCAAATTTGAGGAGAAAATCTCCAAAAGTGATTGCAAAGTTGCATTCCAGGCATCATAAGCAAAGTCTTTTTAAAAATATTTTACCACTACTTTAGTCAGGGTGATTCTGCTTCTGTTTGGATGATTGTGAAATGTAGTGTTTTAGATGTCAGTATATATTGGGAGTGACGATGACGGCATCGAATGATGCATCACTCCATTACGATACTGATACATGGCACATGGGGAAAAAATTCTGAACTTTTCAAAATGCATAGATTAACATGAATAAATCCTAATTGTAATTTAAGCAACTTAACATGCTGATATCATGTCAGTGTTTTTAGGCATATCGTGTTGAGCGTCAGTTCATAATCGACATTGGTTGATGAAGCCCTGATAAGTAGTTACCAGAGATGCATCCATGCCTCATGGCCAGACAATAGTGTGGATACACAGATGGAAGGTCAGGATGGTCATTGACTTACTATATTATGGAACCCAGAACATCTTTCTGTACAGATGTATCTGGGGAATTCTCTTGTAGCAATGAACTGATTGTAATGACTTGTGTCTCTAGCTACATGTCTGGGACCCTTATACACATGTGCCAAGAGTACATAGGTACATACCTAGACCCTTATACACATGTGCCAACAGTACATAGGTACATGTCTAGACCCTTATACACATGTGCCAACAGTACATAGGTACATGTCTAGACCCTTATACACATGTGCCAACAGCACATAGGTACATGTCTAGACCCTTATACACATGTGCCAACAGTACATAGGTACATGTCTAGACCCTTATACACATGTGCCAACAGTACATAGGTACATGTCTAGACCCTTATACACATGTGTCAACAGTACATAGGTACATGTCTGGGACCTGTATACACATGTGCCAACAATACATAGGTATATGCCTACACCTTATACACATGTGCCAACAGTACATAGATACATGTCTGGGACCCTTATACATATGTGCCAACAGTACATAGGTACATGTCTGGGACCCTTATACACATGTGCCAACAGTACATAGATACATGCCTAGACCCTTATACACATGTGCCAACAGTACATAGGTACATGTCTAGACCCTTATACACATGTGCCAACAGCACATAGGTACATGTCTGGGACCCTTTTACATATGTGCCAACAGTACATAGGTACATGCCTAGACCCTTATACACATGTGCCAACAGTACATAGGTACATGCCTAGACCCTTATACACATGTGCCAACAGTACATAGCTACATGCCTAGACCCTTATACACATGTGCCAACAGTACATAAGTACATGCCTAGACCCTTATACACATGTGCCAACAGTACATAGGTGCATGCCTAGACCCTTATACACATGTGCCAACAGTACATAGGTACATGTCTGTGACCTGTATACACATGTGCCAACAGTACATAGGTACATGTCTGGGACCCTTATACACATGTGCCAACAGTACATAGGTACATGCCTACACCTTATACACATGTGCCAACAGTACATAGGTACATGTCTGTGACCTGTATACACATGTGCCAACAGTACATAGGTTCATGTCTGGGACCCTTATACACATGTGCCAACAGTGCATAGGTACATGCCTACACCTTATACACATGTGCCAACAGTACATAGGTACATGTCTGTGACCTGTATACACATGTGCCAACAGTACATAGGTACATGTCTGTGACCTGTATACACATGTGCCAACAGTACATAGGTACATGCCTACACCTTATACACATGTGCCAACAGTACATAGGTACATGTCTGGGACCCTTATACACATGTGCCAACAGTACATAGGTACATGCCTAGACCCTTATACACATGTGCCAACAGTACATAGGTACATGTCTAGACCCTTATACACATGTGCCAACAGTACATAGGTACATGTCTGGGACCTGTATACACATGTGCCAACAATACATAGGTACATGCCTACACCTTATACACATGTGCCAACAGTACATAGATACATGTCTGGGACCCTTATACATATGTGCCAACAGTACATAGGTACATGCCTAGACCCTTATACACATGTGCTAAAAGTACATAGATACATGTCTGGGACCCTTATACACATGTGCCAACAGTACATAGGTACATGTCTGGGACCTGTATACACATGTGCCAACAGTACATAGGTTCATGTCTAGACCCTTATACACATGTGCCAACAGTACATAGGTACATGTCTGGGACCCATATACACATGTGCCAACAGTACATAGGTTCATGTCTAGACCCTTATACACATGTGCCAACAGTACATAGGTACATGCCTAGACCCTTATACACATGTGCCAACAGTACATAGGTACATGTCTGGGACCCGTATACATATGTGCCAACAGTACATAGGTACATGTCTGGGACCCGTATACACATGTGCCAACAGTACATAGGTACATGTCTGGGACCCGTATACACATGTGCCAACAGTACATAGATACATGTCTGGGACCCTTATACACATGTGCCAACAGTACATAGGTACATGTCTGGGACCCTTATACATATGTGCCAACAGTACATAGGTACATGCCTACACCTTATACACATGTGCCAACAGTGCATAGATACATGTTTGGGACCCTTATACACATGTGCCAACAGTACATAGGTACATGTCTGGGACCCTTATACATATGTGCCAACAGTACATAGGTACATGTCTGGGACCCTTATACATATGTGCCAACAGTACATAGATACATGTCTGGGACCCTTTTACACATGTGCCAACAGTACATAGGTACATTCCTAGACCCTTATACACATGTGCCAACAGTACATAGGTACATGCCTAGACCCTTATACATATGTGCCAACAGTACATAGGTACATGTCTGGGACCCTTATACACATGTGCCAACAGTACATAGGTACATGCCTAGACCCTTATACATATGTGCCAACAGTACATAGGTACATGTCTGGGACCTGTATACACATGTGCCAACAGTACATAGGTACATGCCTACACCTTATACACATGTGCCAACAGTACATAGGTACATGTCTGGTACCTGTATACACATGTGCCAACAATACATAGGTACATGCCTACACCTTATACACATGTGCCAACAGTGCATAGATACATGCCTAGACCGTTTTACATATGTGCCAACAGTACGTAGGTACATGTCTGGGACCGTTTTACATATGTGCCAACAGTACATAGGTACATGTCTGGGACCGTTTTACATATGTGCCAACAGTACGTAGGTACATGTCTGGGACCGTTTTACATATGTGCCAACAGTGCATACATGGGGCTCACTCCACATAGCATATACCTAACCTCACTGTGTGGCTTATAGGTGAGGGATGTTTCACTAAAATATAAGCCCAAGTCCCCCCTTTTAGCCTCTCCTTCTGCTCAGGGTGCACCTGATACGCAGGGTGTACCTTCAGCTAAGAAACTCAATGCATATACCCTACAGGTATAACCACATTAGCTTCCAGTACGTTCCTCCCTCAGGAGCTTAATTCAAAAGGGTCTGCCAACGCTACCTATAAGATGTTAGTGATTTCCCTCCCATGTTCTATTCTGCTATGGTAAGGTAGGCCTGCCTTCCTTTCTGATAGCCAGCTTCGTTTTTGTGAGTGATGTTAGCCTCAGCCCTCCTTTTACTATTCCAAGCAGCTAACAATTGTGCAGAGTGGTAACAGGTACACCAAGAAAAACTACCAGTGGGAGGTAAAAAATAGCAGAGGAAAAACTCGGTCTTAACGCATGAGTAGACTCAAGAGCCCTCAAGCAGTCTGAGAAAATACATTCAGGTGCCCTTAACTCGGCAAGCGCTATTCGGACGAGGGTCTCGTCCAAATAAGCACCTTATTTGGACAAGATTTTCTGAGAAACAGGACATATAAGAAATGGGACAATATTGGAGGTATAAGAAACAGGACCTATGAGTATTATCTAAGACACAAGACAAACCTATTTGCCCTATCTAAGACACGGGACATTCTTTAATATTAAGAGACTAAGCATCAGAATATACTATTCATACTCTGTCCTGTGTCTTAGATACTCTACGCAGTCCCATGTCTTGGATGTTGTGATATATGGTCCCATGTCTATATGCTTTGAGCAGTCCTGTGTCTTAGGTTTTCCCTTATGGTCCCGTTTCTTAGAAAGTCGCGTCCGTATAAGATCCTTATACTGACGAGAACATCGTCCGGATATCATCGGCCCCTTAACTCATGAGCAGCCTCAAGATCCCCCAAGGGTGAAAAATGACCCTGCTCTGTCTGCTATGGAAAAAGCAATTTTAATATCCTTTTTTTGGGCCATTTTTTCTTTATCTATCCATCATAAAACCATCATATATGAAAAGAGGAGCATTGATAATGGAAGTCTAGCATACCAAACAACTTTTTAGCCATCTTATTTTGCATTCTGTTTTAATTATTGCAGTGGGTATGAGGGAAAATAGCTCTCTGGGCTCACAATAATGCAAATGATAAGTTTGTATCACATTTCAGATTGATCAATCATACATCACTGGAAAGACCGATATGTATCCTATATAGCTAGTTAAATCTAAAATGACTTTTAGATATGAACTATAGCAGTTAAGAAAACACAATTTGAAACTTAATCTGATGCCCATTCATAACTGAAAGTCAGTATAGGGGAGAGGCCACATATCCAGGTCAACTGATATGGCAGAGACAGGGGGAAGGGGAGTGGTGGGGGACAGGGTCATAATTGACTCTGGGTCAAAAATGACCCAGGGTCAAAAATGACTCTCGGGTGAAAATTCTTCAAGTTGGGTAAGTGGGGGGATGGTGGGGGGGCAGGGTCAAAAATGACTCCGGGTCAAAAATCACCCAGGGTCATTTCTATACTTTAGCCTAGACCTGTTTGTGACAAGGAATGTCCCCTCACCCAGGTGCACTTGCACTCAGGGGAAACCACTATCGTTTCTCAATATAAAATAAGGGGTGGTGGAAGTGGAATAGTGAAGGACTGCGTAGTACTTCCTATTAGTTGCTGGCCTAACATCACTAGCTATTTTATTGTAGTAACACTAAGTCTTATGAGATGGTAAGAGATGTGCCTACGCTAACATTGCATAGGTAGCCATGGCAGAGCCTTTTGAATTAACCTCCAGAGGTCGGAGCAGCAAAGAACACAGTAAAAACACAGTTTCTCCTTTATACTGTTACAAATGTCAGCGGCGAGTGTGTGGATATGTCGGCTGCAGGGGTTTGGTTCTGCGGGCTAGGTTTGCAGGCTAGGTTTGGGATGATACTCAGGCAAAGCCAGAGTATCATCCAAGAATCAGTCTCAGGATGTGCCTGAGTATCATCCAAGGATCAAGATGAGTCGCAAACAATACTCATTTTGGCGACATTGCCTGAGTCTGGATCTAGACTCATGTGAGTAACAATATTTTCTCAGTGTATGTTTCCAATCAGGTTTACATAAGTACATAAATATGCATGGTTCATGCATGACATGTTTTGGAGGGTAAAATGAAAAAAATATGTGTAAGGAGATGAGGTGATGTTTTATCTAACAGACCCCAGCTTTCAGCTGATGCTAATAATTACATCAAAATGGCTAATAGGATCTTTTTGATAATATGGCAGAAAACAGTCATTGGTGAAAGACTAAAGGCTGATAAATGGTAATAAGGATATTATTGTGGAAACATAAGACAAAGTCTGTTCACGCTGTGCCAGGCTATTTCCTCTTTGTTCATGGTTGACTCAGCCAATCCACTTAGTTCTCAACTTGGAATACCAAACTTGCATTTGAATTGACGTTATGTATTAAAAATATCATTAGATCATTGATAAAAGTTCAAAAAGGGACATTTTAGAGCAAAAGCCAATAGGATTCATTAGGTAACTCAGTTAATCTACTTTTTTTTTACCCATAAAAATGACAGCTACAGAATAAGGGCCTAAAATATATTTGCCTCAGGTTATTTGGTTAACCCGTCACACGCTTCAAAACACTTATGTGTGGCAGGAACCACAGCCAACTTCTCCGTGCTACAAATCAGCTCCATATGCAGCACAAAAGATACCACTAGCCCCTTTCTCACAATCTCAGGCTGAGTACCTGGTAGTAATAGGATACCACTAGCCCTTTCTCACAATCACAAGCTCAGTAACTGGTAGGAATAGGATACCACTAGCCGCTTTCTAACAATCACAAGCTGAGTACCTGGTAGTAATAGGATACCACTAGCCCCTTTCTCACAATCATAGGCTGAGTACCTGGTAGTAATAGGATACCACTAGCCGTTTTCTCACAATCACAAGCAGAGTAACTGGTAGTAATAGGATACCACTAGACCCTATCTCACAATCATAGGCTGAGTACCTGGTAGTAATAGGATACCACTAGCCGCTTTCTCACAATCACAAGCTGAGTACCTGGTAGTAATAGGATACCACTAGACCCTTTCTCACAATCACAAGCAGAGTAACTGGTAGTAATAGGATACCACTAGCCCCTATCTCACAATCAAAGGCTGAGTACCTGGTAGTAATAGGATACCACTAGCCCCTTTCTCACAATCATAGGCTGAGTAACTGGTAGTAATAGGATACCACTAGCCGTTTTCTCACAATCATAGGCTGAGTACCTGGTAGTAATAGGATACCACTAGCCCCTTTCTCACAATCATAGGCTGAGTACCTGGTAGTAATAGGATACCACTAGCCGCTTTCTCACAATCACAAGCTGAGTAACTGGTAGTAATAGGATACCACTAGCCGCTTTCTCACAATCACAAGCTCAGTACCTGGTAGTAATAGGATACCACTAGCCGCTTTCTCACAATCACAAGCTGAGTAACTGGTAGTAATAGGATACCACTAGCCCCTTTCCCACAATCACAAGCTGAGTAACTGGTAGTAATAGGATACCACTAGCCCCTTTCTCACAATCACAAGCTGAGTACCTGGTAGTAATAGGATACCACTAGCCGCTTTCCCACAATCACAAGCTGAGTAACTGGTAGTAATAGGATACCACTAGCCCCTTTCCCACAATCACAAGCTCAGTACCTGGTAGTAATAGGATACCACTAGCCCCTTTCTCACAATCATATGCTCAGTAACTGGTAGTAATAGGATACCACTAGCCGCTTTCTCACAATCACAAGCTGAGTACCTGGTAGTAATAGGATACCACTAGCCCCTTTCTCACAATCATAGGCTGAGTACCTGGTAGTAATAGGATACCACTAGCCGTTTTCTCACAATCACAAGCAGAGTAACTGGTAGTAATAGGATACCACTAGACCCTATCTCACAATCATAGGCTGAGTACCTGGTAGTAATAGGATACCACTAGCCGCTTTCTCACAATCACAAGCTGAGTACCTGGTAGTAATAGGATACCACTAGACCCTTTCTCACAATCACAAGCAGAGGAACTGGTAGTATTAGGATACCACTAGCCCCTATCTCACAATCAAAGGCTGAGTACCTGGTAGTAATAGGATACCACTAGCCCCTTTCTCACAATCATAGGCTGAGTAACTGGTAGTAATAGGATACCACTAGCCGTTTTCTCACAATCATAGGCTGAGTACCTGGTAGTAATAGGATACCACTAGCCCCTTTCTCACAATCATAGGCTGAGTACCTGGTAGTAATAGGATACCACTAGCCGCTTTCTCACAATCACAAGCTGAGTAACTGGTAGTAATAGGATACCACTAGCCGCTTTCTCACAATCACAAGCTCAGTACCTGGTAGTAATAGGATACCACTAGCCGCTTTCTCACAATCACAAGCTGAGTAACTGGTAGTAATAGGATACCACTAGCCCCTTTCCCACAATCACAAGCTGAGTAACTGGTAGTAATAGGATACCACTAGCCCCTTTCTCACAATCATAGGCTGAGTACCTAGTAGTAATAGGATACCACTAGCCGCTTTCTCACAATCACAAGCTGAGAACCTAGTAGTAATAGGATACCACTAGCCGCTTTCTCACAATCATAGGCTGAGTACCTAGTAGTAATAGGATACCACTAGCCCCTTTCTCACAATCAAAGGCTGAGTAACTGGTAGTAATAGGATACCACTAGCCCCTTTCTCACAATCACAAGCTGAGTAACTGGTAGTAATAGGATACCACTAGACCCTATCTCACAATCATAGGCTGAGTACCTGGTAGTAATAGGATACCACTAGCCCCTTTCTCACAATCATATGCTCAGTAACTGGTAGTAATAGGATACCACTAGCCGCTTTCTCACAATCACAAGCTGAGTACTGGTAGTAATAGGATACCACTAGCCGCTTTCTCACAATCACAAGCTGAGTAACTGGTAGTAATAGGATACCACTAGACCCTATCTCACAATCACAAGCTGAGTACCTGGTAGTAATAGGATACCACTAGCCCCTATCTCACAATCATAGGCTGAGTACCTGGTAGTAATAGGATACCACTAGCCCCTTTCTAACAATCATAGGCTGAGTACCTGGTAGTAATAGGATACCACTAGCCCCTTTCTCACAATCACAAGCTGAGTAACTGGTAGTAATAGGATACCACTAGCCGCTTTCTCACAATCACAAGCTGAGTAACTGGTAGTAATAGGATACCACTAGCCCCTTTCCCACAATCACAAGCTGAGTACCTGGTAGTAATAGGATACCACTAGCCTCTATCTCACAATGACAAGCTGAGTACCTTGTAGTAATAGGATACCACTAGCCCCTTTCTCACAGTCATAGGCTGAGTACCTGGTAGTAATAGGATACCACTAGACCCTATCTCACAATGACAAGCTGAGTACCTTGTAGTAATAGGATACCACTAGCCCCTTTCCCACAATCACAAGCTCAGTAACTGGTAGTAATAAGGCACCACTAGCCCCTTTCTCACAATCAAAGGCTGAGTACCTGGTAGTAATAGGATACCACTAGCCCCTTTCTCACAATCATAGGCTGAGTACCTAGTAGTAATAGGATACCACTAGCCCCTTTCCCACAATCACAAGCTGAGTACCTGGTAGTGATAAGATACCACTAGCCCCTTTCTCACAATCAAAGGCTGAGTACCTGGTAGTAATAGGATACCACTAGCCGCTTTCCCACAATCACAAGCTCAGTAACTGGTAGTAATAAGATACCACTAGCCGCTTTCTCACAATCACAAGCTGAGTACCTGGTAGTAATAGGATACCACTAGCCCCTTTCTCACAATCATATGCTGAGTAACTGGTAGTAATAGGATACCACTAGCCGCTTTCTCACAATCACAAGCTGAGTACCTAGTAGTAAGAGGATACCACTAGCCGCTTTCTCACAATCATAGGCTGAGTACCTAGTAGTAATAGGATACCACTAGCCCCTTTCTCACAATCAAAGGCTGAGTACCTGGTAGTAATAGGATACCACTAGCCCCTTTCTCACAATCAAAGGCTGAGTACCTAGTAGTAATAGGATACCACTAGCCCCTATCTCACAATCATAGGCTGAGTACCTGGTAGTAATAGGATACCACCAGCCCTTTTCCCACAATCATAGGCTGAGTACCTGGTAGTAATAGGATACCACTAGCCCCTTTCCCACAATCCTAACGGGGGTTCCCTGATTGAATGTGGCTACTAGTGATCTAGTTACAATTAAGAATGATTACAGTGGGAGGACCTACATGCATGCCGAATGGCCCGATACTAATAGGATTTGGTGAGAGTGCTTTGTGTGTTTCATGTTTAAAGGTTAATGTTAACGAGCCTTTCAATGATGTATCTTACATACATGTTAACTACTTGTAACCATAACTTGGGTAAGCAAGGTCCATAGGCATTCTCCTAGTTTAGGTCGCTAAATGGTCGCCATAAAAAACGTTTAGGTCGCTAACAAAATTGGGAATCATTTTCCAAAAGCAAAAAAAAAGGAGGGGTGTTAAACGTTAGAATGGCTGGTGTTAAAATGATCAGCAGGAAAACATCAAGTGCAGACACCAGTCTTCTTTTACACAAAGCTTCACAAAACACCTGAAAGGTCTTGTTAACCCTTCGTTAGAGGTGTGCTACTTCAAGTTGTACATTTTGTAGTAAGGTGTGCTACTTCAAGTTGTACATTTTCTAGTAAGGTGTGCTACTTCTAGTTCTACATTTTGTAGTAAGGTGTGCTACTTCAAGTTGTACATTTTGTAGTAAGGTGTGTTACTTCAAGTTGTACATTTTGTACTAAGGTGTGTTACTTCAAGTTGTACATTTTGTAGTGAGGTGTGCTACTTCTAGTTCTACATTTTGTAGTAAGGTGTGCTACTTCAAGTTGTACATTTTCTAGTAAGGTGTGCTACTTCTAGTTCTACATTTTGTAGTAAGGTGTGCTACTTCAAGTTGTACATTTTGTAGTAAGGTGTGTTACTTCAAGTTGTACATTTTGTAGTGAGGTGTGTTACTTCAAGTTGTACATTTTCTAGTAAGGTGTGTTACTTCAAGTTGTACATTTTGTAGTAAGGTGTGCTACTTCAAGTTGTACATTTTGTAGTAAGGTGTGCTATTTCTAGTTCTACATTTTGTAGTGAGGTGTGTTACTTCAAGTTGTACATTTTGTAGTGAGGTGTGCTACTTCAAGTTGTACATTTTGTAGTGAGTTGTGTTACTTCAAGTTGTACATTTTGTAGTGAGGTGTGCTACTTCAAGTTCTACATTTTGTAGTGAGGTGTGTTACTTCAAGCTGTACATTTTGTAGTGAGGTGTGCTACTTCAAGTTGTACATTTTGTAGTAAGGTGTGCTACTTCAAGTTGTACATTTTCTAGTAAGGTGTGCTACTTCTAGTTCTACATTTTGTAGTAAGGAGTGCTACTTCAAGTTGTACATTTTGTAGTAAGGTGTGTTACTTCAAGTTATACATTTTGTACTAAGGTGTGTTACTTCAAGTTGTACATTTTGTAGTGAGGTGTGCTACTTCTAGTTCTACATTTTGTAGTAAGGTGTGCTACTTCAAGTTGTACATTTTCTAGTAAGGTGTGCTACTTCTAGTTCTACATTTTGTAGTAAGGTGTGCTACTTCAAGTTGTACATTTTGTAGTAAGGTGTGTTACTTCAAGTTGTACATTTTGTAGTGAGGTGTGTTACTTCAAGTTTTACATTTTCTAGTAAGGTGTGTTACTTCAAGTTGTACATTTTGTAGTAAGGTGTGCTATTTCTAGTTCTACATTTTGTAGTGAGGTGTGTTACTTCAAGTTGTACATTTTGTAGTGAGGTGTGCTACTTCAAGTTGTACATTTTGTAGTGAGTTGTGTTACTTCAAGTTGTACATTTTGTAGTGAGGTGTGCTACTTCAAGTTCTACATTTTGTAGTGAGGTGTGTTACTTCAAGCTGTACATTTTGTAGTGAGGTGTGCTACTTCAAGTTGTACATTTTGTAGTAAGGTGTGCTACTTCAAGTTGTACATTTTCTAGTAAGGTGTGCTACTTCTAGTTCTACATTTTGTAGTAAGGTGTGCTACTTCAAGTTGTACATTTTGTAGTAAGGTGTGTTACTTCAAGTTGTACATTTTGTACTAAGGTGTGTTACTTCAAGTTGTACATTTTGTAGTGAGGTGTGCTACTTCTAGTTCTACATTTTGTAGTAAGGTGTGCTACTTCAAGTTGTACATTTTCTAGTAAGGTGTGCTACTTCTAGTTCTACATTTTGTAGTAAGGTGTGCTACTTCAAGTTCTACATTTTGTAGTAAGGTGTGTTACTTCAAGTTGTACATTTTGTAGTGAGGTGTGTTACTTCAAGTTGTACATTTTCTAGTAAGGTGTGTTACTTCAAGTTGTACATTTTGTAGTAAGGTGTGCTACTTCAAGTTGTACATTTTGTAGTAAGGTGTGCTATTTCTAGTTCTACATTTTGTAGTGAGGTGTGTTACTTCAAGTTGTACATTTTGTAGTGAGGTGTGCTACTTCAAGTTGTACATTTTGTAGTGAGTTGTGTTACTTCAAGTTGTACATTTTGTAGTGAGGTGTGCTACTTCAAGTTCTACATTTTGTAGTGAGGTGTGTTACTTCAAGCTGTACATTTTGTAGTGAGGTGTGCTACTTCAAGTTGTACATTTTGTAGTGAGGTGTGTTACTTCAAGTTGTACATTTTGTAGTAATGTAGCAGAGCTGTACTGATGCATTCATTCGTTCTAAGGCAGTACTTCTTATGTACAAGTTGGCTAGCACCCCATAGCACCTGGATTCCAGTATCTGGATTTCACAGCAAAATATGATATTATCTTATCCTAAAATGATATAGAATATTTAGGGCCAGAAGAATAC
The DNA here is from genome assembly GCA_949317995.1 of Acholoe squamosa. NCBI lineage: Eukaryota > Metazoa > Annelida > Polychaeta > Phyllodocida > Polynoidae > Acholoe > Acholoe squamosa. The sequence continues at coordinate 81,811,930 of OX439043.1, read as the reverse complement.
CCAAATGTTAGGGCAGCATTGCAGAATGAACGTTTGTCAGCATTCCGACTCCCATACCCTGTCTCTCAATCATTTCTCTCTCTGTCTATTGTTTCAGAGGTCAGGTCTTGTTAATCACTATTTTACACTGAGAGGCAGGTGGTTAATTTCATAGGGCTTGATTAATTTCCTGACAGTTCCCCGTCTGTTCTAACTAATCATTGACCATGAGAACAAAGAGACATGGGACCAAAACCAAAACCAAAACAAAGAAACAATGTCTTTTGCTTATTAGCATTTGCCCTTACTTTGATGTGTGATGAAGAAGCATGCAGTTTGACATCATTACGATTATTTGAGGCAACTCTATTGCAGCGAGCATCATGATTCATCACTGACATTATTTGCCAGGTTTAGATTCATGCCTCAGGTAGACAAACTGCCTTAATGCACTGTTCAACTCTAACAGAGACATCCTACTTCACACATAGTCAAAGTGAAGGTCCTTATCATGGCAAGCTTCATGGTACAAAGCAGAAATGTGACACAAAGCCCTCTTTGTAAGAAATTGCCTTCACTAAGAAATGAGAAAATGTTATCCTTTGATCCATAGGGCAATGAGACCAGAGTGTGTCTTCTGTGAGGAAAGTCATGTGGGGGAGGGAATGTACCGGCACTATATATGACTGTGAGGGAAGTCATGTGGGGGAGGGAATGTATCGGCACTATATATGACTGTGAGGGAAGTCATGTGGGGGAGGGAATGTATCGGCACTATATATGACTGTGAGGGAAGTCATGTGGGGGAAGGAATGTACCGGCACTATATATGACTGTGAAGGAAGTCATGTGGGGGAGGGAATGTACCGGCACTATATATGACTGTGAGGGAAGTCATGTGGGGGAGGGAATGTATCGGCACTATATATGACTGTGAGGGAAGTCATGTGGGGAGGGAATGTGGTGGAACAGGTCTGGGTTACTAAAAGTCATAGAAAAAAATACTTTATAGGCTTACACTTGTGTTTCTTTCGTTTTTCCCACATAAAGCAGTTTTTTTTTTCTTTTTTATTGGTTTCTACTATACCTGCAGTGTCTCTCTGTGAGACATCAGCATTTGAGGCACAGAGGTGGTAGGGTACTTGTGGTGCGAAGCAATCAGATTACAGCGTTGTGATGGCTGTACAGACCAGGTGTGGTACCTGTTTAACTTTGTTGACACACCACATGGGTTCTGTGGTGTAACAGGTCTGGTCGCTGTTTAACCTTGTTTGACACACCACATGGGTTCTGTGGTGTAACAGGTCTGGTCGCTGTTTAACCTTGTTTGACACACCACATGTGTTCTGTGGTGTAACAGGTCTGGTCGCTGTTTAACCTTGTTTGACACACCACATGGGTTCTGTGGTGTAATAGGTCTGGTCCCTGTTTAACCTTGTTTGACACACCACATGGGTTCTGTGGTGTAACAGGTCTGGTCGCTGTTTAACCTTGTTGACACACCACATGAGGTCTGTGGTGTAACAGGTCTGGTCGCTGTTTAACCTTGTTTGACACACCACATGGGTTCTCTGGTGTAACAGGTCTGGTCCCTGTTTAACCTTGTTTGACACACCACATGGGTTCTGTGGTGTAACAGGTATGGTCGCTGTTTAACTTTGTTGACACACCACATGGGTTCTGTGGTGTAACAGGTCTGGTCCCTGTTTTATCCTTGTTTGACACACCACATGGGTTCTGTGGTGTAACAGGTCTGGTCCCTGTTTTATCCTTGTTTGACACACCACATGGGTTCTGTGGTGTAACAGGTCTGGTCCCTGTTTAACCTTGTTTGACACACCACATGGGTTCTTTGGTGTAACAGGTCTGGTCGCTGTTTAGCCTTGTTGACACACCACACTAGGTCTGTGGTGTAACAGGTCTGGTCCCTGTTTTATCCTTGTTTGACACACCACATGGGTTCTCTGGTGTAACAGGTCTGGTCGCTGTTTAACCTTGTTTGACACATCACATGGGGGCTGTGGTGTAACAGGTCTGGTCCCTGTTTAACCTTGTTGACACACCACATGGGGGCTGTGGTGTAACAGGTCTGGTCCCTGTTTTATCCTTGTTTGACACACCACATGGGTTCTGTGGTGTAACAGGTCTGGTCCCTGTTTTATCCTTGTTTGACACACCACATGGGTTCTGTGGTGTAACAGGTCTGGTCCCTGTTTAACCTTGTTTGACACACCACATGGGTTCTTTGGTGTAACAGGTCTGGTCGCTGTTTAGCCTTGTTGACACACCACACTAGGTCTGTGGTGTAACAGGTCTGGTCCCTGTTTTATCCTTGTTTGACACACCACATGGGTTCTGTGGTGTAACAGGTCTGGTCGCTGTTTAACCTTGTTTGACACATCACATGGGGGCTGTGGTGTAACAGGTCTGGTCCCTGTTTAACCTTGTTGACACACCACATGGGGGCTGTGGTGTAACAGGTCTGGTCCCTGTTTTATCCTTGTTTGACACACCACATGGGTTCTGTGGTGTAACAGGTCTGGTCGCTGTTTAACCTTGTTGACACACCACATGGGTTCTGTGGTGTAACATAAAATGGCTGGCAGTGCTCTGCTGCACTGTAGACGTGACTTTGAGTGTATTATAGGAGTACAGTGCATGGCTGAGCAAGGTCACTGTGGATGTAAAGTTAAGGGCCATTGGTTGGTATAGGCATACCTCAATTGGGTGATTGATTGTTCGAAATGAAATGTACAATGTTTTATAAAAACAAAAGGGAACTCCTTCTTCACATCTTGACTGTCTGTAGTTCTATAGAGTACTCAGATGCATTTGTGCATAATATACAACAGACCAAGGGCGTGTTCTGGTTACCAGGTTGACTCTATGTAAGTGTTATCCATATAGAAGGGTGAGACAATAAAGGAGCGGTGCTGTCATCTTCCAGCTCTATTGGCTATGTATAGACCTTGATTACGGAAGTGAGGGGTGACTTTGGCAAAGTCACCCCTCACCTCCATAATCAAGGTCTACTTTATGGGAAATAGAGCTGGCAGATGGCAGCACCACTCCTTTACTGTCTCACCCTTCTATATGGATAACACCTACATATACTCAACCTGGTAACCAGATCATGCCCATGCAACAGACAGTCTCAATGTGAAGAAAGCCATTGTCTATTCACTAAGTATAATGGCTGTATTAGCACATTATATACTATGGAAAATAGTGACGGACATAAAATGCAATGACAAGATTAACAACAACATAATGTATGAAGAAACAAGCTTCTAAGTTTATAAATAGATGGGTTGAGAAATAAACACTTAGAGAGGGAGATAGGGAGAGAGGGAGAGAGAGTTAGGGTGAGGGCCAGAGTAAGATGTTACCTATAGTCCAGTCATTCTATGATTAAAATGGGTCCAACCCACCACAAATTGCAATAGAATTTATTTTGGTACCATTTGAATCAGAAATGTGTGTAGAATAAATTCGCTAATAATTAAGCTGTTATTTCATGAAATGCATCCCAGCAAATTGTCGTTATCTGTCCCCATGATTGGTTATCAATGGTGACTCCTTTTTGAGTGATAACTCACTGCGTCATCTTTCGCCACTGTGTGTCAGTCTCACATCGCATGGCAATTTATCACAACAGTCGCCAACATGATCTCACTCACTGCGTGAGTATGTGCCACCCCTTGTCATCCCTCACAAAGCATGGTGATGTATCACCACCATCACCAACATAGATCTTACTCACTGCCTGAGTATGTGCCACTGCCTGTCAACTCTCACTCAGAATGGTGGCTTATCACAACCATTGCTAACATGGATCTGACTCACTGTGTGATTATGTACCACTCCCAGTCAGTTCTCACTCAGAATGGCGACTTATCACCAACATCGCTAATATGGATCTCACTCCCTGCGTGAGTATGTGCCACTCCCAGTCAACTCTAACTCAGAATGGCAGCTTATCACCACCATCGACAACATGGATCTCACTCACTCTGTCAATATGTGCCACTGTCTGTCAACTCTCACTCAGAATGGCAACTTATCACCACCATTGGCAAAGTTGTTGAGACAGCACAACTGTTCAACATGTAGCCTATCTAGGAAGTGTGGACATGAAGTATAAGTCCCATCGCATCAAATGTGCTTTGTTGCACAATGATTTCCATGTAATACTTCAGAGTTGAATCAAACAAAATTATATAGAGAAAATATCAATTGAATTTAGATAGAGGTATCTCTAAAATTAAAGCAACTATCCATAAACACCTTTTCTCTGATTACAGGAAAAATACATAGGGAAATATCTACATGAACAACTATATTAACACAATTTCACAGGGGAATGTGTCAGTGCCTGTGCATATATGTGCACCACACACATCCCGAGGGGATAGGAAAGAGGAGAAATAGACCCTTTTAAGTGGGCTAGGGAAGCCCGTCTGTGGTTAGAAGGAAGATACATATGGCAATACTTTCTCTGGCAAAACATACTTTGATCTGGCAGATGTGAGGCTGCATGATTCCCAATGTCGATGATCATGAGCTTTTTCATCTAACAAGGTGAGTGATCACCAGCATTGCAATCACTGGAGAGTCTGAGTGATCACCACTCTCGCCATCCATGGTGAACCTGCACAAAGGAGTCACGACAATTTACTGGGATGTTTGCCTGAATCATTTTACCAAAATATATACTGAAATCCCTAGAAATATATCCTGAGGTTCTTAAGAATTCTAATGAGATAAGACTAGAGTATACTTAATTTGCAAAACTTCATTAGCACTCAGAAGGTTCTATAGATATATAAATAGACATACTGCTTTGACTGGATCCTTAAGCCTAAATGGTACTTTGGGCCACTCTAAAGCCAAATATACTGTGTTTATTATGGTACCATAGGGATTAGAAATGTACTCAGAATAACATTTCAAAATCTAATAAGTGGAGAGGTACCTAATTAGCATAAATTCGTTAGTACCTAAATATCCACTAAAATATATCTAATTTGGTTATAACTTTGGTTTAAATTCATATTTTGGGCCACTTTAAAAATCTAGGATGCACTTTCCAGGGTTGACTAGCCTTCTATCCAAGAATTATTCATATAAGTGAATTTCCTTATTCTTGCTGACATAAAGTGTAATCATTGGTACTTAGGCGTGATTAAAATGCATCTAGAGTGCAGCAAATGCCAGGACTGCAGCAGAACAAACCATCTGACTTACGATATTGGTATCTGATTCTTGTACAAAATAAAAAATGTATTGCCGTGTATCTGAAATATTCTAAAATGAGCATTAGAATATCATTCAATGAAATATATGGTTGTAAAGTGGTTCCTAATTAAAATAGAATAAAAGTCTTAGTAGACAGCTTGTCCATCAGGAGAAGTGCACCTTATGTTTTGGAAGTGATCCAAAATGTGAATTTTAACCAATGTTATGGCCAGAAAAGACCTTTAATGATGGATTTTGAGGTACAAACAAACCTATGCTACCGTAAAACCGTGACCATAAGCCTATCTTGTTACTTTTGGTGAAATTTGGCTTCTGACTCGCGCAAGAATTGTCCAGTGCAAAAATTGATCAGTGCCCTCAAGAATTGTTCAGTATCTGCACAAATTGTTCAGTATCCACAAGAATTGTTCCTGTACCCGCAAGAATACTTTTTCTTTTTGGTATGTCCTATTAGGGGCTCCTTATTATGGTACCATAATGAGCACAGTATCTTTGGCTTAGAGTGACTCAAAATACCATTTAGTCTTAACACTTGAGCCAAAACCTTTATGTTTCTGACATATCTATAGAACCTTCTGAGTAAAGTTATGCAAATTAGGTACACTAGCTTCATCTCATTAGGATTCCTAACAACTTCAGGATAGCATTCTTCTGACATCAGTAGAACGTATTTTGGAAAATGATTGAGGCTTTTGTGCATTTCATCAAAAGAAACAACAGTTTAATCATTACTGAAATTATCACAGATTTGCGCTTATCTAGCAAATGTGCAAATAAGGAAACTCACTTATGTGAATAATTCTTAAATAGAAGGCTTGTCGATCCCGGAAAGTGCATCCTAGCTTTTAAAGGGCGCCAAAATGTGAATTTAAACCAAAGTTAACCAAATTAATATGTTTTAGGGATATTTCTCCAGATGGATGGACACGACAACATATACACTTTGCCCAAGTCGCTGACAATTGGGGCGGTTTATTAACAACTTTAAACCTAACAGACAATGTCAGAACAAAAAAGAAAAATTTTATGACCAAATGTCCATGGCGTCCATGACTCAGTCCCTTTGTTCAGTCTCAGTGCAGTGCCACCTGGTGTGGCAGCACAGAACCACCTGACTCAGGTGGTGGGGAGGTCCATCTAGTGGGGGAAATATACCCCCATATCTTCCCCGTTCCTTTGAACATATAGTAGTCGATATTTAGGTGCTAACGAATTTATGCTAATTATGTATCTCTCCACTAACTAGATTTATCTACATTTCGATATGTTATTCTGTGCACATTTCTATTCCTATGGTACCATAATGAACACAGAATCTTTGGCTTTAGAGTGGCTCAAAGAACCATCTAGGCTCAAGGCTGTATGTTTATTTATATAACCATCTGAGTGCTAATGAAGTTATGCAAATTAGGTATACACTAGTCTTATCTCATTAAGATTCCTAAGAACCTCAGAATATATTTCTAGGGATGGCAGTATGTATTTTTGTAAAATGATTTAGGCTTACATGCATTTCATGAAATCCAATGAAATAACAGCTTAATTATTACCGAATTTATCATAAATTTGCATTTATTCAAATATGCAAATGATGCATGCAAATGAGGAAACTCACTTGTGTGACAATGTCTTGGATAGAAGGCTTGCTTATCTTGTAAAGTGCATCATAGCTTTTTAGAGGAGCAGCAGATGCTCAAAAAGGGCCTTATTTTAGGAGTTTAATTCTAAGAATTACTGAAAGCTACAACATGGTATTTATCTCGTCTGATGTGTCTGGATATGGAAAAGTGACGTTGTGGGTATGAACGCTCGTGCAGGCACCTAGAAATCTGCACTTTTATGCAATCATCTCTTCAAATTAAAGGTCGCTTTTTAGGGTAGGAAAACATAGAAACCCATCTGTCCTAACTTTAATATTGATGTTATAGAAATTCTGATTGTAACTACGCCCCCTAAAACGGACCCAAGGAAAAAGCTGATGTGTTAAATTCGTTGCTAGGACAAGCGGTTACCTAGCAATGGCCACTTTTTCCTAGCAACAGGCCTTTTCAAAGACATTTATCAATAAAGTTACTGATGGTATCTAGCCCCCTAAAATGGACCAAAGGAGCATGCTGAAGCTTTCCATTTGTTGCTAGGACATACATCTAACTTTTGCCTAGCAACAGGCCTTTTTGGCTGTAAGAAATAAACTACACTTGGAATGAGTAAAGGAGTCAACAGTAATGAAACTACTTTGTATTGAGAAGGTCCATACACTAATTGAGAGTGCCTAAAATGCAATCAGCTCCCCTAAAATGGACCTAAGGAACATGCTTATGCTTGTGATTTGTTGCTAGGACAAGCAGCTTTTGCCTAACAACAGGCCCTTTTTGCTATAAGAAATGAACTACACTTGAAATGAGTCAAGGAATCAACAGTAAGGAAACTTGAAAATCTGAATATATGATACTGAGATGGCCCATATACTAATTTAAAGTCACATTTGTGATACTACCTGTCCCCTAAAATGGACATGCAGAAACTTGTCATTTGCTGCTAGGATAAGCATCACCTAGCAATGGCAACTTTTAAAAAAATGGACAGTAAAGAAACACTTGCATATTATGATGTTCAGCAGAAAATGAAAAGATATATTATTTCCCAGACTAGAAGATGCAGAAGAAATAGAATTTTTACTGACAAGTTGAAACGCCATCTTCCCTTGCACTGCCAAGTTCTCCTGCATTTGATAACTCAAAAATCTCCTATATCGTAAAGTGATAAAACAAGGAACACTCTGTGGCTTAGTGTATACTCTTTACCTAGGGCTGCTAATGGCATCAATCCATTTCCATCTACCCATTTGTCTAGCAATCAGTTCTAGGGACTATATTTAGAAACATGCATTGATAGATGTTGACCCTCACATCCTCAACCCTTTAATTCTTTGGATTCACTACTGCCTCTATGCTTTCCAATAAATTTGACATAAATTTTTAGATAATTTTCCTTTAATTATTTCAAATCTGAGGAAGCAATAACCGGCTGTGTGTGTAAATGTCCCTTGAAGTAGTAAATAGACATATCAACAGGCTTTCTTATACAACATGATGATTTGTAAGCACTGACTGGGTCCAGATTTACCTGTACTACCCAGCAAATTGTCGTGAGTCCTCGTCAACCTGTGTGAAGTGGCTCACACATGTCGCTAGATGGAACACGACGTCGTTATAGCACAAGATCACCAGGAATAGCAATTGCTATGCCACGTGAGTCTAACACACAGTGGCGAGAGATGACGGAATGAGTTATCACTCAAAAAGGAGTCACCATTGATGACCCATCATGGCGACAGATGACGACAATTTGCTGGGTAATAAGATGGTCATATTAGAGGGTTGCTCATGAGGTGAGAGTTAATAGTATTATGTTAAGATTTGATAACACTCATATGAGGTCTTGCTATACAGTAAAACCTGGTTACTATGAGGTGTCTTGAACATGTGCAATTACCTCATTATAATAAAGTGTATTGAAGTTGAGGATTTGTGGGCAGAGAGCAGCATGGTAGGGGTGCATAGGGCTTCCTATAAACCCTCTCTATGCTCCACAAAACAACCTATGGCCATTCAAAGGGTACATAGGGCTTGCTATCAAACACCTACACGGCACCACCTACATAACTTAAAAGGGTGTGAAGTGGGGGGGGTATGGTTGTCAGAGGGTTCCTAACAAATCCTTAGGCCATGCATCACCTATATAGCAGTTCAAAGGTTGTTGGCTGCACAAAATACCTGGGAAAATACTTTTGTGGTGAAAGGGGCTTATATGAAATATTTAAAGCCACTCAAATATGCTCATTCTAAGTAAGTGCTCATTATAACGATGCTCTGAGTAGCCAAGTTTTACTGTAGTTTAGTCATAGTGCAACAGGGTATTTATTACCAAGATAGATAAGTGTAGCCTTATAGGTGCAATCACTTACGATAATTATTTAATTACATTAATATGGACACAATAGTTGTTAAGGCCCACATGAAGCATTAGCATGCCATGTCCCTGTCCAATGATCATATAATAAGGTTATACATAAATAATAAGATATGCAAGTATGGGCTCTTTCAGGGTACATCCTTTGCGCACATCCTTCCCTAATCATTGAGCATTCACAAGCAGAGGTCAGATAGGTACTTAGTCATATATATATATACTCCTGTTGGGATTGGACTTCCAATATAGAACATAACATAGAGTTAACAGGTACAGATCACATAGAAGTGTTGCTATGTACCTCTGGCCTTGACCTCTGGATTTTATAGCAGGTAACTTTGAATGATATATGCATTTCTGATATTTACAGGTATATATATATATATATATATATATATATATATATATATATATATATATATACAGATTAATATTACACAATAATGGTAACTTTTGCTCTTGATAGTGGAGTGACTTCGTATGCATTTTATGGCCTTTGTAGTAAGTAACACTGGTAACTAATCATGGTTTCAATTATTCCTTGGGAGTTTGGGTCTTAGTTGCCAAGCATAGACTGACAACCTGCAGCCCATATCTAGCTATGGTCGCAACTCTTAGTGGGATAGGCCTCATCAGTGTCTCCCAATATGTAGATGCAAAACCTTGAAGCATTCAAAGGTGAGGGGAGTCCCTATTCAAGACGCTGTCTGTGGAATTACAGTTCAGGGAATGTCATAAAAGGGTCAGTAGAGTGCAAAGAACAACTTTGCAGTTACCACTGCATAATACTCTGTACCACATCAGTGTTTGTGGTGTAAGCAGAATATACTAAGCATCATCTTTCTTAAAATATTAGGCCATTATCAGGGGGATTTACCGTAAAACCTTGGTCATAAGCCGACCTCAGTCATAAGCTTGGAGTAGACTTTGAGGAAATAATATTATGAGCCAATTTTGGAGTCAAATTTTAAGCAAGTTCTCTTTGTTATATAGAGAAAAAAAACACAGTTATAAGCTGGGGGAGACTTTGGAAAAAATTTAGAAGCTGTTCTTGACTCAAAATAGCAAACAAAAGATCAGCTTATGACCAGGGTTTTACGGTACTACTTCCTTTGTAATGAATTACTCCTCATTTTCAGGGCAAAAGATACAACATCGTCTTCCAAAATACAACACTTTGCAGTAGGCTAAGAAATGTGCAGGCTGAGTTTAGGGAGATACTAAAGAAGGTGTACACAGGGCTTGGGTTTAGGTGGTATAGTTAAGTGCTCTTCTGTAGTATGATATCCTTGCCTATATACACTGTCAGCCTATGCCAAGTGTTTTGCAGTAGATTGCTTCTATTTCTGTAAAACAGTGGTAGGTGCTGTTAGTACAAATCCAATGAGCCTATGAGGGTTATACTGCACCCATTACAGTGGTCTTTATAGCCAATTTACAACTGGGGATGAGAGGGTAGCACACCCCCAACTTTAGCAGTCAGTCCCACAAGTGACACTAGGAATCTATGCTCATGAATAATTATAGTCTGCACCTTATGTGGGGTATCCTTATTCATCCAAAGTATTTAGTAATGAGAATTTATTTCTGATAAAATGTCAACTTATGTCAGCGTATCATCACACCATTTAGAAGTTGTTTCCATACTGTGAACTCCTTAGCTCATCCCAAGCATAGCTCTTTTCCTGTCACAGGAAGGGCCTGTTGCTAGACAAAAGCAGCTGTTTCTAGGTAGGTTCACAACAAATGGAAAGTCTCAACATCTTCCATGGGTCCATTTTAGGGGTGTAGGTATCATTAGAACATTCATAATATCAATGTATTGGAAAGGGCCTGTTGCTAGACCTGTTGTTAGGCATTTTGCTAGGTAACTGTGTCCTAGCAACAAATACAGAGCTTCTGCTTATTCCTTAGTTTCTTTTTTTTTTGGGGGGGGCAGGCAGCTACCACTCTAAATTAGTGTACTGACCTTCACAGTATCATATCTAGATACATAATCGCTTCCTTATTGTTGACTCATTCCAAGTGTAGTTCATTTCTGAAAGCAAAAGGGTCTGTTGCTAGGCAAAGAGTACCTGCATGTCCTAGCAACTAATAAAAAGCTTTAGTGTGTTCCTTTGGTCAATTTTAGGAGGCTAGATGCCATCAGAAACCCTATTGATAAATGTCTCAGAAAGGACCTGTTGCTAGGTCAAAGTGGTAATTGCTGGGTAACCGCTTGTCCTAGCAATAAAGTGAAGGCACCAGCATTTTCCTTGGGTCCACTTTAGGGGGGGTAGGTACCATCAGAATTTCTATAACATCAATATTAAAGTTAGGACAGGTGGATTTGTATATTTTCCAACCACAAAAAAGGCACCTATAATTTGAAGAGATGATTGCATAGAAGTGCAGATTTCTGGGTGCCTGCACGAGAGTTCACACACAACATCACTTTTCAATATCCAGACACATCACACAACATAAAAAATCCAGGTTGTAGCTTTCAGTAATCCTACGAATTAAATCACCCCTGAGGACCACTTTGCTGCTCCTCTATTTTAAATTGGCCCAAAATGTGAATTTAAGCCAAGGTTATGACCAAATGAGACATGTTCCAATGGATACTGAGAAGCTAACGAACTTATGGCTGATAATTAAGGGACCATCCATTAATTCTATATGTGCTTTTTGCCCAAAATCTGACCCCCCTACCCCTGTTGAGCCATGTACGCATTGAGCCTACCCCCCTGCATACATAGACTTACCGCCTTGGGATACATCTCAAGGGCTATCCCACACTACAGGAAAAGGTAGACACTGGGGTCAGAAAGGACACTTTTGTTTTAGGGTCTACACTTGTGTGAATAGTTCGTTCTTGATAAAGACAAATTAGATGACACTAAGCAGAGTTTGGGATTAATTTGTCCTAATACCAGAATCTATCCTCCACTGGTCAATATATCTTATTCAGACTGCTGAGAAATACACAATGTGGAGTATTCTAGAATAGACCTATTTTTGTGGAGAAGGAATTGTATTCTATTGTATTCACTTCACTCTGTTTCTAATGTTTCAAAGGTCAGATCACTGTTCTTCATTGTCAGTTGTGACAGTTTCTTGACTGTGCTAGTTTCCCTTCCTCTTTGGTTAGGCATAAAAACCTGAGAACAATGTGACATTGGACATTAACACCAAAACAAAGAAACATAATCTTTAACAAATAGCATCTGCTGTATTTCCTAGGCATTAATGTATTTCGTTTTAGCACCACATTGAACATTTGAGCCAGGACTAAAGCATTGAACATGATAATTCACTGCTAACGGTATTCTGCGGGTTTACAGTCTTACCTCATGGTGCCATGTAGGTTAACAAACTGCTTTAATGCACCACTCAGCCTTCACGGGTGATCCTCATATTACTACTCAGCCTTCATGGGTGATCCTCATTTTACCACTCAGCCTTCATGGGTGATCCTCATCTTACCACTCAGCCTTCATGGGTGATCATCATCTTTCCACTCAGCCTTCATGGGTGATCCTCATCTTACCACTCAGCCTTCATGGGTGATCCTCATCTTACCACTCAGCCTTCATGGGTGATCCTCATCTTACCACTCAGCCTTCATGGGTGATCCTCATCTTACCACTCAGCCTTCATGGGTAATCCTCATCTTACCACTCAGCCTTCATGGGTGATCCTCATCTTACCACTCAGCCTTCATGGGTGATCCTCATCTTACCACTCAGCCTTCATGGGTGATCCTCATCTTACCACTCAGCCTTCATGGGTGATCCTCATCTTACCACTCAGCCTTCATGGGTGATCCTCATCTTACCACTCAGCCTTCATGGGTGATCCTCATCTTACCACTCAGCCTTAATGGGTGATCCTTATCTTCCCACTCAGCCTTCATGGGTGATCCTCATCTTTCCACTCAGCCTTCATGGGTGATCATCATCTTACCTGACACATTCTACTTCATATAAAGCCAAGGTTAAGGTCCTCATGAGGACCAAGTTCATCATACAAGGTGGACATCTTATATTAACCCTTCTCTGTAAGAAATTGTTTTCATCAAGAAATGAGAAAATGTCAAAAGGCCCGAGTGTGTCTTCTTACTCTAATGGAAGTCATGATGGGTAGTTATTATATAGGAGTCTTCAAGGAAAGCATGATATATTACATTATCAAATCATTCACATACTTTATTCTGATGCATTAATGTACCTGTTTACCATGGATCCTGCTGCCCTACTGACAGTCTGGACGGGTCACCACTGGAAGGGTGAATTATGATGACCAACATTATCATATAATAATGTAACGTGCAGGAACTAAATGTTGCAGTAAAAGTCTGACACAGTCAATAAAGATTACATATACTCATGTTTCTTTTATCTTTCTCACATTTAGCATTGGTCTTGTTTCTTTCCAAAAACGGGTTTCTTCTATGACACAATGTCTCTCGGTGAGAGATCAGCATTAAGGCACAGAGCCCTGGGGGCAGGTGGCGTGGTACTTGTGGTGCTAACCAATCAGATTACAGTGTTGTGATTGCTGCATGGCCCAGGTCTGGTCCCTGTTTAACCTTGTTTTACACACCACATGGGGTCTGTGGTGTAAGAAAAGATCAATAGTATAAGAACAATATATACTACTTTAGCTTGTACATTAAATTCTGGGATTTCTTTACCCTATACTAAACATCATTACAACCTGCTAGGACATCTATGGTGCTTTGATCAAGGGGTAATTGATGCACTTTGCATTCATTTGGTTGAGATATTACGATGTTTAAAGCACTCCAATCCTTTCTACTTTCATCACAAAAGAATTTAGGATCAGTGTTCAGGAGAGACTTCTGGTTCTCATACTAATATAAGAATGGTTCTTCAAATACATGTAAAGTACCCCCAGCAGTATCTTGTACTCTGACCCTGTTGGTGTAGAAAGGTACTGGGTAGCTTAATACTCTTCTTCATTTCCAATATAATCAGCCTCTTGGCAGGTTATCAACCAGACTTATCCCAGCTCTGCACCAACACAGATTGATGTATAGCCATATTACATTGGATATCACCTTCCAATTCCTTCACACCCACAGCCAAGGTTGTTTGTGTAAGCTATTTCCTCTTCATCCAGGTCGGGGATAAAAACATGTAAAGATAAATTAAAATTACATCAATGATATTATAGAAATAGTATCGAGTAAAATGAATGGGCCTCAAGTATTGTTAGTTTTCTCCTTTGTTCTGAGGTTTGCTAGTGCTGCAATGCTGAAACCCTTCCATCAGGGCTGCCATGACATGGGGCATGGTACTGCATTTATGAATGATATAAGAACCCTGGTTAAACCTTGAGGGCTGGTGTTCATCCACTATCTCATTCAGACAATGCATGAATGCAGCCCATGAATCTACTCACAGCCTTGAGGAATCAACTCACCATAGCAGTTTAAAGACAGTCTAACGGTGATAGGGCTTAATTCACTCAGAAAGGCCCGCAGAATGCAGCAGGGTGGTCAATTCACTTGATACGCTAATATATCTGCAGTCTGCAAAAGTTCAAAGAAAACCACATCTAAAAGCAGAGATCTCTACAGAAGTAGTTCTTAGACTTTGGTATTGGTTTGCAGACTTTAGCCTAAAAGGTACCTGCCTTATCTGTGTTAATCACACTGCCGATGTCATTGACCCCTAGCAAACCTCAGATCACCAGACATCAAGGTAGAACGCCACTCTGGTACACTGTAACAGTGAACTGGTGTGTTTCAACAATGCAGGCCAAGGGGACAGTAACGTGCTGTGTTAAAAGGAATGACAGGGGAACTTTGTTACCCTGGAACTACTGTTAATTGGACAACAATTTCTTTCAACCATCTCAATTTTTCTGAAGTCAGTGTAGAAAGTAGAAGAGAGCAAATGTAGTTATTGAGAAAACAAAAAAAGTGTGACACAGAAATGCTTTAGTAAAAATGTGATCAACATCTTTGGTTCTGTTTAGGTAAGGTGAGTATTGGTCATCTATAAATCACCTAATGGACCCTTCTAAGAAAAAAACTTTTACCAGTCAAGAACAACCGGGAATGGCCAAAAAAAGTCTACTTCAGGCACCACTGCCTATAACTATTTTGTAGAAGGTAGAGAGGTAGGAGGGACTTAAGTCAGATGTAGGAGGGATCCAAGGTCATAAATCAATTGACAAGGGCGGAACATGCCCCGTTGGCTGTGTTGGTATCTGATAATGAAATAATGGAGGATGAATAAGGTGCCTTTCATAGACTTGGTGTTTGCTGTCACTGGTAAGACTTCTGTAGGGGCCAGCTCTGGCTGTAAGTCCATGGTGGTAGGCCATCTGCCCCGTTCCGGTTGCACCAGCCCTCAGGGGCTGGTCAGCCGCTATGAGCTGCCCCCTTTGTGTATTACACCGATCCAGATGTAGGTGGAAGGTAGAGAATGTCAGACGGGGAAGTAGCTCAGCGGTAGAGCTTGCACCTGCAGGTTGGAGGGTCCGGGGTTCGACTCCCGGTTTCTCCAGGATTTTTTTTGCCGACCTCTACACTGGTGGAGAAACCGAGTTGGTCTTGCCCTGCAAGGGGGGACTACAAGAACTTGGTACCTGGGCTGGTGTGACATGAATGACGATTCAATTTGCTAGTGCTGGGAGGAGACTTGGAAACAGGTGGTTGGGCCCAACTCAGTACTAGTCCCGGGTATCTGGTACCTATAGGGTACTGAACCCTATATTGAATCTGGTAGGGAGGAGTGTAGGGGCCAGCTCTGCCGTAAGGCCAGCAGCCCTGTTTCTGGAGATCCCAGCCCCCAGGGGCTGGCATCTGGTGGTAGCCCCCCCCTACGTGTGTGTCATACCAATCCAGGTGTAGGTGCCTGGAACAGTATAATACAGATATGCTTCGACCCTGGCAGTACTGTGTACTGGTAGGTCACCTGGGAAGTCATGAGTGCCTCACACTGCTTGATAAAGCCCAACCGACCTGGTTGGGAGGAATGCTTGGTGCTGGTTGGCCATGGTTGAAGCTGGTTGGGAGGAGTGTAGGGGCCAGCTCTGGCTGTAACTCCATGGCGGTAGGCCATCTGCCCCTTTCCGGTTGCACCAGCCCTCAGGAGCTGGTCAGTCGTTATAAGCTGCCCCCCTTGTGTATTACACCGATCCAGATGTAGGTGGAAGGAAGAGAATGTCAGATGGGGAAGTAGCTCAGCGGTAGAGCATCCGCCTGCAGGTTGGAGGGTTCCGGGTTCGACTCCCGTTTTCTCCCGGTAGAGCTTCCGCCTGCAGGTTGGAGGGTTCCGGGTTCGACTCCCGGTTTCTCCCGGTTTCTCCAGGACATTTTCCACTCTACACTTCTAAGGGAGAAATCTTAGATAGACGCGATATCTATACTGCTACTGAATTCAGAACTTTTATTGAATTAATTAGCGATGATGATTGGTTCATTAATGTGTAACTCAATACATTAATTGTGCATCGGTGTATTTATATTGATGGTGTGCAACTTCATAGATTATGTCTAAGCATGACTTGAAATTCATTGATGCCCTAACACTATTATGTTCATTATTTCTATTTGCTAGGAAGATACACGATATTCTTTAACCCTTTAGAAACACAATAGTTTTTAACCCTTTAGATACACACTAGTTTTTAACCCTTTAGATACACAATGGTCTTTAACCCTTTAGATACACAATAGTTTTTAACCCTTTAGATACACAATAGTCTTTAACCCTTTAGATACACAATAGTCTTTAACCCTTTAGATACACAATGGTATTTAACCCTTTAGATACACAATGGTATTTAACCCTTTAGATACACAATAGTTTAACCCTTTAGATACACAATAGTCTTTAACCCTTTAGATACACAATGGTTTTTAACCCTTTAGATACACAATGGTCTTTAACCCTTTAGATACACAAAAGTATTTAACTCATGATACACTGAGTACCACCCTGGGAAGTTTGCACATCAGTATTACATTGTAAAAAACTTTTGAATGTACCTGGGATCCGTGTAAAACTGAACATTGAACCACCATAACAGGGGGCCACTGTAATTTTTACAAGAATCTCCAGGTTGCAGTGTGGTGGTACAAGGAATCTCTGTGAAAATAACGACATCTCTGTGAAAATAACAACGGATCTCTGGCAATTTTTGGGACAAGGAATCCTTGGTTATTTCTATAGCATAAGGCCCGTTAAGGTTTGATATGTATGACAGTAAACACACACCAAACTTAAAGCAGGCAGCTTGATGTCAGCTTACACATGCACCATTTGCCCAAATCGCTGTAACCTTGAGCCAAGTCAGACTTCATTCCACATAGTCTATATTTCCTTCACTTCCTTACACTATATGTAACATCCTGTAGGAATGTGAGAAAAGCTACAACAGGTGGTGTCTAACTATATATGTAACATCCTGTAGGAATGTCAGAACAGCTACAGCAGGTGGTGTATCACTACATGTAACATCCTGTAGGAATGTCAGAACAGCTACAACAGGTGGTGTCTAACTATATATGTAACATCCTGTAGGAATGTCAGAACAGCTACAGCAGGTGGTGTCTCACTACATGTAACATCCTGTAGGAATGTCAGAACACCTACAACAGGTGGTGTCTCACTCCATGTAACATCCTGTAGGAATGTCAGAACAGCTACAGCAGGTGGTGTCTCACTACATGTAACATCCTGTAGGAATGTCATAACAGCTACAACAGGTGGTGTCTCACTCTATGTAACATCCTGTAGGAATGTCAGAACAGCTACAACAGGTGGTGTCTCACTACATGTAACATCCTGTAGGAATGTCAGAACACCTACAACAGGTGGTGTCTCACTCCATGTAACATCCTGTAGGAATGTCAGAACAGCTACAGCAGGTGGTGTCTCACTACATGTAACATCCTGTAGGAATGTCAGAACACCTACAACAGGTGGTGTCTCACTCCATGTAACATCCTGTAGGAATGTGAGAACAGCTACAACAGGTGGTGTCTCACTCCATGTAACATCCTGTAGGAATGTCAGAACACCTACAACAGGTGGTGTCTCACTACATGTAACATCCTGTAGGAATTTGAGAACAGCGACAACAGGTAATGTCTCACTCCATGTAACATCCTGTAGGAATGTGAGAACAGCTACAACAGGTGGTGTCTCACTCCATGTAACATCCTGTAGGAATGTCAGAACAGCTACAGCAGGTGGTGTCTCACTCCATGTAACATCCTGTAGGAATGTGAGAACAGCTACAACAGGTAATGTCTCACTCCATGTAACATCCTGTAGGAATGTGAGAACACCTACAACAGGTGGTGTCTCACTCCATGTAACATCCTGTAGGAATGTCATAACAGCTACAACAGGTGGTGTCTCACTCCATGTAACATCCTGTAGGAATGTGAGAACAGCTACAACAGGTGGTGTCTCACTACATGTAACATCCTGTAGGAATGTGAGAACAGCTACAACAGGTGGTGTCTCACTCCATGTAACATCCTGTAGGAATGTGAGAACAGCTACAACAGGTGGTGTCTCACTACATGTAACATCCTGTAGGAATGTCATAACAGCTACAACAGGTGGTGTCTCACTACATGTAACATCCTGTAGGAATGTGAGAACAGCTACAACAGGTGGTGTCTCACTCCATGTAACATCCTGTAGGAATGTCAGAACAGCTACAGCAGGTGGTGTCTCACTACATGTAACATCCTGTAGGAATGTGAGAACAGCTACAACAGGTGGTGTCTTACATCCTGTAGGAATGTCAGAACAGCTACTACAGGTGGTGTCTCACTCCATGTAACATCCTGTAGGAATGTCAGAACAGCTACAGCAGGTGGTGTCTCACTACATGTAACATCCTGTAGGAATGTGAGAACAGCTACAACAGGTGGTGTCTTACATCCTGTAGGAATGTGAGAACACCTACAACAGGTGGTGTCTCACTACATGTAACATCCTGTAGGAATGTGAGAACAGCTACAACAGGTGGTGTCTCACTACATGTAACATCCTGTAGGAATGTGAGAACAGCTACAACAGGTGGTGTCTCACTCCATGTAACATCCTGTAGGAATGTCAGAACAGCTACAGCAGGTGGTGTCTCACTACATGTAACATCCTGTAGGAATGTGAGAACAGCTACAACAGGTGGTGTCTTACATCCTGTAGGAATGTGAGAACACCTACAACAGGTGGTGTCTCACTACATGTAACATCCTGTAGGAATGTCAGAACAGCTACTACAGGTGGTGTCTCACTCCATGTAACATCCTGTAGGAATGTCAGAACAGCTACAGCAGGTGGTGTCTCACTACATGTAACATCCTGTAGGAATGTGAGAACAGCTACAACAGGTGGTGTCTTACATCCTGTAGGAATGTGAGAACACCTACAACAGGTGGTGTCTCACTACATGTAACATCCTGTAGGAATGTGAGAACACCTACAACAGGTGGTGTCTCACTACATGTAACATCCTGTAGGAATGTGAGAACAGCTACAACAGGTGGTGTCTCACTCCATGTAACATCCTGTAGGAATGTGAGAACAGCTACAACAGGTGGTGTCTTACATCCTGTAGGAATGTGAGAACACCTACAACAGGTGGTGTCTCACCTTACATAAACTCTCTGCATGATCAAACGAGCTACCACCTGATTACAGAACTTTGTTCAGGTACCATAGCAGCTGATACTAAAACCCTCATACTTTAGTTTTAAGTACCCCTTATTCCAGACCTTATATAACAATAGTGCTTATTTGAAAACTGTACTTTATCACATAGAACTGATTACCCCTATACCCATGGCTGAATTGAACTTGAGACCCCATTGATTAAAGATCCCACTACGGTAGGCCTATGTGCACCACTGTAACTGAATCCACAAGCACTGCATTAATGTATCACAACCACCATGCATGGACCTGTTTTCTTCCTTCCTTCTTACTATTTACCTCAGCAATTATACTTACCGTGAATTGCTGCTGTGGTCTCTGAAGTGGTCTTAACCTAAATACTGCAGTCCTAAGGGCAAATCCTACATCATTGAAGCGTGGTGGAGCCAGGCTTATCAGATTAGGGCTAAGTCAGGACTACACATTTCTTACTTCATGTTGTAGGCAATATCTTAGACGAAGGGTTCTAGGTGACGTTATAATATAAGTAATGGTTCTTTATCATAAAACCCTTTAACACCGCACTATCTCACTTTGCACATCATAACAATTATTCATGGATGTAGCCCTGGTGTAGTAAAACTGTTAACAGGAAGTCACTGCTAAAGTGTTGACTCACCAGCATTACACAGATGCATCACAACACCCAATGTTCATATTGAATTGGGGGAGGCAAACACACCAGTACTGGGTGTATCATGAAGATCTGAACTGTGAGGAACCATACAACTCCTTAAGTGCGTATTATGCCTAGAGCTCCCTTTGTCAGGCAGCAGAAAGATCTGAGACAGCAGAACCCAGGTCAATCTGGGGGCCCTAGGCCAAGGCTCTGAACATGAAAAAAGCAATATACATACTTGTAATATCTTCAGCTAAGAACCCAAGAAGCACTTAAATGAGGTAGATGTTAGGAAACCAGAGTGGAGGAAAAAGGATTAGAGATGGAAAGAGAAAGGGTATCCTCCTTTTATAAAGAAAGGGCAAAGACCTTATGCCTCTATTACAGTGTTGCACACTTAGGTTCTTCCTCCTTCCAGCTGTGCTGAACTAACGATTTTGTTCTTATTAATGCATCTCTGAGATAACCTGGCTGGAATATTGAGATATCATATACCATTTTATTATCCCATAAATTGTGACATAATATTGTATTGATCAAATAATGTATTGTATAAGAAATTAATACATAGGTTGGTTCTAAGAGCTATAAGAGC
Source organism: Acholoe squamosa (assembly GCA_949317995.1). Lineage (NCBI taxonomy): Eukaryota > Metazoa > Annelida > Polychaeta > Phyllodocida > Polynoidae > Acholoe > Acholoe squamosa. The sequence goes on along the minus strand of OX439043.1, from coordinate 81,790,812 downwards.
GCTCAAACTTTGTATAAGAGCGTTCATGCCCCACTGCACACCAGCCAGGTCAGTTACACAGAGTTTATGACATCAAAGGGTCCGACCTAATGGTTCACTGCACAATATAATAAACCTGAGGGTCTCAGTGTGCGACCTCATGGTTCAGTGCACAAACTAATAACTTGTAAGTGAATGCAACCGGCCGTCACGGGTGCCTGGACACCGCAGACGCCGTAATGAGTGTCTGAGCACTCTAATAACTGAACAATGGGTTACATAAGCACGACGCCATAACCGTCCGGTCGCTCTATTTATTTATTTATGGAAAGCCCAAAATAAGACTGTCAAAATGAGCCTAAGATCAAGGCGGAACTCCTATTATTAAGGAAGTTACGCCATAGAGACGGATTCGACCTCTGAATGCACTACAGACAAACTGGCGCAAGTTATGCACCTATCAAGCGGGCATTATAAACTTGGCATATTCAACTCTGCGCATGCCCAAAATGACGGTTGTAACGGCGTAAACTTCCGAGATATGGGGGTTTGAAGTCACAGAACCGACCAGGACAATGGGGGACATAGCGGCGTCCATGGGGGTCCTTTGTGCACCCTGTGACACATGAAAGACCCCCCTCAAACAATTGCAGAGTTAGGCAGATGCCACTGGCCCCAGTCAGTCTGAGGTGCAATGCCAAGATTTGGTACAAATAGCCTGGCTGCACCTCCTAGAAATCAGAACATCCAGAACCGCTCCAGAGGTAACATCTCCAGTCATCTCCTGCTACCTGCTATACCACTGCACTATGGTGAAACTATGCTAGACAGGCATTGGTTTCCATCATTAGTGGCCAGAGGCTATCTTCCTCAAGACATCCACCAGAGGGTAAAGTTATTCATTATTACATTATTCCTCTAAGCAGCAGGTCAGGAGCTAGGTGTGGGAACCCATCTAGAACTATGCTGGACATTGTATTATTATTACCTCACAGGTGGAGTGGAACAGAACATTATACTTTATAAACTACTGTATATTTACTGTATGTGCAATTTACCTGCATACTAACAACTGTGTGATTGATATTTCTTACATGTTGCCTAAAGCTGAATAAACCAGTGATAACTGGAAATAACACTATTTATAAGAGCTTGATGTATTTACTCCATACACCACTAGTCATATGATATTTCTCATATGACAACTTGATCATGCATAATTACTAGTATGACAAAGACAACCTGACTGAGATGTCCATTTACTAGTCTACCATGCTCTACTTTCTGTCAGACGGTCCACTGGTCTTTTAAAGAGTCTTGATGTATTGAGTAATTCAGGAAGGTGTCTTGTTAGATAATATTCCCTAATATTTTAGTTAGATGATTTGCTGATGCCTCATAGGAGATCCTATATGGTTTTGTATACATAATAGTGAAACGGTACTGAGGCTGGTGCCGTCCATAAGAAGCTGTTACCAAGGCGCTAAATATGCATTGCTACTTACCACCCTGACCAGGTGCCTTACCGTGGTGCTAAGTGTCTATTTGCATCTATTACTTTGCTACCCTTGACTAATTGTGCAATTCTTGAAGGTATCTTGTTACATACCTTCACCTAATACTTGAGGTAGATACCTCATGAGGAGACAATGTTATGTACAGTACAAGGGGACCTAAATGAGTACACGGCTGGTGCCGTCCATAAGAAGCTGTTACCAAGGCGCTAAATATGCATTGCTACTTACTACCCTGACCAGGTGCCTTACCATGGTGCTAAGTGTCTATTTGCATCTATTACTTTGCTACCCTTGACTAATTGTGCAATTCTTGAAGGTATCTTGTTACATACCTTCACCTAATACTTGAGGTAGATACCTCATGAGGAGACCCTGTTATGTACAGTATGTGGGGACCTAAATGAGTACACGGGTGGTGCCGTCCATAAGAAGCTGTTACCAAGGCGCTAAATATGCATTGCTACTTACCACCCTGACCAGGTGCCTTACCATGATACTAAGTGTCTATTTGCATATAATACCTAGCTACTGATAATGTTTCACTTAGTTACTCCTCAAGATCTTGTAGGAGAGAGGCAGTGAGAGAATTGCAGACACATGCTGCTGCCTATGGAATATTGTCTTACAAATTTCTTCATTATTACTCCCACAACACTTGGAATCAAAGTACATGTATTACTTTCTTCTCTCTTCTTCTACTTACTTCCAGCTTTAGGCCTATTGCAGGACGGAACAAATAGGACATTGGTTGATGCTACCAAATAAAAAAGGCAAGCTGGAGGGTCATTTATAGATGGTGTATGGATGATCCTTTACTTGTGACTGGTAACATATTACACTATTTGATATATCAAAAGAAGTATACGTTTTGCAGAAGGCAGATAAGATCAATGGAGGTAGTGCCACATTCAGCATAGTCCAAACATTGAAATATTATCTATAACTGGTGAGCGTTCCTTGGAAATCTCCCCCCCCCCTGAAAATTTCCCCGAAATTTCCACCCTAGGAAATTTCCAGGAGGGGAATTTCCGGGGGGGGGGGGGGGTGGGGAAATTTTCGGGCAAATACAGCCTGTGTTGAAGTTACATACTGCTGACAATGGACAATTGTCAATGGGGACACATCAATGACACATGGATATGTACAGTTTCTTTTGGTGACCACATAGCAATTGGATATAAAGTTAGTTTATGTACACTAAGATCAATCTTCTATATAATAGTGATTCTGTACAAATTTCATTATTGTATAAATCTTAACAATCTTCCACAAGAACTAATCTTTCTTTCTTTAATGGAGTTAATCCTACAAAGAGCATTAAGTATCTGTGAAAAGGGATATCTAAGGGAGGCTGGAAGAACATCTTTCCAACACACATAGCTGAATCCCAATGCGCCCCACTTATTTACCACGTCTTGTATCTATACAGGCTGAGAGCAGATGGTGTGTAGGAGGTGATTGGGGATTAGATCCAAGGTAATGTAGCAATAAATCTATTGATAAGGGTGTGATGGAGGAACATGTCAGGACTGTTAGCGAGTGGGCAGAGATTCTATAACATCTAATTGGTTATCTGATAAGGGAATGAAGGAAATAAATGTGTCCACTTTCTGTACTATAATCAAACATACACTTGAAAGGCCAATGGTAATTACTATAGGGGGGGGGGTCCAATTGACAACAAAAATGAGACTTTGCTGATCTTGAAGGAATTCATTACGAACTGTGACCTTCACCCTTAAAAACGTAATATTAGCATTACCACACCGAATTTCCAGATGCATCACAACTTTTTGATATCTCTTTGTGCTGATGCCCAACTGTACACGGATAATAAAACCGTTGGAATTTTGTCTCTATCCCAACTAGAACCAAAATTATTAAAGATTATTGACCCGGAGAATGTGCCATGTATTGGAGGAAAAGCCCCATAGGAGGCTTTCCATACATATGGACCCCCTCCTGTAGCGGGGTGGTAGGCCAGAGCAGTGGAGCACTATATATAGCTATATCACAGGATGGTTACCTGTAGGCAAACATTTTCTACAAACATTTGCAAAGCCACAAGGTTTAATAACAACTTATGTAAACAATTTTTATATAAGGTGAAAGCTATTGATATATATTTTCACATGGATATTGCAGAAAGAGGGGTCAAGCACAAGTTTCTGAGCAATTTAAAGAAATCTGACTTTCTCTGCTTCCTATATTTTATAGCTCAGTTTTGGGTAAATTCTCCTCAAAAGCAAGTATACTAAAATGATGCCAGAGGCCTTATCTCATTGGCAAAAATATGTATAATAACCTATTAAATCATATAGAAACCCCAGGTGACAGGATTTGAAGGGAATATCTTTGCGAGTGGTGCAAAAACTGGCCCATCTGGGAGTACCAATAGTACACTGGATGTGTTTCAATGCACACGAGTGGGGAGTGTGGTAATGCTAGTAATACATTCAGTGGTTTTAAAACCAGAGGAGTAGATTAATTATTATCTGTGAACGCACTTATTTACCAGGACTGCTAGATGTTAAAAAAGTACCAGACTCAATAAACTTTGCCCAGATAGCAAGCCTTGGCCCTGGCCTTACCCTTTCAGGATCGGTAGTTGGTCACAAAATGCTTGACTTTACCCCACATTTCTTTCCATATTTCAAAAACTACAAATAATATCAACATGGAGCTTGTACCAGTATCTTATAAAAGGTTTATTTTACTGTTTTAAGGCCTGCATGGCAAAAAACACACTGCCATCAAATTTGATTGGTTGGGTATAGACAATCATCTTTGGAGGGAAAATCACAGACATGGTCACATGCTTTGTTCAAGTACTTCTCCACCACCAGCCCAAAAGGGTCTAGAAACAGTAAAATAAACAGATGCACTTGATCTGAAATACAGTACTATTGTGCTCTACACAATATAGTTACCTATCGAAACCTGTGTCTCCAATAAAATCCTGTCTCAAATAAGAACAAGAAGTACAGGGATATTGAGATCAATGTTACGCATGTACATCGGCATCTGGAGAGGCTGGAATTGTCTTTGTATGTGTATAAGGAGTCACAGACAGCCTGAGAGGCTATTTAGGGCACTGTCACGTCATCAATGTGTGTATTGTCTTTGTATGTGTATAAGGAGTCACAGACAGCCTGAGAGGGTAATTAAGGCACGGTGACGTCATCAATGTGTGTATTGTCTTTGTATGTGTATAAGGAGTCACAGACAGGCTGAGAGTCTATTTAGGGCACTGTGACGTCATCAATGTGTGTACTGTCTGTGTATGTGTATAAGGAGTCACAGACAGGCTGAGAGTCTATTTAGGGCACTGTGACGTCATCAATGTGTGTACTGTCTGTGTATGTGTATAAGGAGTCACAGACAGCCTAACAGGGTAATTAAAGCACGGTGACGTCATCAATGTGTGTACTGTCTGTGTATGTGTATAAGGTGTCACAGACAGCCTAAGAGGCTATTTAGGGCACTGTGACGTCATCAATGTGTGTATTGTCTGTGTATGTGTATAAGGAGTCACAGACAGCCTGAGAGGGTAATTAGGGCACGGTGACGTCATCAATGTGTGTATTGTCTGTGTATGTGTATAAGGAGTCACAGACAGCCTGAGGGGCTATTTAGGGCACTGTGACGTCATCAATGTGTGTATTGTCTGTGTATGTGTATAAGGAGTCACAGACAGCCTGAGAGGCTATTTAGGGCACGGTGACGTCATCAATGTGTGTATTGTCTTTGTATGTGTATAAGGAGTCACAGACAGGCTGAGAGTCTATTTAGGGCACTGTGACGTCATCAATGTGTGTATTGTCTGTGTATGTGTATAAGGAGTCACAGACAGCCTGAGAGGGTAATTAGGGCACTGTGACGTCATCAATGTGTGTATTGTCTTTGTTGTGTATAAGGAGTCACAGACAGCCTGAGAGGGTAATTAAGGCACTGTCACGTCATCAATGTGTGTATTGTCTGTGTATGTGTATAAGGAGTCACAGACAGCCTGAGAGGCTATTTAGGGCACGGTGACGTCATCAATGTGTGTATTGTCTGTGTATGTGTATAAGGAGTCACAGACAGCCTGAGAGGCTATTTAGGGCACGGTGACGTCATCAATGTGTGTATTGTCTGTGTATGTGTATAAGGAGTCACAGACAGCCTGAGAGGCTATTTAGGGCACGGTGACATCATCAATGTGTGTATTGTCTGTGTATGTGTATAAGGAGTCACAGACAGCCTGAGAGGGTAATTAGGGCAGGGTGACGTCATCAATGTGTGTATTGTCTGTGTATGTGTATAAGGAGTCACAGACAGCCTGAGAGTCTATTTAGGGCACGGTGACGTCATCAATGTGTGTATTGTCTGTGTATGTGTATAAGGTGTCACAGACAGCCTGAGAGGGTAATTAGGGCACGGTGACGTCATCAATGTGTGTATTGTCTGTGTATGTGTATAAGGAGTCACAGACAGCCTGAGAGGGTAATTAAGGCACGGTGACGTCATCAATGTGTGTATTGTCTGTGTATGTGTATAAGGAGTCGCAGACAGCCTAAGAGGCTATTTAGGGCACTGTGACGTCATCAATGTGTGTATTGTCTGTGTATGTGTATAAGGAGTCACAGACAGCCTGACAGGGTAATTAGGGCACTGTGACGTCATCAATGTGTGTCTACCAACCACTGGTTGTGTACTGTGGTATGAAGTGCAGAATGTTCTCATGTACAACATCTTCTCCTTGATTTTAACTGTTACTAACTATTGTACATTGTTCTTACAGGTGAGTCGTTGTAACCAGGTGATTACTGGATACTTTATTAACACAAACACAGGTAGGGCTGTGTACAATGTACAGCAAGTTAGTTTTTACTATATACAGATACATCTCGAGGCCATTTCTTAAGGTACTACGATCACTCACAGGCCTACGACTACAAAATGCCAAAGCTATTCCTATGGGGTTTTGGTATGACTTGAGGGATGTAGTCATAGGCTGTTAAGAAATGGCCTCCTGTTCTACCCTGTCCACTGCACCTGTCCTCATTATGGGGCCACACGGGATTTGAGATAGTGCTCACTTTGGTCACCACCCATGGGGTTATAGACTTGTTTGGCTTTGAACTGGACTAGGGATACGACACAATCAGTTCTAACTGACAATGGTTAGGTATAATATTATTACTCCTTAAGCTATAAAACTTGACACAGTAAACCATATTAACAAGACATGATATAACTTTATTGCACCTCTTTATAAACATGATATGACTTTACTGCAGCTCTTTATAACATGATATAACTTTGTTGCAGCTCTTTATAACATGATATAACTTCACTGCAGATCTTTATAACATGATATAACTTTACTGCTGCTCTTTATAACATGATATAACTTTACTGCAGCTCTTTATAACATGATATAACTTTACTGCACCTCTTTATAAACATGATATAACTTTACTGCAGCTCTTTATAACATGATATAACTTTACTGCACCTCTTTATAAACATGATATAACTTTACTGCAGCTCTTTATAACATGATATAACTTTACTGCACCTCTTTATAAACATGATATGACTTTACTGCAGCTCTTTATAACATGATATAACTTTACTGCAGCTCTTTATAACATGATATAACTTTACTGCAGCTCTTTATAACATGATATAACTTTACTGCTGCTCTTTATAACATGATATAACTTTACTGCAGCTCTTTATAACATGATATAACTTTACTGCAGCTCTTTATAAACATGATATAACTTTACTGCAGCTCTTTATAACATGATATAACTTTACTGCACCTCTTTATAAACATGATATGACTTTACTGCAGCTCTTTATAACATGATATAACTTTGTTGCAGCTCTTTATAACATGATATAACTTCACTGCAGATCTTTATAACATGATATAACTTTACTGCTGCTCTTTATAACATGATATAACGTTACTGCAGGTCTTTATAACATGATATAACTTTACTGCAGCTCTTTATAACATGATATAAATTTACTGTGGCTCTTTATAACATGATATAACTTTACTGCAGCTCTTTATAACATGATATATCTTCACTGCAGCTCTTTATAACATGATATAACTTTACTGCTGCTCTTTATAACATGATATAACTTTACTGCAGCTCTTTATAACATGATATAACTTTACTGCAGGTCTTTATAAACATAATATAACTTTACTGCTGCTCTTTATAACATGATATAACTTTACTGCAGCTCTTTATAACATGATATAAATTCACTGTGGCTCTTTATAACATGATATAACTTTACTGCAGCTCTTTATAACATGATATAACTTCACTGCAGCTCTTTATAAACATGATATAACTTTACTGCAGCTCTTTATAACATGATATAAATTCACTGTGGCTCTTTATAACATGATATATCTTCACTGCAGCTCTTTATAACATGATATAACTTTACTGCAGCTCTTTATAACATGATATAACTTTACTGCAGCTCTTTATAACATGATATAACTTTACTGTGGCTCTTTATAACATGATATAAATTTACTGTGGCTCTTTATAACATGATATAACTTTACTGCAGCTCTTTATAAACATGATATAACTTTACTGCTGCTCTTTATAACATGATATAACTTTACTGCAGCTCTTTATAACATGATATAAATTTACTGTGGCTCTTTATAACATGATATAACTTTACTGCAGCTCTTTATAACATGATATAACTTTACTGCAGCTCTTTATAACATGATATGACTTTACTGCAGCTCTTTATAACATGATATAACTTTACTGCAGCTCTTTATAACATGATATAACTTTACTGCAGCTCTTTATAACATGATATAAATTTACTGTGGCTCTTTATAACATGATATATCTTCACTGCAGCTCTTTATAACATGATATGACTTTACTGCAGCTCTTTATAACATGATATAACTTTACTGCTGCTCTTTATAAACAATATCCTTGCACTTCCTGTGCCATGAGATTTAATATGATTATGTACATGAGGCAGTGGAACTAATTAACTTATCCTTGCATTCTACTTTGTGATATATGGACCCCAAGGGGTGCAATGTTATAGCCTATTGGGGGGATTAAAGTCTTTGAACATGAATAATGGAACGATATATGAGACATGGATCTTAAAAGCCTTAAACACTCCCCTACCATAAAGCATACTGATGAGGCAAATGAAAGAATCAAAATGCATGATGGTGATGAGGTTTTCATTTTCATCTGTCATTACATTACAACTTTATGCAGTGCACAAAAAAAGGTACTGGAAAGGATGGGCATGCTTCACACAATGAAGGATAGCCCTGTGAACAGGTCCTTGGTCAATATCTGACCATGTTAACCAGCAGTAACAGTGTCAGCTGGTCTTGTTCCCAGCCTGCAGGCACCCATGGTGCCCCACTCCCCATACACCGACCCACCTCCATTGGCTCACCCTGAGTGCAGAATGAGATGCTAAATTATCAATATGACCTTATAACAGGGCAACTAGTACTAAAGGGAAGAGATTGCATTTGACATAATGCGATTCAGGGCAGGGAGGGGATAGCAAACATATATATTTATGGTTTTAACAGAATTGTTAATCCCATACAAGCACATCACCATTCATATGCTAACACTGTTTGATGAGGTGCTGGTAAAGGGTGCACAGGAAGTCTTTTACACTGACTTTTCATTCTTTACTTACATGCACAGAATTGGGTGTCTTTCTATACTTGTGAACCTTTACTAAATTGGCTTCTTTGAGTGGCTCATTAAACCCAACCATCTGATACTATGATACCCACCTCCTCACCCTGACCATGCCCGCCCTTTAGAGTCTGCAACATGAACTAAACTTATCATGATGACGGAAGCAGTCAATCTACTGCAAGCACTATGCGAAAATTTAGGGCTGACCTAATAGCATCAAGGGTGTCTGTTATGAAACTACCATCCATAGTCGCATTCACCATCTACATTGTATGATAATTGGAAATATTTCACTAAAGAGTGACCTTCACCTTCACAGGGTTAAAGCATTAAGTGATGAATATTGAACCTGTGTGAAGTGCACGCTGCGTCTGTGATCCCCTGCCAGGCTCTGACTGGTCAACCTGGGTCACATGGTACCTTGACCAGCAGCCAAATATATGCAAAAGAAGCAACATCCCCTGGCAAAGGCTCTGCAGGGGGCTTTCCCAGGGGGCATTTCTAGGTGGTAACTTTTGAGCAGGGACTGGGGAAGTGGTTGCGGGGATTTGAAGCATGGAGATGTGTAGAGGCTGAGGTGACTGGTTGTGAGTAAAGGATGGAGATGAAGTGTAGAGTCTGAGGTGACTGGTTGTGAGTAAAGGTTGGAGATGTAGTGTAGAGTCTGAGGTGACTGGTTGAGAGTAAAGGTTGGAGATGTAGTGTAAAGGCTGAGGTGACTGGTTGTGAGTAAAGGTTGGAGATGTGTAGAGTCTGAGGTGACTGGTTGTGAGTAAAGGTTGGAGATGTAGTGTAGAGTCTGAGGTGACTGGTTGTAAGTAAAGGTTGGAGATGTAGTGTAGAGTCTGAGGTGACTGGTTGTGAGTAAAGGTTGGAGATGTAGTGTAGAGTCTGAGGTGACTGGTTGTGAGTAAAGGTTATCATAGATGTAGTGTAGAGTCTGAGGTGACTGGTTGTGAGTAAAGGTTGGAGATGTAGTGTAAAGGCTGAGGTGACTGGTTGTGAGTAAAGGTTGGAGATGTGTAGAGTCTGAGGTGACTGGTTGTGAGTAAAGGTTGGAGATGTAGTGTAGAGTCTGAGGTGACTGGTTGTGAGTAAAGGTTATCCTAGATGTAGTGTAGAGGCTGAGGTGACTGGTTGTGAGTAAAGGTTGGAGATGTGTAGAGTCTGAGGTGACTGGTTGTGAGTAAAGGTTGGAGATGTAGTGTAGAGTCTGAGGTGACTGGTTGTGAGTAAAGGTTATCCTAGATGTAGTGTAGAGGCTGAGGTGACTGGTTGTGAGTAAAGGTTGGAGATGTAGTGTAGAGTCTGAGGTGACTGGTTGTGAGTAAAGGTTGGAGCTGTAGTGTAAAGGCTGAGGTGACTGGTTGTGAGTAAAGGTTGGAGATGTGTAGAGTCTGAGGTGACTGGTTGTGAGTAAAGGTTGGAGATGTAGTGTAGAGGCTGAGGTAACTGGTTGTGAGTAAAGTTTGGAGATGTAGTGTAGAGTCTGAGGTGACTGGTTGTGAGTAAAGGTTGGAGATGTAGTGTAGAGGCTGAGGTAACTGGTTGTGAGTAAAGGTTGGAGATGTAGTGTAGAGGCTGAGGTAACTGGTTGTGAGTAAAGGTTGGAGATGTAGTGTAGAGTCTAAGGTAACTGGTTGTGAGTAAATGTTGGAGTTGTAATCTAGAGTCTGAGGTGACTGGTTGTGAGTAAAGGTTGGAGATGTAGTGTAGAGTCTGAGGTGACTGGTTGTGAGTAAAGGTTGGAGATGTAGTGTAGAGTCTTAGGTGACTGGTTATGAGTAAAGGTTATCCTAGATGTAGTGTAGAGTCTGAGGTGACTGGTTATGAGTAAAGGTTGTCCTAGATGTAGTGTAGAGTCTAAGGTAACTGGTTGTGAGTAAAGGTTGGAGATGTAGTGTAGAGGCTGAGGTGACTGGTTTTGAGTAAAGGTTATCGTAGATGTAGTGTAGAGTCTGAGGTGACTGGTTGAGAGTAAAGGTTGGAGATGTAGTGTAGAGTCTGAGGTGACTGGTTGTGAGTAAAGGTTGGAGATGTGTAGAGTCTGAGGTGACTGGTTGTGAGTAAAGGTTATCGTAGATGTAGTGTAGAGGCTGAGGTGACTGGTTGTGAGTAAAGGTTATCGTAGATGTAGTGTAGAGTCTGAGGTGACTGGTTGAGAGTAAAGGTTATCGTAGATGTAATGTAGAGTCTGAGGTGACTGGTTGTGAGTAAAGGTTATCGTAGATGTAGTGTAGAGTCTGAGGTGACTGGTTGTGAGTAAAGGTTGGAGATGTAGTGTAGAGGCTGAGGTGACTGGTTGTGAGTAAAGGTTATCATAGATGTAGTGTAGAGTCTGAGGTGACTGGTTGTGAGTAAAGGTTGGAGATGTGTACAGTCTGAGGTGACTGGTTGTGAGTAAAGGTTGGAGATGTAGTGTAGAGTCTGATGTGACTGGTTGTAAGTAAAGGTTGGAGATGTAGTGTAGAGGCTGAGGTGACTGGTTGTGAGTAAAGGTTGGAGATGTAGTGTAGAGTCTGAGGTGACTGGTTGTGAGTAAAGGTTGGAGATGTAGTGTAGAGTCTGAGGTGACTGGTTGTGAGTTAAGGTTGTCCTAGATGTAGTGTAGAGTCCGAGGTGACTGGTTGTGAGTAAAGGTTGGAGATGTAGTGTAGAGTCTGAGGTGACTGGTTGTGAGTAAAGGTTGGAGATGTAGTGTAGAGTCTGAGGTGACTGGTTGTGAGTTAAGGTTGTCCTAGATGTAGTGTAGAGTCCGAGGTGACTGGTTGTGAGTAAAGGTTGGAGATGTAGTGTAGAGTCTGAGGTGACTGGTTGTGAGTAAAGGTTGGAGATGTAGTGTAGAGTCTGAGGTGACTGGTTGTGAGGAAAGGTTGGAGACGTAGTGTAGAGGCTGAGGTGACTGGTTGTGAGTTAAGGTTGTCCTAGATGTAGTGTAGAGTCCGAGGTGACTGGTTGTGAGTAAAGGTTATCCTAGATGTATCATATTCACACACTGACATCCTTCAGTAAAACATCCTGCGGCGTTTGAAGGGAAATTATGTGTCAGAACTATATCATATCTGGACTAGTTTATGTGCTCACCACGGGGCATGAATAGGACCCCTGCACAGTAGGATTTCCCCTGTATGTCACCAATGTGATATTAGATGGATGCATGGTAACTGCATAAAGAGAACTGTCCATTCCACAATACCACTTCCAAATATATTATCCTATCTAAGCTGTTAATGGATAGAACACTACGACATGTTAATCTAATACAACTGTAGAATATTCATTTTGGATAATCAGTAAGCCCGCTCATGAAGTCGATCTGCTGTATGTTGACTTAAAATAGACCATATCTAGTAATGACACTACTCCACATTGCTCCAACCCCACCTGGGAAGACCCAAGTGTAGAGTACTGCAGCTTCATCAGCCAATGGAGGCAATAGAACACATTCAGACATGGCAGTCTAATTGGTACCTTGATAGTTCATAAAGAGTATTCACCATTAACAATGTGATAGACATGGCAGTCTAATTGGTACCTTGGCACTTCATGAAGAGTATTCATCATAAACAATGTGATAGACATGGCAGTCTAATTGGTACCTTGATACTTCATAAAGAGTATTCACCATTAACAATGTGATAGACATGGCAGTCTTATTGGTACCTTGACACTTCATAAAGAGTATTCATCATAAACAATGTGATAGACATGGCAGTCTAATTGGTACCTTGATAGTTCATAGAGATTATTCACCATTAACAATGTGATAGACATGGCAGTCTAATTGGTACCTTGATAGTTCATAAAGAGTATTCATCATAAACAATGTGTTAGACATGGCAGTCCTATTGCTACCTTGATACTTCATGAAGAGTATTCATCATAAACAATGTGTCAGACATGGCAGTCTTATTGGTACCTTGATACTTCATAAAGAGTATTCATCATAAACAATGTGATAGACATGGCAGTCTAATTGGTACCTTGATACTTCATAAAGAGTATTCATCATAAACAATGTGATAGACATGGCAGTCTAATTGGTACCTTGATAGCTCATAGAGAGTATTCATCATAAACAATGTGTCAGACATGGCAGTCTTATTGGTACCTTGATAGCTCATAGAGAGTATTCATCATAAACAATGTGATAGACATGGCAGTCTAATTGGTACCTTGATAGCTCATAAAGAGTATTCATCATAAACAATGTGTCAGACATGGCAGTCTAATTGGTACCTTGATAGTTCATAGAGAGTATTCATCATAAACAATGTGGGGATGGATGGGGAGCAGCTGTGTCTCAAGGATGGTGGTCAAACAATTCGATCCTGTACTTCCGGCTATGCCCGAAATGTTAAATAATAAACACTTACTTATAAGTTTCACCTCTCTTAGTAACCTTGTGGACATTTTTAATGGTACCATTTCAATTCTCCCCCTACAGAAATATAAAGTAAGTGGTAGCATGTTGTCCTTGATATTATTTTGATTAGAGAACGATGTCCATGTTCTAAATCAATACTCGGGTACAAAATATAGAAAGGACCCATATGCACGGGATTAAAAAAGCCACAGGTCTACCTTTAATGCTTCAAGGCTTTTGGTGCCTTAACATGTTAGGGGTCAGTGTAGTCTGGTAAATTGCAAGGCAGGAATCAAGGCATCATTACTTCTCAGTCCTGCTTTTGTAGTTTTAGAATTAATGTACTAAAAGTTGATTAGAAGATGGCCACTTGAATCAGAATTTTGCCTATAAAGTGTTAACGCCCCCAATAGAGCTATAGCTGAAAGATCAAACAGAATAATGCAGTTACAGTCCATCCATTCATGCTTCTCACTAAAGCCAATCAGGGCATTCTGAGGTCAGCCTTAGGTCTACATCAAACCTGCCTATTGAGTCTCAGTCATTGCACCCTGTACCTTTACCCTGGTTACCTCCGTTACATGCAGACACAGCACTGGGTGGTCATACAGCTGAGGCTAAAACATCTTACACATACAACATACCCCCCCCCCCAATGTAGCTAGGACCAGGTGGTGATTAGTCCAGCTTAATCAGTCTATGGAGGCGATAGATGACCTCCAGACATTCCCTTCAAATATGAAGCAGCTTTAAGGCATTTCCAAATTGCAATTAAAGTAGCTTTTATTGTAATGAGGCAAGGTATGCCAGGGATAATTGCTTCTTATCCTTTGAGGGTCCCCAAGGACTGCTTATTTTACACAGTGGAGGGCAGGCATATGGCTTGTTGAGGAAGGTTTGCAAGCTGCTAATATTGTATACATCTGAAATGTTGACCCAATATCATTATAGCACCTTTTATGATACCTCATTTCCTATGTACAAGCGGCCAGTTCAATGCTGCATTAAAGTCACCTCTTCCTGGGCCTGTGAGTATTAGGGTCCATCATAGCGAAATGTATGCCCGACACTGATAACCACTGCTGCTTCTTTACTTCAAACCACAGATAAAACTGCTTATACCAATAGTTAGATAAAGTTATACCAATAGTTAGATACAGTTATACCAATAGTTAGATACAGTTATACCAATAGTTAGATAGAGTTATACCAATAGTTACATATAGTTATACCAATAGTTACATATAGTTATACCAATAGTTAGATAAAGTTATACCAATAGTTAGATAGAGTTATACCAATAGTTACATACAGTTATACCAATAGTTACATATAGTTATACCAATAGTTACATACAGTTATACCAATAGTTACATACAGTTATACCAATAGTTACATACAGTTATACCAATAGTTACATATAGTTATACCAATAGTTACATATAGTTATACCAACAGTTAGATATAGTTATACCAATAGTTAGATAGAGTTATACCAATAGTTACATATAGTTATACCAACAGTTAGATACAGTTATACCAACAGTTAGATATAGTTATACCAATAGTTAGATAAAGTTATACCAATAGTTACATATAGTTATACCAATAGTTACATACAGTTATACCAATAGTTACATATAGTCATACCAATAGTTACATATAGTCATACCAATAGTTACATATAGTTATACCAATAGTTACATATAGTTATACCAATAGTTAGATATAGTTATACCAATAGTTAGATATAGTTATACCAATAGTTAGATATTGTTATACCAACAGTTAGATATAGTTATACCAATAGTTAGATATTGTTATACCAACAGTTAGATATAGTTATACCAATAGTTAGATATAGTTATACCAATAGTTAGATATAGTTATACCAATAGTTAGATATTGTTATACCAATAGTTACATACAGTTATACCAATAGTTACATATAGTTATACCAATAGTTACATATAGTTATACCAATAGTTATATATAGTATACCAATAGTTAGATATAGTTATACCAATAGTTAGATATTGTTATACCAACAGTTAGATATAGTTATACCAACAGTTAGATATAGTTATACCAATAGTTAGATATAGTTATACCAATAGTTAGATATAGTTATACCAATAGTTAGATATAGTTATACCAATAGTTACATATAGTTATACAAATAGTTAGATATAGTTATACCAATATTTAGATATAGTTATACCAATAGTTACATATAGGTATACCAATAGTTACATATAGTTATACCAATAGTTACATATAGTTATACCAACAGTTAGATATAGTTATACCAATAGTTACATACAGTTATACCAATAGTTACATATAGTTATACCAACAGTTACATATAGTATACCAATAGTTACATATAGTTATACAATAGTTACATACAGTTATACCAATAGTTACATACAGTTATACCAATAGTTACATGTAGTTATACCAACAGTTACATATAGTTATACCAATAGTTATATATAGTATACCAATAGTTAGATATAGTTATACCAATAGTTAGATAGAGTTATACCAATAGTTACATACAGTTATACCAATAGTTACATGTAGTTATACCAATAGTTACATATAGTTATACCAATAGTTATATATAGTATACCAATAGTTACATATAGTTTTAAAATAGTTATATATAGTATACCAATAGTTACATATAGTTATAAAATAGTTACATACAGTTATACCAATAGTTACATATAGTTATAAAATAGTTACATACAGTTATACCAATAGTTACATATAGTTATACCAACAGTTACATATAGTTATACAAATAGTTAGATATAGTTATACCAATATTTAGACATAGTTATACCAACAGTTAGATATTAATATACCAACAGTTAGATAAAGTTATACCAACAGTTAGATATAGTTATACCAATAGTGAGATATTGTTATACTAACAGTTATACGAATAGGTACATACAGTGGAAACTTGTTGTCCTTAGTTATATCTTGATTAAAGTTTTAAATCAATACTCAGGTACATGAAGACAAAAGTTGCTTTCCACAGAGGATGAACCCACTACAGGATCAACCCTTAACGCTACATCACCTTAACCTGTGAGGTTTAAGTGACAGTGTAAAGGCAGGATTTAATGTCTGGTACTTCCCCAGTCTTGGTCTTGTGTTGAAGCTGATGCACCATTTCAGGAGTCCAATAGACTAAGTACGATGCATCAGTAAATGCAGCCTTTTGTATGCCTCAGAATAGCCAGGCTCTCCAATCGAGCTTGGTGAAGGATCAAACCGAATAATGTAGTCACAGTCCATCCTTTCATGCTTTTATCTAAAGCCATGCCAGGCCTTTTCTGGTCAGCCATAGGCCTAACTGAGGTCAGTAACGGCATTTCAGGTCAGCCTTAGGCCTAACTGAGGTCAGTAACGGCATCTCAGGTCAGCCTTAGGTCTAACTCAGGTCAGTAAAGGCATCTCAGGTCAGCCTTAGGTCTAACTCAGGTCAGTAAAGGCATCTCAGGTCAGCCTTAGGTCTAACTCAGGTCAGTAAAGGCATCTCAGGTCAGCCTTAGGTCTAACTCAGGTCAGTAAAGGCATCTCAGGTCAGCCTTAGGTCTAACTCAGGTCAGTAAAGGCATTTCAGGTCAGCCTTAGGCCTAACTCAGGTCAGTAAAGGCATCTCAGGTCAGCCTTAGGCCTAACTCAGGTCAATATAGGCATTTCAGGTCAGCCTTAGGCCTAACTCAGGTCAGTAAAGGCATCTCAGGTCAGCCTTAGGTCTAACTCAGGTCAGTAAACTGGTAAAGGCCTACATCAGACCAATTTAAGGCCCGAATATTGAGGCTCAATCATTGCATCTTGCACCTCTACCATGGCTCCCTTTTACATGCGTGTGTGCCCACCTTTGGCAAGAATGTGATAGGCTTATTTTCACATGCACACAGGATAGAGGGTGGTCGATCCATTACATACATGGTCAATTCTCACGAAAATGGAGCACAGGGTCACCATAACGTTTTTTGTGTCACAAACACTTAATAAGGGGGGGATGGCTTTGTTGTGCATACTTTTACATTACTGTCAATAATATCTTGCTGTGGGCACATACTTTTGCATGTCTACCATCAGTATCTATCCCAATATAGGGTGAAATGTGTGTATTTTAAATGTTTCAAGGTGAGAAAAAAAAAGATGAAATACATGAGATGTCATATCTAAGATAAATACAAGGTAGAGAATAAAATCATTTGTATGCACAACAGTAGAATCACAAAAGGAAAATTTTGATGACTTCAAATTCATTTTTCAATAAATTTTTGGGGGTTTGAAAGGAAATAAGTAGTTGTGTAACTTTTGCATCACCGTACGTAGGTACATTAAATTAGATATAACATCAGGGAGAATACTCCTTTGGAATAAATGAATGCCTCATTTTGTAGGTTTTAATAAGGGGAACATAGAGTCAAACATAAAATTCCCCAACACATGCACATAAATAATCTATAGCAATGACAAGCATGTGGTGTACCTACTGGCATCACCGTACGTAGGTCCACTAAAACTGTTATAAGAGAAAGTCTGTTGATATTTAATGAAACATTTTTTAGCTCAAAAGTGTAGCTTGTTTTGTGAATATATGTGCAAAGTATTATACATGAAGGGTGCTTTCCCTTTATTTGATACAGCAAATCTATGGAAACATCACCATACGTAGGTACATCACCATGGATTAATTTCAGGCTAAAAATGGATGTAATAATAAAAATGGTGAAGGTGCAATGTTTTTTCAATATAGCCAGATGACCAGTCATTCAATTTGTGCAGGAAAAAATATCACTTCCCTAAAGCATTCTACTCATGGCAAGCAGAAACCATGGTCCATCACCGTACGTAGGTACATGGCCATGGGTAGGTCCCTTACCAGAGTGGGTATGATCAAAGTGAACATATCACCAATCATGATCAATAGAAATCAAATATATCATATGTCAACTATTATTTAGGCTATATTGACTAATAATATTCAATATCATGCTAATTATTTGACACTTAGGCTAATTATTTAGTCTGCTCATGCCTAGGATGCATCACCGTACGTAGGTCCACTTTTAAACACAATAAGAAATGGCATAGAATGTTCAATTTACAAGATTAGTGTTCCCAATTTTGTCAGGAATCTGTATTGCCCAATAGCTTTTAGCCAAAAGAAAATTGGAATGATACAAGAAGTTCACGATTTTCCCCTTCCCATGCACTGTGCTCCATTTTCGTGAGAATTGACCACATGTGTACGATATTGGCAGATTTGGATAATAATTTCAAAGTGAAAGATTAGAGCATGCCAACTGTTATACCATGGTTCTCACATTCTTGAACGATTTTACGGTGCCGGGAGCGGATAATGAAGTTCGAATAGTATGTGTTAAATGAACCCATGTTGACACTTGAGATGAGAAGATGTGACAGCAAGTTGACATCAAAGAATTTAATTCGATATTAAAAAAACCATAGCATTACAAGCTTAATGGCTACACATGACAAAACTTGACATCATATTCTAGCACCTACCTTTAATTCGCCATGATTTGACCTGTATATTAAACAGGATTGATGATAGAAAAATCGAATTGAGCGAAATTTTCGCCGTCGTGTTGACTGCGTCTCAAATGCCAACTTTACTGTAGCGCGACACAACTTGTCACGTTGAAATTTGTCCTTGGTCCGTACTGGCATCTGAATATCTATTTGACTCTTACTTCCCACACTAGAGAGTTCTACAATCCTCCTGTCAAATTGCCTACCCCGAGTTGGCAATCCAATTTCAAAGAAGGTGAATTTGGGGTTCTGAATTTGAATGGAGAATGGTTGCAAGGATTAATTTCCAAAGTACAGTTGCAAGGTGCATATATATACTCTGTAACCCTGCTCTCTGACGGGACTGTCATCAACGAAGTGACTACTATGAGCCTCCGACATAGTGATGTTTTCATACAAGAACTCATCGTAGACGACCAATTCGAAACATTCCCCCTGCCCAAAGTACCGGTACCAAAACCACCTCCTGTACAGCCTACTCCAGCAGTTGCAAATGAACCTGTGTCTAAAAGATTTGGAAATCTACGAGATGAGGATGTAAATGCTATGGAGACTGCAGCTAGAGCTGAGAAAACGCTACAACAAACAAAATGGGGTGTGAAAACTTTCCGAGGTAAGAAACATTAGCAACTCAAGTAGCATAGAACTTTGTATACAAACAATATAATGAAATGACAGCGCGCAGTCGTCATATGAAAGTAGTTCCGGCATGCGCTGTTCCGTTTATCCTATTAGTTCTAACATGATCTGCTAGGTGGCAGCATCTACATATAGTATTTAACTATATTATATTTGTGGACCTGTAGTTGTTACATATGCCCTTTTTAATAAAATTTTGTAGCAATTTATTTACATTAATAAATAATTTATTATTTATTTTCCAGATTGGCTTATTGAAGAGAGTGAGAATCCTGCATTTGAGGAGATGATGCCTGAAATATTATCACCACTTCTCTGAAGGTTCTATGCAAATGTTTGACAAAAGAACGGTCAGGAATACTCAAAGAAAAGTCTGTTGTGTGTCCGAGGAGCACTTCATCGCCATTTGACAAGCAGTCCATACAACGTACCATTTAACATCATGGTGGATATCATCTTAATCAAGCTAACCAGACCCTCATTGGTCACATAAAAATAAATAAACGAGCAGGTTTGGATGTATCGGCTAGTTGTCCCCCAATTACACCCGATGATGAAAAGAAACTACAAAAACTCTCTCAAATGATAATCCCACGAACCTTCAAAATAAGGTGTTCTACAAGTTAGTGCTACATTTCAGGAGAAGAGCCCCTGAAGGGTTACACAAACTCAAGAAATCCCACTTCATCTTTGTGAAAGATTCAAACGGAAAGGAATATGCCAGACACCAAAGAAAAAAACTTAAGGCTCTCAACTTCTTGGTATGCTAAATCAGCCGTAGGAGTTAACACCATTGGAAAGTTCATGAGTCGTATATCCATTGATGCTAAATTAAGCAGGATCTACACCAACCACTGCATCTGTGCCACTTGCATTACCAAACTTAGGGAGCAAGGAATTGCAGCGAAAGACATTAAATCAGTTACAGGACATCGGGCAGAATCATCAATTGATTTTTACTCAAAATGTCCCGATAGTCTGAGAGAAAACATGTCACTTCGACTTGCAGGAGCTGTCACCAATGCCACAGCAGGGAGACATGTCACTCAGGTGACAGCAGCCCAAGGAAGATCTGATGATGCTACCCTCTCGCAGACAAATGTTGTCAATGTCAACAGTTCAAGCAGTACACCAGCTTTATTCTTAAATGTAAAGTTTGTTGTTCTAAAGCCTCTAAGATGAGGTATAGTACCTCTACACTTGTTCTGTATTGAAAGAAAAAAGGAAATCATGTGTTTCCTCTGTTGAATTATTTAAACAGCACTTCTACTTTGTTAAATAAATAAATCTATTTTGTTGTTACCTATATATTCTCTCTCTTCTTTTAGTTCAATTACAATGCATTACAATACAGGGCGGGAAATGACTTCTTCACATAAAAGTGACTAAATGAAACCTCCGGCGATGTATATAGTGCGTCCCTCGGGGAGAATCACAACGTAACTTTTTGTATCTGTGTGCAACAGCGGGAAGTGAAACAAAGATAGCGGAGGACTTTGAACAAGACGATCGCTTGGATTTTTATTTCTTCAATTTATAAGGTATTTACTTAAATATATGGTGGAAACCCTGGTATAAAAGCCATAGATAACAAATAGAGGTTCACTCGTTGATTCTAGTGGCTAGATAAGAAGGCACTTGGCCTACAGCCTCGTGGATCTTATCTGCCACTAGAATCACCTTGTGAACCTCTATTTGTTATTTATGCCCTTAGTATTCACTGATCCTTGACATGATAAACACATTACATTGATATAAGATGTTCATATGCCCCCAGAACTGTACTACCTCATGCATGAAGCTCTGGTGGGCAGACACATTAATGCATCATACTCTAGGTTATAAATGTCCACACTTGGACTTCGGTCACTTGAATGTGTAATGGATGTGTGACTGATGCCTAAATTATTCAATTTACACCCTGCTCATTGCCAAGTTATTTCCAGCAGGTCATAGTGTTGATACCTGCTGTGCTGGAGGTGAGCCATCTCCATCAGTCATTTAATATCTGGGGCATGGGATATCCAGCACATTTGACACTTGCCACCCATCTACTGTGGTAGTACTATCCCCTTTTCACACTACTCATGATTCCTCGTACAACAGTACAGGTGGTTCTCATTTCAGTTATCTCACTCCCTGCCTTTATTTTACTGCTCAGGCTGTTTATGCTGGCTGGTCTGCAATAGTACATGTATGGTAATCCAGATGAGTGTTCATTAAAGAAGGGGAGACTATCAGGGCCATTTATCAACTTCAGGGGACAAGGGAAAACAAACATTTGTCATCATAGCTTTCTTCCCCAGTAGCAAAGTGTCCAGTCTATCTCTTCATATAATGCATGCATTAACATCATGCATCAAACTCAGTCGCTGAGAGTATCCATGTCAACCCCAAACAGTTGCCTTGAGGTATGAATGCAGACATGATTTATACGATGACATGATTTTCATAAAGGCAAAACAGCACAAAGTGCATATATTATGTTATATCATATTATAGAGAACAAAACTGTAACAAGTTTGTTTTTGACCAACTAACTGCCTTTTTTGTCCATCATACAGAATTTACCAGAAGCTTATTCCAGCTGACTGAGTACAGACAACAGCTGTTACATACAACTTGTGAAGTCTCACATTGTTAGATTGCCAAACATGCCAGTCATAACAGTACATTAACATCTAGCGTTTACAAGCACAATGAATAGGGTACACTCACCAAGCAGCACAATGAATAGGGTACACTCACCAAGCAGCACAATGAATAGGGAACACTCACAAAGCAGCACAATGAATAAGGTACACTCACCAAGCAGCACAATGAATAGGGTACACTCACCAAGCAGCACAATGAATAGGGTACACTCACCAAGCAGCACAATGAATAGGGTACACTCACCAAGCAGCACAATGAATAGGGTACACTCACCAAGCAGCACAATGAATAGGGTACACTCACCAAGCAGCACAATGAATAGGGTACACTCACCAAGCAGCACAATGAATAGGGTACACTCACCAAGCAGCACAATGAATAGGGTACACTCACCAAGCAGCACAATGAATAGGGTACACTCACCAAGCAGCACAATGAATAGGGTACACTCACCAAGCAGCACAATGAATAGGGTACACTCACCAAGCAGCACAATGAATAGGGTACACTCACCAAGCAGCACAATGAATAGGGTACACTCACCAAGCAGCACAATGAATAGGGTACACTCACCAAGCAGCACAATGAAAAGGGTACACTCACCAAGCAGCACAATGAATAGGGTACACTCACCAAGCAGCGAAATGAATAGGGTACACTCACCAAGCAGCACAATGAATAGGGTACACTCACCAAGCAGCACAATGAATAGGGTACACTCACCAAGCAGAACAATGAATAGGGTACACTCACCAAGCAGACTTGGACAATATAACCTTTAAAGCTACCTATAAACATAAAAAATAGAGGAAACCTCCAAAGGGTAGGTCAAGTTTTCATTTCACTTTGCAGCAAGAGTAACAGTACCATTCAATAGAGGCTGTGTAATTTAAAGAGTATCCAAATTTAATCTTCAAATGGCAGCAACTAACACAATTTACATCAGATTTATAACATGAAGCACCTATATATGACTCTTTCTTCATGCATAGTGTCATACTAGTGATTGTGCATGATCAAGTTGTCATATGAGAAATATTATAAGACTAGTGGTATATAGTGTAAATACATTAAGCTCTCATAAAATAGTGTTATTTCCAGTGGTCACTGGTTTATTCAGCTTTAGGCAACATATAAGAAATATCAATCATACAGTAGTTAGTATGTAGGTTATTTGTACATACAGTAAATATACAGTAAGTTATAAGGTATAATGTTCTGTTCCACTCCACCTGTGAGGTAATAATAATACAATGTCCAGCATAGTTCTAGGTGGGTTCCCACACCTAGCTCCTGACCTGCTGCTTAGAGGAATAATGTAATAATGAATAACTTTACCCTCTGGTGGAAGTCTTGAGGAAGATACCCCCTGGCCACTAATGATAGAAACCAATGCCTGTCTAGCATAGTTTCACCATAGTGCAGTGGTATAGCAGGTAGCAGGAGATGACTGGAGATGTTACCTCTAGAGCGGTTCTTGGTGTTCTGTTCTCCTGGAGGTGCAGACAGGCTATTTGTAGCAAATCTTGGAAAAGCACCTCCAGACTGACTGGGGCCAGTAGCATCTGCCTAACTCTACAATTGTTAGAGGGGAGCCTTTCATGTGTCACTGGGTGCACAAAGGACCCCCATGGGCGCCGCTGTGTCCCCCATTGTCTTGGTCGGTTCTGTAACTTCAAACCCTCATAACTCGGTCGTTTACGCAGCTACAGCCGCCATTTTGCGCATGCGCGGAGTTGAATATGCCAAGTTTAAACTGCCCGCGTAACTCCCGCCGGTTTGTCTGCAGTGCACTCGGAGCTTCATTCAGTCTCCATGGCGTAACTTCCTTAATAATGGGAGTTCCGCCTTGATCTTGGGCTCATTCTGACCGTCTAATTATGGGCTTTCCATAAATGCTTTGATATTTGACCTAGCTTGCTCAGGAGCGACGCTAGAGCGACCGGACGGTTATGGCATCGTGCTTATGTAACCCATTGTTCAGTTACTAGAGTGCTCAGACACTCATGACGGCTTCAGCGGTGCTCAGGCACCCGTGACGGCCGGTTGCATTCACTTACAAGTTATTAGTTTGTGCACTGAACCATGAGGTCGCACACTGAGACCCTCATTTTTATTATATTGTGCAGTGAACCATTAGGTCGGAGCCTTTGATGTCAGAAAACTCTGTCTAACTGACTCTGGCTGGTGTGCAGTGGGGCATGAACGCTCTTATACAAAGTTTGAGCGCTCTTATAGCTCTTAGAACCAACCTCTGTATTAATTTCATAGATATTCTTTGATTAATACAAAATATGTTAGAATTTATGGAATAATAAAATGGTATATCATAGAATACTCCCTCTCCCCCGAGAGAATGCGAAACTCCGTCATTTCGCAGAGGGAATGTACAATTTATACAAATTTTTACCTTATTTTGGAGTTATATACTGTTTGTAAGAGGATTTGAAGTGATGGGGAGTGCTTCAAATGCAATTTTTGTGGTAGAGCTTTGTCAGTATAAACAATTTTCTCCTGGGTATAAGTACATTTCCGAGTTTCTATATTACCATACCTGAGCTTATTTGCTTATGTAACATCAATTTTTGGGTACAATTTTCCATCTTTATGTACAACATACAATTTGGCAAATAGTGTGTGATTTTGGCATTCAATGTTCAATTTAGCGTGCAAATTGAACATAAATGACAATTTTAGTGTGTAAATTTACAATTTCGCGTGTAATTGCGTTCAATTGACAATTTCAGTATGCAAATATATAATTTTTGCGTATATTTGGCAATTTTAGTGTGCAAATATATAATTTCGCATACATTTGGCAATTTTCGTGTGCAAATATATAATTTCGCGTACATTTGGCAATTTTAGTATGCAAATATATAATTTCGCGTGCATTTGGCAATTTTAGTATGCAAATATATAATTTTGCGTGCATTTGGCAATTTTTGGTATACAAATATATAATTTTTCGCGTACATTTGACAGTTTTAGTATGCCAATATATAATTTTGCGTTCAATTGATAGTTTCTGTATGTACATATATAATTTTGCGTACAGCTTGGATACACATAGAAATGTTGATTTCTAAAAAAATCTGATTTCAGTGTATGAATTGGGTACAGACATACAGTATAATGTGCAGCATACAATTCAAGTGTTTAAATTGGGTACAAACTTACAATCTAGTGTGCAAATCTACAATTTTAGTGTGCAAATTGGGTACAAGCGTACAATCTGGTGTGCAAACATACAATTTTAGTGTGCAAATTGGGTACGAGCGTATAATCTGGTGTGCAAACATACAATTTTAGTGTGCAAATTGGGTACAAGCGTACAATCTGGTGTGCAAACATACAATTTTAGTGTGCAAATTGGGTACGAGCGTATAATCTGGTGTGCAAACATACAATTTTAGTGTGCAAATTGGGTACAAGCGTACAATCTGGTGTGCAAACATACAATTTTAGTGTGCAAATTGGGTACGAGCGTATAATCTGGTGTGCAAACATACAATTTTAGTGTGCAAATTGGGTACAAGCATACAATCTGGTGTGCAAACATACAATTTTAGTGTGCAAATTGGGTACAAGCATACAATCTGGTGTGCAAACATACAATTTTAGTGTGCAAATTGGTTACAAGCGTACAATCTAGTTTACACTCTACAATTTTTGGGATTTGAGACAAATTTTTCCGAGGACCGGAAAAACAAAGTACTTTATGTACAATAGGCTTGTTTGTCTCTGAGTTACTCTTTGATTTAGCTATATGGGTGTATTAATTGGCAATTTCGGCAGTGGGCCGCTGCTTAATTGACTTTTCCCTAGCCTTCTTGAGTATGTCCCTGAAAGAGATTATTTGGTGAGTATCTTAAGTAAACATTTTTCATGTCAACAATTTTCCTCAACAATTTTTTTTTTTTTTTCATTCATTTTTCCAACAATTTTCTTGGGTACCTAAAGTGTGTTACTTTAAGTAAATCTTGGTATAGTATACAAGTGCTAGTGGGTACAAAAACTGTCTTAGTTATCTACCTGCATTCATGTATATTTGTGTTGGATTTGTACAATTTACAATTTTTAAATTGCAATTTCACAATTTTGCGCGTATATGCGCGCATTAATCATCGATTTTGTGAGAATACCATAGATTTTCATATTATACATCAACAAGTGGCTGTGTATTTTTTTTTTCTAAAATTTTCTAATACTTTGATAATTTCATTGACAGTGGAGGTGTGTCAGTAGTGAGATGTGAGTCTCCTCCCTGATGTGCTCATGCAGTGGTGGCACTTGAGGTGTTTTGTGCCAGATTCTGGCATGTGTCTGTGGCAGTGCCTAGCTTGGTGTCAGTGGACAGTTCAGGGTGGGGGGGGGGTGTGCAGTGTCCATTTAAGGAGTGGGTGGCTGGTATTGGAGTATCATTTCCTCTCTGGAAACCTCTGCTGTCACACCATGGCCCACCTTCAAACTATCTTTGCTTTGCCTGTCTCCGAGGTGATGGTGGTGGGGAGTCCGGCTAGGGCCCTGGTGGAGGCCAACCAGACCATACACTATGGTTACATAGTGAGGAATTTCAGAGAGATCAGTGAGCATGGAGATGTGTCGGTGGATATGTATTCCTGCCAATATTTCTTGGGCTCAGCCTTGCGTCGGGGGGCCACTGTGGCCCTTTTGGCTAGGGCCTTGAGTAATCTAGGGTTCTGGCCCATGGACTCGAACTTCGGACCGCGGGAGCGAGTCTTGTGGGATTATTTGTTGGCCGTGTCCTTCATCGATCTCGCGGCATCCGGGGATCCATCCATGGCCGCCGAGTATGGACTGGGGATGATGGAGGCCCGGCTCGTTGAGTGGGAGCAGGACCACGGCCATATGTATGGCTCGGACTCGGACTCGGACTCTCCCATCGATGTTGAACCCGAGGATCTGTGGTAGGATCCCGACTGACTGAAACCTAGGGTGTAAAAACCCGCCTCCCAAAGGCCCTTTTCAGGGCCGGCAAATTGTCCGAAAAGTTCTGAATACTGTCTCTGATATGTTGTCTCCTGGTGGTGGACTGGGGGCAGTCTAGGCTGTGGGCAGTCTAGGCTGTTTCCACAGTCACCGGGGAGGGCTGGTGGTTTAGAAAATTAGCAATAGTCTGCATGTTTGACCTTGCGGTCTCCTCCTGTTGTTTGTCAATAATTATATCTGTTGTATTTTCCAGTGCTGTCATGGTCACCGGGCTGGTGCCACAATCATTCTGGAGAAGCATGGAGTAGTACAGTCCTTTGTTTTTAAGGGTTGGTATGGTACTGAACCTAGTGCGCCAAGGTAGGTGTATCACCTGAGGGAGGTGATAAGCAAATTCTCCTCTCTGTGTTGTTATAACTGCTGGTCCATTCCAGGTAAATATAGCCTTAGGTAGTGGGAAGGTCTTAACCACTATATCCTTATAGGTCGGGGCAGCTGCTGATTTAATCTCATCAAATTCATGTGGTATTGGCCTCAGGGGTAGCGTGAAGTTTGAGTCTCCACAATATATTTTAAAATATATTGTGGGATTTGTGCGCTTGGCCACATTTTTCTTGCCACAGTGTGTCTGTGCATATTTCTTAAGGTACTTCATTATTCTGTAGGCTGAGTAGATGGTCAGGGTGAATAATATAGCAATTATCAGGGTGTGGGTTTCCTGAATTGTGAGGAAAGGGGTGTGGGTTTCCTCTGTAGGGGTAAATTTGGTAGGATTCTTATCTGGGAGCAATTTGTGTAGGGGCAGCTCGGTGACTAGTCTGAATGCTTTGGCTGTAGGCAGGTAGGCTACAGTCCCTCCTAGTCTGTATAGTTTGAGTAGTATGTATACTATAAAAATGTGAGCTGATATCCCTAGGATGAGTGCTAAGCTTTGGAAGATTGGATGCCCTGTAACTCGACGTAGGTATGATTCTACGTAGCGTGTTTCCATTGCCTTATCAAGGTTGGAGGCATCTTTTAATAATGTTTTGGCAAAGGGCTCTAAATTTAGTTGAGTAATATCATCCATGATTGGATTTTCCTGTAGTTTTTCTAAGGTTCTAGAAAGGTTTACTACTGGGAAATCTGGAAGATTTTCTCTTTCATCTGGTTTGGTTTCCGTAATTTGGTTAAGTGCTGCCATGAATGGTAAATTAATTGTCTTGAGAATGTAATGAAATGATAAGGTTGAGTTACAGGGCAACCTTGTGTTTGGAAGAGAAAATTCTCCTACACTGATTGTGCACCCACAGGGTACACCTATGATTGAGTAGGACTGGGCTTTTCGAGTTTCAGACGTTTTACCATGGCAGTTGATAAAGTAATGGGGTTCATTAGTAGTGACCAGATACTCATCTTCAGAAATGGAAATAGCATGGGTGGTAGGTGTTTGCAGTGGTGAAACTGTAAACTTGCAATGTTCCTTAATCTGTTGAGCCTGGTTAGTAAAAATGGCTACAGGGCATGTAGGCCTGTGTTTATAAATTCTACCATTTACATCTCTGCATACCTTTACTGTAGTACCCTCACATGCCTGCATATCTGCTGAGTCCAATTCGATGAATAATGATTCGTCGTAAGATACTGCTAGAAACTCAGTTGTGGTTTGCAACTTGGTGACTCCTCTGGTGGGGGTCTCCTGTGTGTCTATAGGCATGGGTGATGTAATCATTTGGTACAGTTTGAAGGTCGAGGTGGTAGATTGAATTATAATGTCCAGATGAATATATATATGGTGAGCTGAGTACGTGTATGAGGTCAGCTTCTGTGAATAATAGAAATCTAAGTCATTAATTGCGACTTGTGCTCCAGGGTGTGTAATCCTAAGTTTGCTATTAATGTCAATTAAGTATCTAGCAAGGTCTGAGGGTGGTACTATATCAGGGG
This sequence comes from Acholoe squamosa, assembly GCA_949317995.1. Lineage (NCBI taxonomy): Eukaryota > Metazoa > Annelida > Polychaeta > Phyllodocida > Polynoidae > Acholoe > Acholoe squamosa. The sequence goes on along the minus strand of OX439043.1, from coordinate 81,761,455 downwards.
TTAGGATCCCTGATGATAGCATCCTCAGGGCTGCATTTGTCCTTTGCAGTGATTGAACTGTATTCATTCTTGCTGCTATGATAATTAATGCATCATTTAATACTTGCATCTTTTCCCTTTGAGTTTTCTCGTGCCTTGAATATGAGTCAAGTGACCTGGACATGTTAGAGGCCCACAGGTTGACGGTGTCACCTATGGTGTTGATTGTGCTGTCCAGTACCTTCTTATCTTGGATGTATGCTTTAACAAACTTATCTTGTCTGTCTGTGATCTTCTCAATGAGACTAGCTGCTTCCTGATCTTGTTTAGCAAATTTCCTTAGTATTTCATCTATGTTCTTGAGCTGTCCCATTACTTGGTTTACATCTTCTACTGTGGCTAGACCTAGCACACCGCGAAACAGGGGTGCTAGAAAACCCAGTATGGCCTCTCTTTTGGCCTTGTCCAATGTGTTTATGGGGTTGGATAGGAACAATTTGATGGAGGCTAATGTTTCATCTATCTCCTTGTCTGCAATTTCCAGCAAGGTGTCAAGCTCTTTGGCTTGTTGGATAATTTGACCAGAGGTATGATCTTGTAGAGTAGGAGTGGTCAAATGGAGTATTCTATCCCTTATGGATCCTTGGGTAACGGGTGCCCGAGGTATCTTGTAGGGGATAGCTAACAACAGTGTTGTGGTTGTATGTCCATTGACCAATGGTTGAGGGCTAGGTTTGAATACTACTCCTATGTTTTGTCTCACCACAGGTGTATAACCTGCAGTAAGTGGTTCTATAGTATATAATAACAGCATAGTTAGCAGTATGGGTGAAACTCTCAGTCTCCCCATGGTGCTTGTGTAAAGCAAGTTTGCTGTTTAAAGTCTTGTCAAATTTGTAGTGATTTGGTGCTGGTAAAGTCTAAGTGTATGGTGTAACACTTTAAATGAAGTGGTTCAAACTGTACCTTTGCAAGATTGAGCTGTCTTGGCAATATGTCCGGTGAGTCTATAGAGATTGACCAATAAATGGTAAGGTCAGGTTGAAGGTGAAGTAGGTGTGTTCTTTATCCTAGTGCAGTCTCTCCTAATGGAGAAGTGGGCTGGCTAATTCCCAAGTGGGGTCTTGTAGACTTGTGTTCCAGACTGCAGCTGGATGAAGACTGATGGTGGGCTATGGTCCACAGTGCTTCTTATGTAGCCTACCCTACCCACATCCATTGTGGGCCTGGTATTGTTTCTCTGGAGTCATGTACCTAATCTCTAGTGTCTGCAACTGTGGGGTTCTATTGTGTAATCTGTGTACTGGTAATTAGCTCCTCCTGTCATCCAGGACAGCCATTCATGACCGTCTAGACAGTTGTCTGAGTGTAGCTTATAAGGTCAATTGATCTCTATAGACTGCTGTGTTGGCATAGCGCGCTCTTTCACGTGGGGATTAGGCTTTAGACACTCCATTGTGTTACCCTTACTCTTCTTAGACTTCATGTCTGCTTTACTTGGAGGGTCCCAGTCTTTGACCATTCAGAGGCAATAACCTACTGATATATTTACGAATTTGATTGGCTTTATATACATATAAGTAATTCATTATCAGTCACACATGTCTTATGTGTGGATGAAGAGAATTTGTAATACATTTTGAAAATCTTATGTTCTTTTGGTATCTCAATTTGTTTCTAATTTCTTGAAACTGCACCACACCTAGATGTTTTTCTCAGTATGTGGTGTGCAGGCCTAGGCTTGATAGGGCCTATACCTGTGGTTTCTCTTGTAAGGGTGATATCATTTTTGTTCCTTACAATTTTGTTGTAGTTTTTGGCTTCATGTGGAATAAGCCTGTGTGCAAATTCATTGTTTCTGACAGCCACAACCTTTTTCAGTCTGTCTATGTGCACTGGTCTGGCCACCAATAGATTGGTGTCCAAGTTTTTGAGTTTGGCACTTGTCAAACTAGGTCTATCTACTACAACATATGGTCCCATAAAAAGGGGTTGAAGTTTCTTACACTCTGTGTTGGTCAGGATTCTTGGTATGTTTAGGTACACCATGTCGGTGACCTTGATTTCCTGTGGTGTAAGTTTCTTATCATATCTATCCTTCCTTTCCTTTTGTAGCTTGGCGACCCTTTCTATAGCTTTCCTCCTAGAGGTATCTTGATTTGTTATCATGTTAGCTACATGGTCTGCTACTGTGGAAATGTCTTCCTGTATTCCCAGCCCTAAGTCCATTGGGGTGGCTGGGTTTCTTCCATGGAGTAGGAAGAAAGGGGTGAATCCTGTGGTTTGGGATTCAGTGTTGTTTAATGCAAAGGTTATGGGTTCAATGAATGAATCCCAATTGTTTTGGTGCTTTGAGCAGAATGCTCTGAGCGCTGTGCCGATGCTAGCATTGAATCTCTCTACAAGCCCATTTGATTGTGGCCTGTATGGTGAGGAGAATTTATGTTTGATCTTGAGGTGTTTGGTCAACTTTGTGAACTTTGCACCTGTATAACATGTTCCATTGTCTGTTTGAAGAGTGGCTGGTGTTCCATGGTGACAAATTATATTTTTGTAGAACTCTGCTGCTGTTGTTTCAGCTTTTAAGTCAGTAGTAGCCCAAGCTGTTGCATATCTGGTAGCATAATCTATGCAGACTTGTATATGTTTGTTTCCCCTGGCAGTTGTGGGAAGTGGTCCCACTGCGTCGAGGTTTAGGAACTTCATTGGTGAAGCCATGTACTCTCTCACTGTCATTGGTGTTTTGTGTGAGTGTACTTGCCTTTTTACTGTGAGGCATGTGTGGCAGGTGGAAACATATTTTGTTGTGTCTGCTAGCATAGACTTCCAATATACCCTAGGTCGGAGTGCTGACAGCATCCTACTTGAACCAAGATGGCCGCCAGTAGGTGAGTCATGGAAATACTGTAGTGTACTTGTTACCCATTGCTGTGGTATAACAATTTGAAGTGGTACAGTATTGGTTTTTCTCCAATTTATGGGGCATATATGGACTAATGTACCATTTACCAAGGTGTATGTCTGGCCTTGGTTGATGATTCTATTTCCTTGTGCTTTTGGTGCAGGCAAGGTCCCATCCTCAAGATATTGTATGAGGGGCAATAGTTCCTTGTCCTTCCTTTGTTCCAAGCCAAGGTTTGAACCTGAGATGGATGTGTCGGGAATCTGATCCAGTAATTGATTTATATCTAGCACATGTTGTTTTATTCTGTCTCTTTCTTTTTCTTTTTCATCGACTATTGGCCTATCTTGTGCCTTTTGTTGGGGTGTGTCACTCTTGTTTTGGTGTGTAGGCTCCTTTGGAGGGCCTATTCTCGCCTTGGTGGGAGTGGCAACCTTCTTCTTTAAAGGCACAATTTGCTTTTTGTCATTCTTCTTTGTTTCAGAGTTCTTTGATTCAGTAGATGCAGTGTCTTTTGTGACATTTTTCCTGGCAGGTGGGGTTTTGGTAGGTTTGTTTCCTGTGACCTTTTTCTCATTTAGAATAGTTTGTGATTGTGTGGGGGGTTTTGGTGTGCCCTCCTGAATCATTTCTCTAGTCTTTGAGCGTGTGGTCACAGGTCATTGGTTCAAAGAATCTGACTGATTTGGAAGTTGCTTGAGTAATAGCATATATTGTGTCTTCTGAATCTTCATCATCTGAGTCAGGTGGGGTGAAGGGTGGCTCCTTAGGAGTTGCCTTCACCATCTGATTGAGTGATGAGAATTCAGTAGGCTCGAAGTCATTATCTGGAAAGAGTTGTGAGTATTCTCTCTCACAGTGGCAAAACACATAATGTGTAGATTGCTTTAAGATACCCCTAATGGGTGTCTCTGGCCTTTCGATGGTGTTGGGTGGATCATCCCTTTTGAATGGTACTTTCTTTGTTACTTTTGCAAACTTGGTTCTACTGGCTGCTCTAACTCTCCTTGGTGGGGGTGGAGGGTTAGTCATGGGTCCAGAGTCTGGGTATTCTCTTCTAGACATCTGGTGGTGTGTTATCATCACCCTTCACGTGTTGGATGGTGAATGAAAATTGCTGTATGTCTAGAGCCCATCTGGCCCATCTATGTGTGAGTCCTGTATTGGTTAATAGTGGGATTAGGGCTGCATGGTCTGTGTATAATTGGAAGTGTCTAGTCTCTAGATAGTGTCTGAAGTGTAATACTCCATACACTACTCCCAGTAGTTCTCTCTCTGTGGTATTGTAATTTCTCTCATGTTTGGAGAGGGTTCTACCTGCAAAGGCTACTGGTCTGAGCACTCCTTCATTATCTCTCTGTGAGAGTACAGCTCCTAAACTCACATTGGAAGCATCAGTTGCCAAACTGAACTCTTTCTCATAGTTTGGATATCTGAGAAGAGCATTGGTACAGAGGGCATGCTTTAATGTTTTGAAAGCATTATCTGCATCCTCTGTCCAGACAAATGCTTTGAGATGTGTCTGTAGATCATACAATGGTCTAGCAATTTGGGCATAACCTTTGATAAACTTTTTGAAGTATTGGCATAGGCCTGTGAAGGATCTGACATTTTTGACTGATTTTGGTGTTGGGAAGGTTTTGATTGATTCCACCTTTGTGGGAGATGGTTGCAGTCCCATGGGTGTGACTCTCATTCCCAAGAAGTCTATTCTGTCTATGAAGTATTCACATTTTGATTTCTTCAGTTTGAGTTTACCAACTCTTAAGCTGTTGAACACATCTTCCAGGTCATGGAAGTGTTGTTCGATTGATGGTGATAATACTAATATGTCATCTAGGTATGGTAGGGCACATTTGTACTTGAGTTTGTTCAGAATTAATGTGACTAGATGGCAGAATCCCGCAGGTGCGGTCGCTAAACCCATCGGCATCCTTTCGTAGACATATTTTTTGTCATTTACTATGAATGCGGTTTTATGCTGGTCCTCCTGTCTTATAGGAATTTGAAAAAATCCCTGTTGGGCATCTAGCTTACTGAATACTCTTGGTCTGAGTGACCCTATCATGTCTAGAGTGTCATCGGCCCGGGGTGTAGATAAGGCTTGATTTATCGTGTTTTGGTTCAAATAACGAAAATCTGTGACGAGCCTATGGCCTCCCGATGATTTTTGTACTAAAAAGGATCTGGAAGCCCAGGGGCCCTCAGCACATTCTCTCAGAATGCCCTGTTGTACTAGCCTTTCACACTCTTCCCCTATTGCGGCCTGTTTTTCTGGTGTTTGTCTATATGGTAGGAAATGACATGGTACTGCCTCTGGTTTCACATGTATTGAGTGTGTATACAGGTGTGTAGCACCAATGTCTCCATCTTTTCCTACAAATATATCATCATACTTGGTCAGCAGTGATTCTAATCTATCATGCTGATCTTTGGATGTGAGCACAGATTTTGGTGGAACATTCTCTTCCAATTCTGGCTCGAGGTCATGTGCCTCACTATGTATAGCAGCTATTTCAGAGAGTCTGATTGAGTTGGGTTCAGGGTCAGCATATGTGGACTCACAGTCTGAGTCTGTGTCACTGAATTGAGTTACATCCTCAGGCCGTATGGCTGAGATGGATTGATCAGTGTGTGGGGTAGTGTCTGACACCTGTTGAGGTTTTTCTAAATCAGATTCCTTGACTTCCTGAAATAGAGCTATGATGGCACCCTTTTTGATTTTATGTGGGCGCCTGCTGGTGTTGAGTAACACTAGGGGATGTTTGTTATTTTCCCTGGGGGTTACTGCTGCCCTTTGAACTAGATATGGGGCATTGTTATTTCTTTGGAGGTTATCTACTACTCCAGTTTTGCCTTGCAGTGATTGAGTAGATGTGACCTTACCCAATACTGCAAGTTCAGAGAATGGAGGGATGGTAAAATCCCTCACTGCCCTAATGGGTTTGAGAATTTGTTCAGGATCAACATTAAATTCAATTTGAGATTTTGTAGTGCTTAAGAAATCTGTGCCGAGTACAACGGGCTGTGTGAGGTTTGGTATTACAGCAAATTGGTATTGGAATCTGACACCTTGGATTCTAAAGTTCAGCATAGCTGAATGTCTAACATGACACACTGATCCATCTGCCAAATGGATGTTGATTTTAGATTTCCTCAGTTGGATATGGAATCTCTTTTGGAGATCCATGAGGAATGATTGTCTGACACAGGTGATAGTAGCACCTGTATCAACCAAACATTGTACATCTGAAACATCATATAGATTTGCATTGATACAGCCATTTTGAAGAAGTACAATAGAAAGCTTGGTACTCTCACCTGTATCCTTTGATGATGAATCTGGTGGGGTGATGTGTATCACTGATGGACGTCTCTGTCTGTTAGATGGTAGATTGGCACTAGCAATTGTCTCTGGTTGGATCTTTGTTAATCCTGATTGATTGTTTGTATTTGGGGTGTCACAGTGCACTGGCCCATCGGCACTGTGACATCCTAGTTTTCCTGGTTCTGTGGGGTGGTTGAGATGCTTGCCACCAGGAGCTTGGAGATTTGATCCATCACATGAGGTGGTATTTGGGGGTTACTGTGTTGGTTCCCCTGGTAACCTCTTGTGTCAGGTTTGTAATCCTCCTGGCGTGGGTTGGAACCCTGGTTATATTGACCAGAATTGCTGTATTGACCAGAGTTGTTGGATCCCTGGTTGTTGTAGGCGCCATTGTTGTTGTAGGATCCACTGTTGTAGTTCCTGTGTGGACTATGGCTTCTACTGTTGGATCCTTGATTGTAGGATCCAGAGTTGTAGCTCCTATGTGGGCTATGGCTCCTACTGTTGGATCCTTGATTATAGGATCCAGAGTTGTTTGAACCCTGGCTGTTGTTGTAGGATCCAGAGTTGTTGTAGGATCCAGAGTTGTAGTTCCTATGTGGACTATGGCTCCTACTGTTGGATCCTTGATTATTATAGGATCTGCCATTACTTGGGGTTCTGTCTCTCCTATCACTGTATGAAGAGTTATCATTGTTGGAGTTGGAAGAGCTGTTGTCTTTCCTACTGTTGTGACCCCCCCGGTTGTTGTTGTTGCCCCCTCTACCTCTACCTCTATTGGATTGGTAGTTGGGGTCATAGTTGTTTCCTCTATATCTACCGGTAGGGTCTTTTGATGTAACCTTAGCCTCCTGTTGCCTTACATGGGCACTAGACATTAGGTTAACATCTTCATCTGCAGTAGTGCTAATTTCCTGGACCTTCTTCTTAGTAGGCTGTGGGTTAGACTCTGCCTCCCTTACCTTCCTAGATCTTTCTTGGGTCTCAACCTCTAGGGCTAGGTCTAGGGCTTGGTCAAAAGAGTCTATTTTCTTGTTTTCAAGAGCTACAGAGATCCAGGGCCTCATGCCTTGGGTAAATGCCTTGCTCAAGATTTCATCGCTTTGGCGTTGGGCATTACACACTTTCCTGAGATGGCATGCATAGTCTAGGACAGGTTCATCTACCTTTTGTGCACGGAGTGCTGTCCTTGAGATGATATTGTCTCGAGTAGCAAAATACTCTTTTAATTTATTCACTACATTGGTCCATGTCAACATATCAGGTGTGGCACTTTCCCTGAAGGATTCAAACCAAGCTAGTGCTTGTCCTTCAAGGTACTTGGGTAAATATGTTACCATGGTGTCACTGTCTGTTACTTTGTACTTATCCTTCAGATATTCTGGGAATTTGTGATCAATAAATAATGCTGTTGACATGAGTGGTGTTGGGTGTGAGAAAGTTTTGGGTTTTGTTACCTCATGTAGCCTGATCTTTCTGTCGTCCTGTTGTTTTCTGTCTATGAGTTTGGTCATGTTGGACACCAAGGAGATTATGATGTCATCCTTGGATCCAGAGGCAGATGGTGAGACAACAGGTGTGATGGCAGGTGTGGGAGGCTGTGGGGTCTGGGATGATACCATCTTCATGAGATCTGCTATCTGTTGTTGTTGTCTCTCTAGGGACTTCCGCTGATCTTCCATGGCCTTCTGTTGAGCATCTATTGCTGCATTCCTCTCTGCCAGTTGTTGGTTGAGGATCCTCTCCCTTTCCTCCTGCTGGGACTTGTTGGTCTCTAGGGCAGTAACTGCATCTTGGATGGCCTTCTCATAGGCCCTTATCTTTTCAGCTGTCTGATTAGGTTGGGGGCCTTCATCGGTGTCCATGATGGAGGGTGTGGGAGAAGTGTCTCTGGAGGAGTGGCTGTCAAAGGCCGGAGCTGGGGTGGAGGATCTAGATGAGGGTGTGGATCCACCCCCTGAGGCAGATCCTTCTTCCCCTGAGGTAGATAGCGTGAGTTGAGCATCTTGTAGGGATCCCTGGGAAATGTTGGATCCCTGAGAACTGGTTGTTCCCTGAGTAGACAGGGTGGGTGGTGTGGGATCTACCGAGTGTGGGTCTGTTGTACTGGAGGCTGATTTGCCTCCTGTGGGCCTCCTAGATCTAGGTGGGAGGGAGACCTTTTCAACAGGCCCCTGACTACGTAAGGTCTTTGTGTGTTGTTCTGCCAGCTTGACTGATAAGACCTTGATGTGTGGGGTGGACCTCACTGACGTGTGGGAGACCTCGCTGACGTGTGGGAGACCTCACTGACGTGTGGGAGACCTCACTGACGTGTGGGAGACCTCGCTGACGTGTGGGAGACCTCACTGACGTTCGGGAGACCTCACTGACGTGTGGGAGACCTCGCTGACGTGTGGGAGACCTCACTGACGTGTGGGAGACCTCAGTGACATGTGGGAGACCTCACTGATATGTGGGAGATCTCACTGATCGTGTGGGAGATCTCATTGGTGTGTGGGAGATCTCACTGGTATGTGGGAGATCTCACTGATCGTGTGGGAGATCTCATCGATGTGTGGGAGATCTTACTGTTGTGTGAGAGATCTCATTGATGTGTGGGAGATCTCATTGATGTGTGGGAGATCTCACTGATGTGTGGGAGATCTCACTGATGTGTGGGAGATTTCATTGATGTGTGGGAGATCTCACTGGTGACCCTGGTGACCATGGTGTCAAGGTCACTGGGTGGGTGGAGTGGTGTTTACTGTGTGTATGATTGTTTTCAGTAGTGTTGCCAGCTTAAATTTTAGAGAGCATTAGGTAATTTGGGATCTTAGTAGGATGTTCTCCACCACTTTGTCATGGTAGTAATTGTGCATGATCAAGTTGTCATATGAGAAATATTATAAGACTAGTGGTATATAGTGTAAATACATTAAGCTCTCATAAAATAGTGTTATTTCCAGTGGTCACTGGTTTATTCAGCTTTAGGCAACATATAAGAAATATCAATCATACAGTAGTTAGTATGTAGGTAATTTGTACATACAGTAAATATACAGTAAGTTATAAGGTATAATGTTCTGTTCCACTCCACCTGTGAGGTAATAATAATACAATGTCCAGCATAGTTCTAGGTGGGTTCCCACACCTAGCTCCTGACCTGCTGCTTAGAGGAATAATGTAATAATGAATAACTTTACCCTCTGGTGGAAGTCTTGAGGAAGATACCCCCTGGCCACTAATGATAGAAACCAATGCCTGTCTAGCATAGTTTCACCATAGTGCAGTGGTATAGCAGGTAGCAGGAGATGACTGGAGATGTTACCTCTAGAGCGGTTCTTGGTGTTCTGTTCTCCTGGAGGTGCAGACAGGCTATTTGTAGCAAATCTTGGAAAAGCACCTCCAGACTGACTGGGGCCAGTAGCATCTGCCTAACTCTACAATTGTTAGAGGGGAGCCTTTCATGTGTCACTGGGTGCACAAAGGACCCCCATAGGCGCCGCTGTGTCCCCCATTGTCTTGGTCGGTTCTGTAACTTCAAACCCTCATTACTCGGTCGTTTACGCAGCTACAGCCGCCATTTTGCGCATGCGCGGAGTTGAATATGCCAAGTTTAAACTGCCCGCTGGATAGACAAACTCCCGCCGGTTTGTCTGTAGTGCACTCGGAGCTCCATTCAGTCTCCATGGCGTAACTTCCTTAATAATGGGAGTTCCGCCTTGATCTTGGGCTCATTCTGACCGTCTAATTATGGGCTTTCCATAAATGCTTTGGAGCGACGCTAGAGCGACCGGACGGTTATGGCATCGTGCTTATGTAACCCATTGTCCAGTTATTAGAGTGCTCAGACACTCATGACGGCGTCAGCGGTGCTCAGGCACCCGTGACGGCCGGTTGCATTCACTTACAAGTTATTAGTTTGTGCACTGAACCATGAGGTCGCACACTGAGACCCTCATTTTTATTATATTGTGCAGTGAACCATTAGGTCGGAGCCTTTGATGGCAGAAAACTCTGTCTAACTGACTCTGGCTGGTGTGCAGTGGGGCATGAACGCTCTTATACAAAGTTTGAGCGCTCTTATAGCTCTTAGAACCAACCTCTGTATTAATTTCATAGATATTCTTTGATTAATACAAAATATGTTAGAATTTATGGAATAATAAAATGGTATATCATAATAGCATGTTAAAACTATGCTGTTTTCTTGGATTTATATACATATATGAAATAAGGTAAATGATGTACCTACATCTTGTTAGCTGTACTAGGTCTATAGGGGCCTCAAGTGTCATGATCTACAATTGATGCAGTCCTAAATTACTCCCTGCTGCCTTGATGCATTATTCCATTCACCTAGGACCCTTACATGAAGCTCTATTGATATGTCACGCTGGGTCTGTTGGCAACCTTCCCTTTACTAACCTAGGACCCTTACATAAAGCTGTATTGATACGTCACACTGGGTCTGTGGCAACCTTCCCTTTACTAACCTATGACCCTTACATGAAGCTCTATTGATATGTCACGCTGGGTCTGTGGTAACCTTCCCTTTACTAACCTAGGACCCTTACATGAAGTTCTATTGATACGTCACGCTGGGTCTGTTGGCAACCTTCCCTTTACTAACCTAGGACCCTTACATGAAGCTCTATTGATACGTCACGCTGGGTCTGTGGCAACCTTCCCTTTGCTGCAGATCAGTTCTACCTTTGATGGAATGAGGCCCAAACAGATCCTGCTACTCAATGTGTACTCTGCAGGGGGAGCCACTCGGCCTCTCGCCCTCTGCTCAGTCTGCAGTCTCAGACCCGACTCTATCAAATAGTACAGTCTGAGCAGAAATCTATTTGTGGTTTGTGATGACCCTGCTGCCCTCTAGTGGCATATCTTATTCACTTTGCATGGGTACATGGCAATTCTTTTTAGATAAGATAATTATTTACATGTTGGTTGTATGTTTCCCATGTTTCTATCACATCTGTTTTAGTGGGTGCTGTGTTTCACATACATGTATATAGACAAAGGTTCATGAGTAGTGGGAATGACTTAGGGTTATCTCATGAGGTGAAGCCAAGTTTTCTCTCACCTCACAGTGAGGTTTTCTCACTTGGCTTCACCTCCTGAGATAACCCGAAGTCATTCCCACTACTCATGAATCTAAGTACTTATTTCATGTTATCTGAGTCAGAAATGTTGAAAGTTCTTTTGAAATTACATGAAAAAGATAATTATTTACATGTTTTATAACCATTTGGTGTCCTCTTACAGGCCATGAGATACGGGGGAGGGTTATCTCATGGGGGAGCTTCTATGTTAATCCTATGGGCCGTCTGTATCCCACTGTTCCAAACATGAAATAAAACCAGAGATCACATGATTCCAAGGAACAGCGGTGCATTTTATACCCTTTAGTATAGGCACAGACCCTTGACCTTTTTGATTTCATAGCCCTCCTACCCCCGGCTCCTATTCAAGGGAGGCTCCTATTCAAGTACTGCCTGTAAACAAATAAATGATGCTTTAAGACAATTGTGTACCTAGAAATTGCCACCCCTGTTTTATAGTTAGGTTTTAGACTAAATTTGGTGTCCCCAATATGACATGAAGACAAAGGCATATGGCCCCCATTACTGTACAAACAGGTGCCACACCCTGCCTACACATGTTGTACTATCACAATTTAAAGAAACACTCTACTACACTGCATAAGGCCCTCCGGGCTGTGTGGGACACATGTATACATGTACACAGTGAGTGTGAAGGGCCTACATAGGCTACAATGTCCTCATGCACAGAAACAGGGAAGACAGCTGCTCCACTGTTGGTAGTTAGTCAAGGTGGATAGAACAATCTTTACTGAACGGTAGATATAGGACATTATCAATATAGTCAACAAACACATATATTTCAGGTAAAGTCTTACCCCCCTACCTCCCACTGTGGTAGCTGCCATGTTGATCTGGAGTCACAACTGGTAATACAGGTATTGTGCAGTGTGACAGCAGAGTACTGGGACCACAGAGAGGCATTTATAAGCTCAGGGGGCCAGTGTGTTTGCACCATGATCATGGGGATATTAGTTTCTCCTTAGACTACAGGGGGACCCGAAAGTAACCATCTGCAAATAGACTCTTGTCCAGGCCTGGCTCGAGGCTGCTCAGTCTGCTGTCCCGTACTCTGTCTACCCTCTGCACCCTGTGTATATAGGTGCCAACAACTACAGGGTCCGGGTACAAAGACTCTTCACATCGTACTCAGTGCCACACCAATGTAGCCTGGGATTAAGTAGTGTATAAGGTGAACCTTGATTATCTGCTATAGACAATCGGGATTTGGTTTAAAATTACCGTTCTCATCTCTAGTTACTTCTACTCAATGATATTCAGAAGTTCAAAAGTCTATAAAAGAGTTGTTGCTAGGGTCAGTCAAAACAATGCCACCTTATCTCATTCTTGAAAAAAGTGGAGCAGGTCAGCAAAAAAAAAAGAAAAAAAAAAAGAAACCTCCCTGTGGGAGAAAATGAAGGATCATTTCTGACTGTTCACTTACAGACTTCAGAAGTAGGATTGCCTAGAGAGATAATCCAAGTGTATGTTTGGCAGGCAGCCTTAACCACGTTGTGCAGAGCACCCTGGTACAGCAGAATACATTTCTCTCAGAGCCTGTCAGTGGGTTGCACGCTGGGTGTCCTCGAGGATACTCACAGGTACTGTGAGGGTAGAAGGGTACTCAGACTACATAGCTGTGATACTCACAGGTACTGTGAGGGTAGAAGGGTACTCAGACTACATAGCTGTGATACTCACAGGTACTGTGAGGGTAGAAGGGTACTCAGACTACATAGCTGTGATACTCACAGGTACTGTGAGGGTAGAAGGGTACTCAGACTACATAGCTGTGATACTCACAGGTACTGTGAGGGTAGAAGGGTACTCAGACTACATAGCTGATACTCACAGGTACTGTGAGGGTAGAAGGGTACTCAGACTACATAGTTGTGATACTCACAGGTACTGTGAGGGTAGAAGGGTACTGAGACTACATAGCTGATACTCACAGGTACTGTGAGGGTAGAAGGGTACTCAGACTACATAGCTGATACTCACAGGTACTGTGAGGGTAGAAGGGTACTCAGACTACATAGCTGATACTCACAGGTACTGTGAGGGTAGAAGGGTACTCAGACTACATAGCTGTGATACTCACAGGTACTGTGAGGGTAGAAGGGTACTCAGACTACATAGCTGTGATACTCACAGGTACTGTGAGGGTAGAAGGGTACTCAGACTACATAGCTGATACTCACAGGTACTGTGAGGGTAGAAGGGTACTCAGACTACATAGCTGATACTCACAGGTACTGTGGGGGTAGAAGGGTACTCAGACTACATAGCTGTGATACTCACAGGTACTGTGAGGGTAGAAGGGTACTCAGACTACATAGCTGATACTCACAGGTACTGTGAGGGTAGAAGGGTACTGAGACTACATAGCTGATACTCACAGGTACTGTGAGGGTAGAAGGGTACTCAGACTACATAGCTGTGATACTCACAGGTACTGTGAGGGTAGAAGGGTACTCAGACTACATAGCTGTGATACTCACAGGTACTGTGAGGGTAGAAGGGTGCTCAGACTACATAGCTGTGATACTCACAGGTACTGTGAGGGTAGAAGGGTACTCAGACTACATAGCTGTGGACAAGTTGGATCGGTCAGGTTCTGTCTGCGCTATAGACACAACACTGGATAGAGCCAATATTATCTACTATTACCGATGGTAATGTGTTATGCTGCTGTTTTGGTCAATAATGCCAATAAACTGCACAGGGAGGTCCTGTTCCTATTGCTAATGGTGTAATCACACAGGCAAGACATTATTGGAAGTATTCTCTTATTCAAATTGTTTAAATTCCCGGCCTGTGTTAGTGGATAAGGTATTGATAAGGCATGGCGGAAGTGACCTGAATTGATTAAAGAGTGACATAGTAAACATGATAATTATTTAGCAGCAAAATATGATTAGGAAGAGAGAGGGAGAGTTATTACCAGTGCTTAGATATAGATGAGAACTGGTTGATTCACACAATAACAGTTAAGCTGCATGTCCTGTGTCAGCTGTGATAAACTGATTTGATGCTCACTCTGCACTAACCCGCATTTAACCTGGCAGTTCAATTTACTTTCATTCCTAAATATTCTTTAGCAGGATGAACTTATATTAGACAAAAAGAACAGTTATCAGAGTGTCCATACCCGTCAATAGCTAATAAACATACAATAATTTCATTTAATTTAATTAGAAGCGTTGCTTTAGTTAATTGTTTAAGTGAATCCCAATTAGTAAAAGTAAAAGTGAGTGAAAAAGACAACATTCATCACACATTTACTCCCAGGAAGTATTTTCCTGTATTTGGATATAGAGTATAATTAACTATAGGCGCTTGTCTGTTTTCTTTTTCATCACCTAAAGTGAAGACCTCAAAACAAGGACAAATTCTTCAGTAGTGAGACTCTGCTTGGAGAGTGCACTTTCCTCAGAAACTAGACATGGGATATTGATCAAAGAGCAGTCAGATGCTAATGGCTTCAAATGAGGGTTTTCCTCTTTTTCAAGGACTCTTTATTGGATTTCTGTGTGTTTTTGGTAGAACCGTGACTTGCAGTGAGTTGTTACTGAATGATGCCTCCTACAAAACCCTCATTGGTTACCCTATGGACACAGATTATCTCCCTCTGATTTCGCTGCATATTTTTTTGTTTGTTTCACATATTCCCTCCCAAGTGAAAAATGAGAACACATTTGTGAGATTCAGTCAATTTACATACCATAAGCACGCATCATAAGATGGGTGCACATTGATCCTTAAGGCCAGTATGAGAAGTGTGATACTTTGGTGCTGTATTGGCTTATCAGTCAGTCATCTATTCAAACATCACATCTTTATCAGTCAGTGATCTATTCAAACATCAGATCT
This sequence comes from Acholoe squamosa, assembly GCA_949317995.1. Taxonomy (NCBI): domain Eukaryota; kingdom Metazoa; phylum Annelida; class Polychaeta; order Phyllodocida; family Polynoidae; genus Acholoe; species Acholoe squamosa. The sequence goes on along the minus strand of OX439043.1, from coordinate 81,746,280 downwards.
TTATCAGTCAGTGATCTATTCAAACATCACACCTTTATCAGTCAGTGATCTATTTAACATCACATCTTTATCAATCAGTGATCTATTTAGCATCTCACCTTTATCAGTCAGTCATCTATTCAAACATCAGATCTTTATCAGTCAGTGATCTATTCAAATATCACACCCTTATCAGTCAGTCATCTATTCAAACATCACACCTTTATCAGTCAGTCATCTATTCAAACATCACACCTTTATCAGTCAGTGATCTATTCAACATAACACCCTTATCAGTCAGTGATCTATTCAAATATCACACCCTTATCAGTCAGTCATCTATTCAAACATCACACCTTTATCAGTCAGTCATCTATTCAAACATCACATCTTTATCAGTCAGTCATCTATTCAAACGTCTCATCTTTATCAGTCAGTCATCTATTCAACATTACACCCTTATCAGTCAGTCATCTATTCAACATTACACCTTTATCAGTCAGTGATCTATTCAAACATCACACCTTTATCAGTCAGTGATCTATTCAAACATCACACCTTTATCAGTCAGTGATCTATTCAAACATCACATCTTTATCAGTCAGTGATCTATTCAAACATCACATCTTTATCAGTCAGTGATCTATTCAAACATCACATCTTTATCAGTCAGTGATCTATTCAAACATCACACCTTTATCAGTCAGTGATCTATTCAACATCACATCTTTATCAGTCAGTGATCTATTCAAACATCACATCTTTATCAGTCAGTGATCTATTCAAACATCACATCTTTATCAGTCAGTGATCTATTCAAACATCACACCTTTATCAGTCAGTGATCTATTCAACATCACATCTTTATCAATCAGTGATCTATTTAGCATCTCATCTTTATCAGTCAGTAATCTATTCAAACATCACACCTTTATCAGTCAGTCATCTATTCAAACGTCTCATCTTTATCAGTCAGTGATCTATTCAAACATCACACCTTTATCAGTCATTCATCTATTCAACATCACATCTTTATCAGTCAGTGATCTATTCAAACATCACACCTTTATCAGTCAGTCATCTATTCAAACATCACACCTTTATCAGTCAGTCATCTATTCAACATCACATCTTTATCAGTCAGTGATCTATTCAACATCACATCTTTATCAGTCAGTATTCTATTCAACATCACATCTTTATCAGTCAATGATCTATTCAACATCACATCTTTATCAGTCAGTGATCTATTCAACATCACACCTTTATCAGTCAGTGATCTATTCAAACGTCACATCTTTATCAGTCAGTGATCTATTCAAACATCACACCTTGATCAGTCAGTGATCTATTCAAACATCACATCTTTATCAGTCAGTGATCTATTCAAACATCACATCTTTATCAGTCAGTGATCTATTCAAACATCACATCTTTATCAGTCAGTGATCTATTCAACATCACATCTTTATCAGTCAGTGATCTATTCACACATCACACCTTTATCAGTCAGTGATCTATTCAAACATCACATCTTTATCAGTCAGTGATCTATTCAAACATCACACCTTTATCAGTCAGTGATCTATTTAACATCACATCTTTATCAGTCAGTGATCTATTCAAACATCACACCTTTATCAGTCAGTCATCTATTCAAACATCACACCTTTATCAGTCAGTGATCTATTTAACATCACATCTTTACCAATCAGTGATCTATTTAGCATCTCACCTTTATCAGTCAGTGATCTATTCAAACATCACACCTTCATCAGTCAGTGATCTATTCAACATCACATCTTTATCAGTCAGTGATCTATTCAAACATCACACCTTTATCAGTCAGTCATCTATTCAACATCACATCTTTATCAGTCAGTGATCTATTCACACATCACACCTTTATCAGTCAGTCATCTATTCAAACATCACACCCTTATCAGTCAGTGATCTATTCAAACATCACATCTTTATCAGCCAGTGATCTATTCAACATCACATCTTTATCAGTTAGTGATCTATTCAAACATCACACCTTCATCAGTCAGTGATCTATTTAACATCACATCTTTATCAATCAGTGATCTATTTAGCATCTCATCTTTATCAGTCAGTGATCTATTCAAACATCACACCTTTATCAGTCAGTCATCTTTTCAAACATCACACCTTGATCAGTCAGTGATCTATTCAAACATGACACCTTGATCAGGCAGTGATCTATTCAAACATCACACCTTTATCCCTCAGAGGTCTATGCAGCACAGAGAGTAACACAACATGTTTTTGACTATTCATATATATAATCATTTAGAGTGTTCTGTATGGTAACAAATTAGGGAAGTAGCGTTCTGGAGTTATTCCTGTGACCAAAAACACATATTAGCACATATTAAATGAAAAAGAGTATGCTATTCATGAAATATCATCAATACAATGGCCTCATTAATGACACAAGCATGACGACAAGTCATTACTTCCACATCCCTGTACATCTACATCAACAACAAGACAAGTAGAAGGAATCAATCTGTACCCGTTCCTCTCATACAGAGGTAGTTAACTAAATGTCTCTGATATTGATTGCTTAACACTTTGTGAAACCACATGAGGCCTGTACCATTGTCATTTTAAAGCACCATTGTAGTGCTAAGTATCGGCCCTCGATACTGCATCTGTACCTTGTCCATAGCACGGTAGGGGCAGCATGACGCTTGTATGAGGCCCTTGTGAGTTACTCACCGTGGGTGTCTAAACGTAATAAACATGCAGTAATATACTACTCAATCCTTTCAGGATTAAGGCATTCCCCTTCTATGTCTGCCTCATCTTCATTGACATTCACTTGCCAGCTGGTCTATTAACTGCTCATTGAGACGCTTTGAAGAGGTTAATCCTGGACTGATCCAATATCAATGATTAAAGCAGCCATATGCTATGTGCCGCTACAACTAATAGCCTTTAGCTATCTCTGGTGTATAGGGAATAAGACTGCACATGTGATACACTACAGCAAATATGTTGGTGAGGCTAATGAATTCCATTAGAGGTAACAGAGTATAATTGACTTGATGCCTTGATATCATCTACATTATATAAAATATAAAACTGATAATCAGGGATATAACATGAAACAATAAGGAAACAAAAGCCTCGTCTGCTTACAATGAGCTTAATTCAATTAAAATGATAGCTTCATAAGTTAGCTCTGGTGAATTCTACAATACAGGAAGTGGAAATATCAGTTAGACATCACCACAACCTCCACCTTATCCGCTGAAGCAGGCGGAGTTGGCCTGTGTTAGTACACGGTGTAATGGCAGCAGTATACCCTGTGGGCATCTGTCCCAGCAAATGTTCCAGAAATCACTGGGCTTTCATGTGAAAACAATTTCCCAGCACTACCATTGTTAAATCTAATGGCGGTACTTCTGTGCTTCTAATGATGCTGTATCTCCTTTGTAAGAGTCTCATGCTTAAGGAAAGTCTTCAAGTAAGGGTTATCACACAACTGGGAAAATAAGCCTCTTGTTTAGTCAAGTAGTCTTCACAGTTAGGTTAATAGAGATAAACAAATTTTAATGAGTGAATGGAAATAGCAGTTAGTAACCACAAAAAGATCAACTTTTCAATCTTTTGTACTACATGCACACCTTAACTTTCTTATTAGGTGTGACTACATCTTGAAGCTAAATCTAGTCTTAAGTGACAACTATCTACCACACTCACAGAACCATATCCATACTTCAGTCTCACTGGTTCCAGTGAACAACCAAGTGATTCATTGCGCGACACGAGCTGGTGTGCTATGTAAATATGTGTAGACATACTGTGAGAGGCAAACCCCACTCAGCCATTTGTATTTCTGTTCATTCTGTAAACCCAATGGACCAAGATGTGAGTAAATAATTCCTAGTTGATATTATTACAAACAGGCAGTTCATAAAACACAATGTGACCTTAGCACTGTTCTTGTACTGGCTACCACAGACATCTACAGGCCTGCACTTTGAATGTTAGCCCCAGCTGTTCTTGTACTGGCTACCACAGGCATCTACAGGCCTGCACTTTAAATGTTAGGCCCAGCTGTTCTTGTACTGGATACCACAGACATCTACAGACCTGCACTTTAAATGTTAGCCCCAGCTGTTCTTGTACTGCATACCACAGACATCTACAGGCCTGCACATTGAATGTTAGCATCAGCTGTTCTTGTACTGGCTACCACAGACATCTACAGGCCTGCACTTTGAATGTTAGCCCAGCTGTTCTTGTACTGTCTACCACAGACATCTACAGGCCTGCACATTGAATGTTAGCATCAGCTGTTCTTGTACTGGCTACCACAGACATCTACAGGCCTGCACTTTGAATGTTAGCCCAGCTGTTCTTGTACTGCATACCACAGACATGTACAGGCCTGCACATTGAATGTTAGCATCAGCTGTTCTTGTACTGGCTACCACAGACATCTACATGCCTGCACTTTGAATGTTAGCCCAGCTGTTCTTGTACTGGGTACCACAGACATCTACAGGCCTGCACTTTGAATGTTAGCCTTAGCTGTTCTTGTACTGGGTACCACAGACATCTACAGGCCTGCACTTTGAATGTTAGCCTTAGCTGTTCTTGTACTGGGTACCACAGACATCTACAGGCCTGCACTTTGAATGTTAGCCTTAGCTGTTCTTGTACTGGGTACCACAGACATCTACAGGCCTGCACTTTGAATGTTAGCCTTAGCTGTTCTTGTACTGGGTACCACAGACATCTACAGGCCTGCACTTTGAATGTTAGTCCCGGCTGTTCTTGTACTGGCTACCACAGACATCTACAGGCCTGCACTTTGAATGTTAGTCTTAGCTGTTCTTGTACTGTCTACCACAGTCATCTACAGGCCTGCACTTTGAATGTTAGTCCCAGCTGTTCTTGTACTGTCTACCACAGACATCTACAGGCCTGCACTTTGAATGTTAGCCCCAGCTGTTCTTGTACTGGCTATAACAGACATCTACAGGCCTGCACTTTGAATGTTAGCCTTAGCTGTTCTTGTACTGGGTACCACAGACATCTACAGGCCTGCACTTTGAATGTTAGTCCCGGCTGTTCTTGTACTGGCTATAACAGACATCTACAGGCCTGCACTTTGAATGTTAGCCTTAGCTGTTCTTGTACTGGCTACCACAGACATATACAGAGCCGGCACTTTGAATGTTAGCCTTAGCTGTTCTTGTACTGGGCACCACAGTCATCTACAGGCCTACACTTTGAATGTTAGCTCAGCTGTTCTTGTACTGGCTACCACAGACATCTACAGGCCTGCACTTTGAATGTTAGCCCAGCTGTTCTTGTACTGGCTACCACAGACATCTACAGACCTGCACTTTGAATGTTAGCCCCAGCTGTTCTTGTGCTGACTACCACAGACATCTACAGGCCTGCACTTTGAATGTTAGTCCCAGCTGTTCTTGTACTGGCTACCACAGACATCTACAGGGATGCACTTTGAATGATAGCCCCAGCTGTTCTTGTACTGTCTACCACAGTCATATACAGGCCTGCACTTTGAATGTTAGCCCCAGCTGTTCTTGTACTGGCTACCACAGACATCTACAGTCCTGCACTTTGAATGTTAGCCTTAGCTGTTCTTGTACTGGGTACCACAGACATCTACAGTGGGGTGTTTATGTTTACAACCGGTCATAAGGAGATATGATAGCAGTTTTAATAGTGATTGTAGGCTTTTATACCACGATTTCTGGGTTACACAGTGCTTTTTGGGGTCTATTCCCATCCACATATCTGTCGATATTGCACACCTTGTAGGCTGTAACATCAATTTTGTAAGGCGTGCTGTTATCTATCTAAGGCGTACTGTTATCCATCTAAGGCGTGCTGTTATCCAAGATAACAGCACGCCTCTCCCATGTCACATGTCACATGTCACATGTTAAAACCCACGAAATTTTCCAGGCCAGGGTAGGGATCGAACCTGCAGTCTCACATCCCAAATCCAACTCCCTATGCATTGCGCCACAGGGACTGACGAGATATGCTCGGTTAGAACCAGGTCTTCCTATGATACAAAGCCGTGTGCGCTGTCGCTGTCCGCTGCCGGGCGAGGAGGTGTATTATACACAAACATAACCACGAGAAGCAGTGAACGGAGAAGGCGCGGTGGTCTAGCGGTTAGCACGTTGCACTCAGCCGTGAGAGGTACATGGATCGAGCCCCGGTCTGGGCGCATCTTTTTTCGCCGTGTGCGCTGTCGCTGTCCGCTGCCGGGCGCAGAGGTGTATTATACACAAACATAACAGCGAGACGCGTCTTTTTTCGCCGTGTGCGCTGTCACTGTCCGCTGCCGGGCGCAGAGGTGTATTATACACAAACATAACCACGAGAAGCATTGAAATCTTTTTTCGTCGTGTGCGCTGTCGCTGTCCGCTGCCGGGCGCAGAGGTGTGTTATACACAAACATAACCGCGAGACGCATTGAAATCTTTAGCCGTGTGCCGCTGCTAAGGCTAGCCGAGACGGGCGCTGTCACTGTCCGCTGCCGGGCGACGACGTGTATGTACCAATCGTGTACACACAATGGCTGGCATCGAGTCCCGGGGAGGGGGAATAATTTTTGTTTTCAACTTGAATTTATTGGTATAATATTGATTATTTATTGGTTTTATGGTATAAAATAAGTAGTCAGTGGATAACTCATGACTTGTGTGTGTTAGCAAAGGCTAATAACACACACGCGTCATGAGTTATCCATTGATTACTTGTTCAATAACTGCATGGGTTTCTAAAGCATTAACATTATCCTACTGTGCCTATAACTATATGACTGGCAAGAGATAATGATGGTTGCAGTTGTAAGTTTAGAATCTTACAGTTTTAGAAACAGATATTTAACGTTCATTATCATGTCCGGCTTCTGAAACACCCCACAGGGCCTGCACTTTGAATGTTAGCCCCAGCTGCATATAGAAATGCGTTTGTGCATCTGCAGTGCTAATTTTACCCCTAGGGTAGATATGACTATTGCTAATTTTAGCACTGGGGTGGATCAGCCATTGTCGTAACGCACACTGGTGCATTTTATACCAGCTGTGTCAATTTCCTGCCATTTCCAGCACCCAGTTTTAGCAGACTTGCTGGATTTCTATTCTTCTTACTTCTTTCCTTTAAAAACATGTGATCTAGTAGAGTAATTGGTGGTGAACAATACTCCATTGAGAGCCATGACATCTTTCCAACACTGCGGTTACTGAAATATAACCACCATTTTTATAGCAGACTTCTATGAACCAGTATACTGAATATGCCCGCCATAAACCAGCTATATAGACGTAGGTAGTGTGGGGCTGTAGGAAAGGTGGCCATAGGGAGGTATGGAGGTGTCAGGAAATGTCCTCTTGGGGCAGCCATAAGTGGAGTAGGTACAGACAGATACTGCCATGTTAGTGTTCTATACAAAGCCTATTGCTGTGGTAGAAGGAAGGTCTGAGTGATAAACCAGGGCCATAAACAGCTATTCTGTCTATAGGTCTTAGTGGTAAATCAGGGCCATAAACAGCTATTCTGTCTATAGGTCTGAGTGGTAAATCAGGGCCATAAACAGCTATTCTGTCTATAGGTCTGTGTGGAAAATCAGGGCCATAAACAGCTATTCTGTCTATAGGTCTGAGTGGTAAATCAAGGCCATAGACAGCTATTCTGTCTATAGGTCTTAGTAGTAAATCAGGGCCATAAACAGCTATTCTGTCTATAGGTCTGAGTGTAAATCAGGGCCATAAACAGCTGTTCTGTCTATAGGTCTGAGTGGTAAATCAGGGCCATAAACAGCTATTCTGTCTATAGGTCTGAGTGGTAAATCAGGGCCATAAACAGCTATTCTGTCTATAGGTCTGAGTGGTTAATCAGGGCCATAAACAGCTATTCTGTCTATAGGTCTGAGTGTAAATCAGGGCCATAAACAGCTATTCTGTCTATAGGTCTGAGTGGTAAATCAGGGCCATAAACAGCTTGTGTCTTTGTCCACGACTTTCTTCCTTACCACTGGTGTTGCATCAGTACTTGATATAGAACCATTTCTTGGAGGTGTCTTCTTCAGTACTGTCATATTGCCCTTATACTCGTTTCCAGACATTCTCTGCAGTCTTACATTGATGGGCGTCATTACAGCTGTAGTTCTTGTATTCCATCCTCCTTTATCTTGAACGTCATCTCTATGTGGGCTAGTTCTAGGGACAGTCTTTCTACTCACAATATCACGCCTGTCTTTTGGCGGTCGTGCCTCTTTGTCCTCATCATGAGCTGTCATTGTCTCTTTTTCAGGTTTCCTTCTACTGCTGTCATCCATTGGCATATACTTTCGGGGAATGGTGTTTGGTTTATATCCGTCATACAACACATTGTCAATCAGGATTTTTGTACCTTTAGCCCATGCATTTGCCAAACTGTTTTCCCTGCAATTTCTTGCAATACGTCTCATGTATCCTTTGACTTGTCTCACTTCTGGATCCTCGTCTGGGTTCACATACACAGTTTTATATTTACTACCATGTTGTGCCAATGTGGCCTTAGCCCTGAGACAAGCATCTCTACGCCAGGTCGTAGTAAAGCATATTAGTAATGCCCTAGCGCTTCCATCCCTAGATGTGGTCATACGTGTTGTTAACTTTATTTCAGTCTTATCCACATCGACTCTCATAGCTCTCATCAATGCCATAGCTTCTTCTATCGGGTCTTCATTCTCTACCTCAGGCAGTCCTGTCACTATTAGATTGAATCTACGAGGTGACTTGTAGTCCTCATTGATATTATACTTGACAGTTGCTGCACAGCTAGGATTAATACTCTTCACAGTCCATTGTCTCTTGACATCCTCAGCCAGATTTTTAGCTTCTTTAGCAATATCACAGGCTTGTTTGATCTCATCATGTACCCGTCTTAGCTCTTCACTATGCTGTACTGTAGTATCCTTGATCTTCTTCACCTCACTTGTGACATGTAAGAACTTGGATTTACTTTCGGACTCTACTTGTTGTAAACGGTCCAAGATAGACCTGTTTGTATCTTCTACCTTCTCTTTCAACTCGTTAATATCACTTTGAGTATCTGCTCTATTTTGGGTCAATAATTTCATCATATCATTGAAACCCTATCTTAGAAAGTTCTTAGAGCCTTGTTTCTTCTTTGTACTATTTAGGTCTACCTCCTTCATTTTGGACTGTACCTTACTATCTTGATACTCTTCATCGCTGTTAGATGTCCAGTCACTATCAGAGTCCTCTGTATCTTGTTGTTCTTCTACAAATACCATATCATTAGTGACACAATCAGCTTCATATGTACCTCTAGTAATTAAGGTATCCTTGTCCTTGACCCTCCTCTTCTGTCTGTGTGATGTTTGGTACTTTGGAGATTTGTTACCGACCAAACCGGCCATCATACTTTCCGTATCTACCAAACCATCCATCGTACTGACGACATCATCGCTCGGTGGTCGGGCTCTCTTTGTAGCTTTACTGCTGACCTCCTTGGTGAATTTTCTTGGTCTTCCTCTCCCTCTGGGCTTGGTTTGTACATGTTGATCCAGGTATGCCTCGATCTCTGCCCCAGATGATCTTCTAGATCTCACAACCGACCTCTTGCTTTGTTGTTGATCCGCCATTGTACCGTAGCGACTTGTATTATCGCTCAGCATCGTTTATATGGACCTATTCAAACTACTCGTTCACTTTATATTAGAGCTTTTTCCGTTTGAACTTGCCCTTTGTGTAGTTGCTCTGGGTGTTCCTATATGTGTAGTACGTATTCCATTTGTTATAACTCTCAGTATACCTCTTAAAAACATGGAATATAGGACGACGGCGACTACTACTCTCCTGTCATGGCGGCAATCACAAGCATCTCCCCAGAATAATGACCCATCCTCCTTTATTATCACTCGCTGTCTTAGACAGACAGCTTCTACTTTGCAGCTCTGGTTCACGGGGAAAGTACTTGTATTACTAGAGCCAGACCCTGGAGACATAACATACTCATGAACTACACAGTCTATTCTTTATGTACCTCATAAAGGGAGGCTAGGTGAACATGTAGAGAGGTGTTCTTGATGGAAAAACCTTATCTTTACAATTATTACATCGTTAGTCAGCCTTAGCATAAGTCATAGGGGAAATCATATTGAGGAACAGTGCATAGGTTGGGAATAAACTTAGATAAGGTTGGATTGTAGAAATAGTAGAGGAAGAACAATCTGGTCTAGATCAGAGATGCCCTCGTTTCATTGAATGCCAATATCCCTCAGATTGGTGATAAAGTTGACGTCATGCTGAAGGGCAGAGTGGCTAAGGTCCTAAGATGGCTATGTTACACCATCCATTCAGAGTACAAAGGTGCACACGAAGCTAGCATCTACTGGATAAAAAAAAAGTGTGTCTCTCAAGTACGGTGCCTCTGGTAGAAAATGGGAATGTAGAAATACTGCTAAATCCCATTTATTGTGGGATTTAGCAGACTCTGCAGTTGGCCTGTTTAGGGAGCTGCCTACAGTATTTCACTTTTTTGATCATTAGAAGAAAGGAATATAACAGGAAATTGATATTAACGAAGTGAAGACAGCCCAATTAAATGTTCTAATCTGATTTGAAGTCAAAGCATTTAATAATGTTCAAGCTGCCTACAAACCAATATGCTCCAAAATTCAAAAACAAGAAAAACTACTTTCCCACTCTGAGCCAGGAAACTCATCAATGTGATCTTATAGTATTACATTAAACAATTCGCTGCTGTTGAGTCCTGTAAAGGTTTAACACTCCCCTCACAGATGTGTATTTCATACTCAGTTTAAGAATTCCCATAAACTGTACCCCAGTTACATTGACAAAGGCTGTGTGAGAGCAAGGGAAAAATAGGATCTCTGTTTAAAAGGGGAAAATGTAAGTGATTAATTGATCACAATATAATCCCATAAAACTATCTCCATTCCCTGATGTTAAGCAATCATAACAATTTTAGAAAAAAACACACATGAATAACATACAAAACTATGCTATGCACTTTTGTACTGTTCCCCAACTCACATAGAGGATCGGCAGGCAAAGGTAAAACCCTATTTGATGAGACTTCTATATTCAAAGTTACCAATCTCATTATTGAATAATTCCTACTTCCTATTCACCAAACCCTCCTTCTGCTCTTTTTACTGGGCACATGTTACTAATTACTGTAAGGAGAACTCTGAAGTATGTTTCCAATGGGGTACGATAGTGACCCAGCAAATTGTTGTGATTCCTTGTCAACCTGTGTGAAGTGGCTCACATATGTCGCTAGATGGAACAAAACATCGCTATAGCACAAGATCACCAGGAATAGCAATGGTGGTGATCACATGGCCTCACCTCACTAGATGAAACACGCACCTCGTTATAGTGCATGTTCACCAGGGATGGCGAGGATCGTGATCACTCATCCTCACCAGGGATGGCGACATGAGTGATCACTCATCCTCATCAGGGATGGCGACTTGAGTGATCACTCACTTTGCTAGATGAGACGCACAACACGTCATAACGCACATTCACCACAGATGGCAAGGATCGTGATCACTCACACTCACGGGGAATGGTCACTCAGGTGATCATTCATCTCGCTAGATGAAACGCACACCATGCACGTTCACCATGGTTGGCGAGGATTGTGATGACTCACACTCACCAGGGATGGCAAGGCGGTTGATCACTCACCTCGCTAGATGAAATGCACACCACGTCATAGCGCAGGTTCACCATGGATGGCGAGAGTGGTGATCACTCAGACTCACCAGTCATGGCGATGCTGGTGATCACTCATCTTGTTAGATGAAAAGCTCATGATCATCGACATTGGTAATCATGCAGCCTCACATCTGCCAGATCAATGTATGTTTTGCCAGAGAAGGTATTGCCCTATGTATCTTCCCTCTAATCACAGACAAGGTGTTCATGTAGATACTTCCTTATGTATTTTTCCTGTAACCAGAGAAAAGGTGTTTATGGATAGTTGCTTTTATTTTAGAGATACCTCTATCTAAATTCAATTGATATTTTCTCTATATAATCTTGTTTGATTCAACCCTGAAGTATTACATGGAAATCAGTGTGAAACAAAGCACATTTGATAAGTATACGGCCCTTTCATCAGCTATGATACAGCAGATGGCGCTAGTGGCGACCATGCCACTTTGCTACTCCAACAGGGGCATGGCTGGTTTGGACTCCAGTACCTATAATAGGTTAACATGTTTCTAATGATCTGCCTTATGGTGGGCTCATCATTTTCTTAAAATATTAAAAGTGATTATTAACACACTATTTCTCTGTGTCCAGCTTTAATTTCTAAGACATAGAGCTCTATTTTACATTGCAAATGGGAAGTTTTGTGAGGAGTGTCTGTGTACTAAGGGTAAACCTATGGAGCCCTGGGAGTAGATGCTTGACATGCCCATGTAAGCAGTGGGGCTACTTGAGCGCCATCTAGTGTATCAACTTGGTAAAACTAATGTATGGGACTTATACTTCATGCCCACACTTCCTAGATAGGCTACATGTTGAACAGTGGTGCTGTCTCAACAACTTTGGAAATGGTGGTGATAAGTTGCCATTCTGAGTGAGAGTGAGTGACAGATGATGCAATCCTCAGAGAGCATTGACTTGGAGTGACACAAATTCACGCATTGAGTGAGACAAAGGCTGGCAATGGTGGTGACAAGTTGCCATTCTGAGTGAGAGTGAGTGACAGATGATGCAATCCTCAGAGAGCATTGACATGGAATGACACAAGTTCACGCATTGAGTGAGACCAATGTTGGCAATGGTAGTGATAAGTCTCCATTTTGTGTGAGAGTTGATGCCAGTGGCACAGGAGTGGTACATAATCACACAGTGAGTCAGATCCATGTTGGCGATGCTTGTGATAAGCCGCCATTCTGAGTGAGAGTTGACAGGCAGTGGCACATATTGATGGAGTGAGTGAGATTCATGTTGGCGATGGTGGTGATAAGCTGCCATTCTGAGTGAGAGCTGACCGGGAGTGGTACATAATCACACAGTGAGTCAGATCCATGTTGGCGATGCTTGTGATAAGCCGCCATTCTGAGTGAGAGTTGACAGGCAGTGGCACATACTCACGCAGTGATTTAGATCCATGTTGGCGATGGTGGTGATAAGTCACCATGCTTTTTGAGGGATGACAAGGGGTGGCACATACTCACGCAGTGAGTGAGATCATCTTGGTGACTGTTGTGATAAATCGCCATGCCATGAGACGGAAACACAGTGGCGAAAGATGACGCAGTGAGTTATCACTCAAAAAGGAGTCACCATTGATGACCAATCATGGTGACAGATAACGACAATTTGCTGGGTAGTAAAGAAAGGTGCTCTGCAGATAGAATGAACCCACTACAGGATAACCCTTTAACACTTTAAGGTCTACAACACCTTTAACCTGTAAGGTGTACCGCACCCTAACTTTGGATGGTCATAACTCAGGAATCAATACCTGGTAGCTAAATCTTGTATTTGTGTTTAAGCAGATTTTCTGATTTCAATAGACTGACAATGAGTATGATGCAGCAATGCAGGGTAGACATACGAGTCCTGCATTGATACATCAGTAAATGCTGCCTCTTGTAACGCTAAAAGAGCTAGAGCCCAGCAATAAAGGATCAAACAGAATAATGGAGTCCAGGTCCATCCTTTTAAGCTTTTATCTAAAGCCGGGCCATCTCAGGTCAGCCATAGGCCTAACTCAGGTCAACATAGACCTACATCAGACCAATTTAGGTTTGTCTAATGAGGCTTGCTTAACCATTGCATCTTGCACCTCTACCATGGCTCCCTTTTAACTGTGACCTAAAGTCATGAAACACCGCCAAATATCTTGGCAGGGGGGTCCCAAAATAAATTAGCATTACAGTAAAATCCCTATGTGTACATTAAGGACATGTGTATACCCCATATAATAGGGATTATGCATCACAGATAGGCGAAACCATGGTTCTCCTTCAACCTCTAAGCCTTGTCAACCACAACACACGAAATACAAAACTGCATCTCTTACTTTGAATAATTTATAGAATGGGAGGCAAAGACAACCTATTTGATGACGATATGTGACTATTGATCATGTACATGTGCCACCTGTTGGCCAGAATGTGATAGACTTATTTTCAGAAGCACACAGCATAGAGAGTGGTGTTTCTATTACAGAGCATGTTGTATTTGAGTTTGGCTAATTTGAATAATTTGGCTAATTTCTGAATAAGAGCATGCCAACGGGTAATATAAAGGCACTGAATCATGAGTGGATAAACACATCACATTAATATGCCCCCAGAATTGTAGTACCTCACCCATCAAGTGCTGGTGAGCAGACTCATTAATGTATCATATTCCAGGTTATGAATGTTCACACTTGGACTCCCGTCACCTGAAGGTCTTGCAGTTATTTGACTGATGCTTGAATTATTCCATTTACGCCTTGCTCATGGCGGAATAATTTCCAGCAGGTGATGATGAGGAAGAGGTGTTCCATCAGTCATGGTATATTATATCTGGGGTATGGTGATATCAAGCTCTGTGGACACTTGCCACCTGTCTACTGCAGAAATAGTATTCCCTCTTATCACTGCTCCAGGTCCAACCTTAAGGATACTGGTCTCCTGTAGAAAAGGACAGCGGAACATGTAGTTTGCGTTTCAGTTATCTAACTGTTCAGCCTATGTTCATGCTCGCTAGTCTGCAATAGTACATTGTTAACCCAATGAGTGCAAATTAGGGTGAAGGCAAAGTCAGGTAAGAGGACACTTTATCTCCTGCAGAGGACAATAATGATAAAGACAATGTGATCCGAACAGCACCAATCTTCAAAGAACAGTAACACACATCACGTTTATAACATGTAAGATTAAAAGCACTATTAACTCGTTTTTGATGTATACTGTATTAAAACTATGCTGTTCTGTTGAATTCAAGATAACATTTATGATTGAAAATAGGGTAATCGGTGAAGGTCCAATGGGGCCTCAAGTGTCATGATGCATCATGAAGCACTCATTACAAGTGTCATGATGCATCATGATGCACTCATTACAAGTGTCATGATACATCATGATGCACTCATTACAAGTGTCATGATACATCATGATGCACTCATTACAAGTGTCATGATACATCATGATGCACTCATTACAAGTGTCATGATGCATCATGATGCACTCATTACAAGTGTCATAATGCATCATGATGCACTCATTACAAGTGTCATGATACATAAATGAGGAACTTATTATTACCCACTGCTGCCTTGGTGCGTCATGATGCATCATGATGCACTCATTATTACTCCTGCTGCCTTGGTACATCATGATGCATCATGATGCACTCATTATTACCCACTGCTGCCTTGGTGCGTCATGATGCATCATGATGCACTCATTATTACTCCTGCTGCCTTGGTGCATCATGATGCATCATGATGCACTCATTATTACCCACTGCTGCCTTGGTGCATGATGATGCATCATGATGCACTCATTATTACTCCTGCTGCCTTGTACATCATGATGCACTCATTATTACTCCTGCTGCCTTGGTGCATCATGATGCATCATGATGCACTCATTATTACCCACTGCTGCCTTGGTGCGTTATGATGCATCATGATGCACTCATTATTACTCCTGCTGCCTTGGTGCATCATGATGTAGACAGTATCCTTGGCAACACAAGTGCCATTGCCATGAAGAACAACTGGGGGTAGTTTGCCTAAAACAAGAGTGGATCGACAACTCAGCCATTGACACGAAGCTGTATTGATACGTCATGCTGGGTATGTTGGCAACCTTCCCTTTGCTGCAGATCAGTTCTAACTTTGATCAAATCAGGCTTAAACAGATCCCCTACTCAGGCTACCACCCCACCCCTACTTGACCTCTTGGCCCACCTCACTCCTTTGCCCCATGCTCTGTCTGCCGCCCCCTTTCTCTGCCTGCCCCCTGCACCCTATGTACATGGGTGCTAACAACTACAGGGTCAGGAGGGTCTTTCCAAAAACAAAACGAGATTGCCTCCTTTATAGCATAAAACGTGTCCATACAAATGTGCATGAAGGCATGCACGTTCTGATTGTCTTTCCAAAAGGTATACAATGTGTTTCTCTGGAGACATGCACAAGTCTGCTGATTATTATGTGCACATTTTATGAAATGGGAAGACGAGAATACCTTTTATCAAAAGAATTCTCTGCACGTTTTTTGTATTCTGAGCTCGTTTGCTTTTTGGCAAGACCCTCCTGGGTGCACAGAGCCTTTGCAGAGTTCTCAATATCCAGTAGATACATTAAGGAGATATTTTATATGGCGCATCTTAAGTACCTGCTATAGGATATGGAGACTTAGTCCAACAAAGAACATTCTTCTGTTCTACTCGATGACTTCTTGACTCACCAGATAAACATTGTGACAAGTTACTCACTCATTTATGCCACACATATAAAAAGACACCTTACTTCTCTATCTGGAAAATGATGAAAAGGTTAGCAAAATAAATCCTCCAAGCGGGGGAATATGTATGAGCCTTTCTGCCCGAGCCCTCACAGACTTTAGAAGCAAATTGCTAAAAAAGGTAGTCAAATGTGTATGTAGCAGGGAGCCTTAGCCACATTGTGCAGAGCACCCTGGTTCAGCAGAACACACTTTCTCTCTCTCAGGGAAAGTCAGCGGAAAGCACACTGGGCATACGCGAGGGAACTCACAGGGACTGGGAGGGGAAAAGGGCACTGACACTACATAGTTGTGGCCAGATTTGATAGGTCAGGTTTGGTCTGCAATATATAGGCAAGAGGGGAGAGAGCCAATATTATTTACTATCACCGATGGTAATGTGTTATGCTGCTGTTGTGGCCAATGATGTCTACATTCTGCGCAGGGAGTTGTTCATATTCCTGGTCCTATTGTTATTAATGCATAACATAGGCCAGACTCCTAGAGTTTACATTTTCACTCTGTGTTAACTCATGCAGAATTGTTGATTAGGCATAGCTGAATTGACTAAAATTATGTTTGGAGTAATTTACATTTCAATAATACACAAAATGAGTATAGGCAGGCAGACCAGGACTAGGACTGAGTAAGGATTATATCCAATGGTTGAATATTGAAGAGAACTGGTCAATTCTGATAATGACAGTGAGACTGCATGTCCTGTTTAGTCTTTGATAACTTGAGTTTGATCAATTCCAGGGAACTTAAGACAACCTATTTAATGCCACTACAGAGTGGTGTGGAGTTAAATATTCCCTTTGATCAATGTTTTACAAACAATCACCTCCCTAGATGATTCTTACTACTGCTGTTGCCTCTGCACTAAACTGACCTTCACTTGACCATTCAATCAGCTCTCATTATTAATTGCCCTTTAGCAGGATGAACTTGTAACAGAAAACAATGAGCAATTCTCAGTGTGTCCATACCAGTCTATAGCTCATGGACACACATTTGATCTACTTAAAGGGGTTTGCTTCAGTTAATTGTTTAAGTGTATCCCCACAAGTGAAAGTAAAAGTCAATGAAAAGTGCAACATTTTTCACCCAGGAAGTTATCTCCTGTATTTAGATATGGAGTATGATTTACTTTAAGCACCTGTCTGTGCTTTTTTCATCAGCTGAACACAAAGATGAATGCTTCAGTTGTGAGAGTCTGTTTGGAGAGTGTACTTCCCCCAGAGACTAGACATGGAAGAGTGATCAAACAGCAGTTAGACGCTGATGGCTTCAAACGAGGGTTTTCCTCCTGTCAGGGCCTTGTCATTGGATTTCTGTGTGTTTTTGGTAGAACCGTATTAACTTGTAGTGAGATAATAATATATGGTGTCTCATACAGAATGCCCATTGGTTAACCTATAACCACAGACTATCTGCCTCTGATTTCCCTTGTGTTTTTTTTTTTATTTGTCTCTACATGTTCCCTCCTACTTGCTAAATGAACACACATTTGACAGGTTCAGTCCTTTTCACAATACATTTACATCCTACAAGTAGGCAGCTGGCCGACATAAGATGAATGTGTCCCTTTTGCCTACAGTGGTGAATATGATGTTTTAGTGCAGTATTGGCCCGTGATCTTTTCACACATCACCCCTTTGTCCTCAGAGCCTTATGTAGCATTTAACACAGAGCTTCTGTGTGCTTCATATAGAATCATTGAGTAAGAATCCACTCCACTGTATGATACAGAGCGCAGTATAGCAAAAGCACCGTACACAAAATCATATTTAGACTGGATTTCCTTTTAACATATTAAATGAAATGTATGCGATTCATCAAATATCATCAATATCATCAAGGCAAGGAATGTATCAGTACATCTCATACAGAGGTACTTAAATAAGTGTGTCTGATATTGATTATCCTGTGTGATAACGTGCCATTAGGCCTGTGTGGTAATGTGCCATTAGGCCTGTGTGGTAACGTGCCATTAGGCCTGTGTAATAACTTGCCATTAGGTCTGTGTGGTAACGTGCCATTAGGCCTGTGTAATAACTTGCCATTAGGTCTGTGTGGTAACGTGCCATTAGGTCTGTGTGGTAACGTGCCATTAGGCCTGTGTAATAACTTGCCATTAGGTCTGTGTGGTAACGTGCCATTAGGCCTGTGTAATAACTTGCCATTAGGTCTGTGTGGTAACGTGCCATTAGGCCTGTGTAATAACTTGCCATTAGGTCTGTGTGGTAACGTGCCATTAGGCCTGTGTATAATAACTTGCCATTAGGCCTGTGTGGTAACGTGCCATTAGGCCTGTGTGATAACATGCCATTAGGCCTGTGTGGTAACGTGTCATCGTCATCTTGAAGTATCAACATAATGCAATGTGTCTGCCCCATAGTGGTGGATCTTTATTATCATTATTACACAGGTGGAGTGGAACAGAACTTTATACTTTATAACCAACTGTTTATTTACTGTGTGTGGAAATTACCTGTATATTAACATTTTATGACTCATACATAACAAAACTGCCTAAGTTGAATAAACCAGTGATAACTGGAATAACACTTATAAGAGCTTGACATTCTTACTACTCTCTATATACCACTAGTCATATGATATTTCTCATATGGCAATTGATCATGCACAACTACTAGTATGACAGAATCGTTTGGCTGTTCACTTTACAGAAACATGGTATTATTGAGACAGAAGATTCAAGTATGTTCTATGGCTGCCCCTTTAGGTGCATTTTAGCTGTTGTCAAGATATAGGTGAATATTAAGAGAGCTTGGCTGTGCCTCCAGTACAGAAAAAAAAAACTATATGGTATCTGTAATATTTTAACAAAACATATGACTGTTCACTCGGATTTTACATTATTACCCAGACCAATAAGACAAGAAGATAGAGTTCTCAAGGAAAATATTGTCTCATCCACTAACCTCTGACCTATAACATTCTTTTCTTAGCATTTTCAGCATTTTATTTTACCCATTGTAAAACAATTATAAACTTTTCAGGAATAGGGGAAAAAATGTGTGTGTATGTATGAATGTATGTAAATATATATATATATATATATTTGTGAGCCAGCAAGCAGAAAGGACAGTTACTGCGGAATTTAGTACCAGATTTAGCCTCCAGGGGGCACCACTATGGACTAGAATAGGAAAAATATGACTAAAACTGTTATAGGGTACTTTTTTATGGAGAATTCAATGGTTTTTGATAAAATGTTCTATTTTGGGTGGAAAGGTTCCAAATTTGGCATGTAAAAAGAATTGTTTTTGGGCCAAAATAGGCATTTTTGTTGATTTCTGTTGCCATGGAAACATGATTTTCATTCTAAATAGGAAAATCAATCAATCCCATTTGAAGGAACATCCCACAAGGTTTACTATGGTGAAAACAGAATGAAAATACCATTTCTAGATCAAAAGTTATGGGCAAAAGAATAAAAAATTATACGAATTTAGCTAATTAGCATAAATTATGCTAATTAGCTATATATCTCATGACCAATTAGACATAGAGCTTATTAACATATTTAAAATGGTCACAACTACCCATATTTAGGAAGGCATTCCTCCAAAACTAACAGGAGTATCTTCTCATGCTATATATCACTGTAAAGCTAGTGATTTGAATTTTAAAGTTGACTTTTAGCACGGAGCACCCTTTCTCCTTGCCTCTACACATATATATATATATATATATATATATATATATATATATATATATATATATATATATATATATATTTGTCTCAGGAAATACTGCAGGATTCACACCACCTGAATATCATAGAGCCAGTGTACCAGATCTGCCACCAACTTGCTGTATAGATATTGAGAGATCTGCCCACCGTAAACTGCCTTATAGACATAGGTCTGAAGGGTGTTGTTCCTATAGTAAAAGGAATAGCTGGCTAAAAATGCCCTCATTTCCAGTCCTTTCTTTTCATGTAGCTATAACTTGTCCCTTTTGTTGCTCACAAGTGGTCATTCAAGTACGGTGCTCAAAAAGGTGGATTTGAGTAGGTACCTAGTTGGGAGAAGTCAGTCAGTATAATAAACTATAGAGCGTGTGACATGAGTAGGTACCTGGTAGTGCAGCTCTCTCTATTTTAAACAAGGCAGGTGACTGTTCAGACTAATGTGGTGAGTGCAAGTACTTAGGTGAAGCAGTGCATGACTTGTTTAGAAAAGAGGGCACATACTCACAGCTCTTTTTACAATAGGAGCAACACCCTCCAGGGTTGTACAAGAAGTGGCCATAGGGAGGTAGAGAAGTGTAAGTAAATGTCCCCTGGGGGCAGCCATAAGTGAAGTCGGCACAGACAAATACTGCCGTGTTGATGTTCTATACAAAGTCTATTGCTCTGGTAGAAGGAAGGGGACCATAAACAGCTATTCTGTCTATAGATCTGAGTGGTAAATCAGGGCCATAAACAGCTGTTCTGTCTATAGGTCTTAGTGGTAAATCAGGGCCATAAACAGCTATTCTGTCTATAGGTCTAAGTGGTAAATCAGGGCCATAAACAGCTATTCTATCTATAGGTCTTAGTGGTAAATCAGGGACATAAACAGCTATTCTATCTATAGGTCTAAGTGGTAAATCAGGGCCATAAACAGCTATTCTGTCTATAGGTCTGAGTGATAAATCAGGGCCATGAACAGCTCTTCTGTCTCTATAGGTCTGAGTGGTAAATCAGAGCCATGAACAGCTATTCTGTCTATAGGTCTGAGTGATAAATCAGGGCCATGAACAGCTCTTCTGTCTCTATAGGTTTGAGTGGTAAATCAGAGCCATGAACAGCTATTCTGTCTATAGGTCTTAGTGGTAAATCAGGGCTATAAACAGCTATTCTGTCTATAGGTCTTAGTGGTAAATCAGAGCCATAAACAGCTATTCTGTCTATAGGTCTGAGTGGTAAATCAGAGCCATGAACAGCTATTCTGTCTATAGGTCTTAGTGGTAAATCAGGGCTATAAACAGCTATTCTGTCTATAGGTCTTAGTGGTAAATCAGGGCCATAAACAGCTGTTCTGTCTATAGGTCTTAGTGGTAAATCAGAGCCATAAACAGCCAATATGTCTATAGGTCTTAGTGGTAAATCAGGGCCATAAACAGCTATTCTGTCTATAGGTCTTAGTGGTAAATCAGAGCCATAAACAGCTGTTCTGTCTCTATATGTCTGAGTGGTAAATCAGGGCCATAAACAGCTATTCTGTCTATAGGTCTTAGTGGTAAATCAAGGCCATAAACAGCTATTCTGTCTGTAGGTCCTGGTGGTAAATCAAGGCCATAAACAGCTGTTCAGATAGAAACATACAAAAGAAGTCTTCTTTGCTGTTTTGGTATTAAAATACACATCCTCTTGGTTAGTAGGGAGTGTATGTATGTGAGAAGCTCATACAAATTGATGGAGAATATTCAATATAAAGGCAGTTTCATTTACACTTAAAAGAGCTTAAGATACATATCTACAGCGAGATAGGGTGGAAGGAAGAGGGGGATGTAAGATAGGATTCAAGGTAATGTCCATAAATCTATTGATAAGGATGAAACATGGTCCCTTGGCTGGCATCCTGCAGCTCTATATCTCAGTATTGGGATCTGATAATCAAACAAAGTACGATGGATAAAGCGCCTTTTATAGTCTTGGTATTTAGCCAGAATATCTTGGAATTGAGGGCACAGGTAGTGAGCCAACTGTTTACGTTGCAATCCCCCAGTACTGAGCCTATCACCTATTTGCACAATACCTCACAGATTAATAAATGGATAGGCAATTGGTACTATGTCTCAAACATGGAACCATGAAAAAGCAAAAATAAACCCTTTGTTAGGAAGACAAACAGCATATCTCGTATGTTTCTGTTTTTGCCTGTGAGGTGTCATTGAATTTCCTGATCACTTCTGAGGGCAGGCAGATTCAGGCCATGAAGGCGTGATGGCTTTTATGAAAGAGTTTGTCGAAACCTTCCTGTTTTCGATATTTGTACTTTGTGTGGGTGGGTAAGGAGTAAGAGCAAAATGTGATTCTGATCCTGGATAATGACGACAGACATGTATTTCATCATTTAATAAAATATAAAACATATATCATGTGTCATGTTGATATTGCTAGAATTCCTCATGTTGTGAAACACATATCATGTGTTCATGTCACGTGTCACCTTCATACTATATATATATATATTCTATTGTTATAGTGCCAGCCTATCATCTTGTATGGTGTTTCTATTATTTGTATTCAATCATAGACATGTTTGGCTTATGAGAAAATACTATTTGGTGTATATAAAGATGCATTTTAGCACCCCATGGCATGCATGCTTTGCGAGAAGTGTAGAAATTTTGTGATTTTTAATTTTCAAAGTGATATTAAACACCCAAGATGGGCCTTATGCAGGGTTAAATAACTCTAGATAGGTAGTACAACCTCTCTTGTGATGGTGTATGTAATAACAATGGCATATGATGATGTATAGATGAGCTGTGGCCATTCTTTGAGAGGTGAACAAATAGGGTACGTTAATGATAATATGTGTAATATAATGGCCTCTACGCAAGCACCAACTATGAAGTATAGGTATGATATATCAGGCCAATTCTAATTATTATGTACACTAGGTCTACTAGAGACAATGGACAGTTAATATAGTCATTGTATGAAGGATTTTGAATGAGCTAGGCTAAAGTTAAAAAATGGTAAAATAAATTCACAAATTTTCACATTTTCCAATTTATCCACCTATGCGTAACTTCAAGAGTTTTCGGGCCTCACTTTAGCTTTTTGGTATACATAAAGTCATGTATTGTACCAGTCTGGCCACAATATTTGGTGTTTCCAGGCCTCTTATTAGTGGTGTTATTCATGTTTGATTGATTACGATCATTAACGTACCCCCTTTTTAGAAGGTTTTACGGCATCTGTGATAAAAACTGACCCCCTAGGAGTTGGATCCTTGAATGAAACTTTTTAATAAGCCAAGATATAGGGCTATCAATAAAATATAATGTTATTAAGAAATACTGAGTTTGTAGATTCTTGATCCAGGCCCCCCCTGACCAGTAAAACTTGGAATGACCCATATATATGGGACTATATACACTCGTGTATATATATATAATTAATATGTGCAGTGGTTGGAACTACTTTTCCTCCAGGGCGCGCATTGGTATGTGTGACGTCACCGTAAACATCCAGCGCCTATATAAGCTGCGGGATCCAAATTAACCGTCAGTTGGCGAGTTTCCTCAGAGCGGCACACACCACGCTGGGTGGTGCCGGGAATTTTAAACTTTATTCTTTGTTTGTTCGAATTCTACGGTATAATACCCTGCAATATGGGTAGGAAATCGACAGGTGGGGCTAATGCCAAGCCTGGTACGAAGAAAATTACAAAGAATGCGAGGAATAAGGCTAACTCTAGGACTTCGAGCAGCTCAGATCCAAGTATGGTTGATCCGGTGTCACCTGCTCCAAAAGCTTCAGGAGTTAATTTGGGTCTAGCTGCTGACCAGACGTTCATCAATCTGGAGGAGAGGACTACGGTAATGGAGGACCAGCTTGCTGATATCAAAGATCTTCTTGAGACCATAGCGGCTAAACAGAACAATCCGGTAGAAGGGGCGTGTCGAGCGGACTCACGTGGGGATGTTTTGACGCAGGATTCCAAATGCGCTGTAACCAAGCAACGGGGGAGATGTAGACAGCGCTCGCCTAGTGACAGGAGGAGCCATGACGACAAGAATCCAAGATGGCGGCGGGACCGTTCTACTTCGTCGGAGTGGGATAAAGATTCGTCTTGTTCAAGGAGTTCTTCTAGTGGTACTACACGTTCTACACGGAGAAAGCACCGGGGTGAGTTCGATCAGAAGAATTACCTAGATAAGAAGTCTAAAATTGATTGTATCGAACGGTTAATGCTGGTAAATGTATGTCTTGCGAAAGAAAAGTATGAGGAGGGCGAGGACATTTTCCATGTGCTTGACCACCTGGAGATGCTGATCAAAAAATCTAGTACAAGAATCTATACGGTGTCAGCTTTATCTAAATATGACAAGTCTGTAAAGGATAGGGCAAACAAGAACGGATTGAAGGCATTTGAGAGGGTGGATAACTCTGATATCCTTAGGTATTTGTCTTACAACGGGACCGTTCAGGCCCAGAAGGGGCAGGTGGCAAAGTCTAAACCGTTCAAATCTAGGTCAGCTCGTACCTGTTTTGCTTTTAATAGAGCTGAAGGCTGTAGGGAAGATCCCTGTAAATACCGCCATGTTTGTGAGGCATGTAATTCTCCTAGCCACGGCAAGGATAAATGCCAAAAGAACAAAAAGGATTAATGTGTAGCCCTTAGGCAGGGTCCTACTTTGGAATCTGAATATTTGATGCCTGATTTTGATGTAGTTTGTATGGTAGACCCGCCTAAGCCCCCCGTTTCTATCATTCCGGGTGATAAAAATAATAATGGTAGTGTAAATATGTATAATCCTTGTGAATTGTCAAAGAATTTATTTAATTCTTACAGTCACCCAGTACAGGGTGAGGTTGACCCACTTTTTACGGTGGAATGTTTAAATAGACCCAGCATCAGGGTCTATGACAGTTGTGTAAATGGGGTATGTATGTGTGAGCATTTCATTTACGGTAGCAAGGCTCAGATACTCCCGTGTCGGCTGGCCAGTTTTCTCAGGCAGTCAGACCTTATTAATATCAATCAGATTGAGTCTGATTTTCTATGGTGTGGTTTTACCAAGGGGTTCAAAATTATTGACCCAGGGTGTGATACAACGTATGATTGTAAAAATTATAAGTCTATTCTAGAAGGTAGATTTTATAACGAGATGTGTGGTATTATTGAGGAGGAGTCAGCCCAGGGTTTAGTTACAAAGTCGGATGTCAAACCCAGGTGTGTTCATGCTTTAGGCGGTGTGGAAAAATCAAATGGTAAGCTCCGTCCTATCACTGACTGCAGTATGCCAGATAAGATATCTATAAATAATTACATGGACACCACTTCTAGTCCTTTTTCATACAACTCTATTAATACTGTTACAGCTCAGTTAGACAGGGACGACTTTATGTGTGTTGTAGATTTAAAATCTGCGTATAGAAGTGTTAATGTCTATGGCCCACACGTAGGCTATCAAGGTTTCAGGTGGAATTTTGGTACTGGAGACGAGTATTATGTAAGTAACCGTTTGACATTTGGTCTAAAGTGTGCTCCGTATATCTTTAGTAGGATATCTGATTTTCTAACGGCTGTAGCTAAATTCTATGGTGTGGATAGGATAGTAAATTACTTGGACGATTTTATTGTCATAGCTCAGTCTAGAGAGGAATGTTTACGGAAAAGGAATATCCTCATTGAATGTATGGAGTACTTAGGGTTTGTTGTGTCGAAGGAAAAGGTTACTGAGCCCAGCCAGGTGTGTGTTTTTCTGGGTATAACAATTGACTCCAGGTGTATGGAGCTGTCCCTACCACAGAGTAAACTAGATGAAATGAGCCGGGCAATAGACGAATGCTTAGGTAGAAAATTCGTATCTAAGAAGACATTGCAAAAAATTGGTGGTTTGATGTCTTTTTGCTCCCAAGTAGTACGTGGTGGTAGAACTTTCAGCAGGAGATTGTTTGATCTTTGTGCAAAGGCCAGGACTAGAGGTGTTATTAAACTTAATGAGGAAACCCAGAATGACCTACTGTGGTGGAGGGATTTTTGCAGAATTTTTAATTGTAGGAATATCATTCTAAATGATAATGAATGTACCCCTATGTATTCCGATTCCTCTGTACAGGGCTTTGGGGCCTGGTTTGATAAAGACTATTTTTATGGTACTTGGAATGATTCTAATCCTATGGTGGACTGTACAGGTCATTTTGCTCAGGCCCCTAAGCTTGATAATCTCAAACTTCACCATAGAAATATAAATGTTTACGAGCTTTATCCAGTGGTGGTAGGCCTTAAGCGCTGGATTAAAAAGTTTTATAATACCAGAGTTCATTGCATTACGGACAACATGCAAGTATTGGCTATGTTGAATACCGGTAGGTCCAGGAATAAGTTGTGTATGTCCTGGTTGAGAGAAATTTTTTGGCTATGTTTTATACATAACATTGAAATATATTCTACATATATTAGGTCGGAGGAGAATATTTTGGCTGACCATTTGTCTAGGCTAAATTACAAAGGTGTCCCAAAGAAATGTAGAAATGTTTTAACTGAGTATAACATGTGCTGTTATAATTTCAGGCCTGAGGGAGCTAGAGCGGAGAAGGAGAAGGTTTTTGTATAGGGGCGTGGCAGAGTCCACACGTAAGGTTCGCAGACAGCAGTTTAGTAGGTACAAAAAAATTTTGTAAAGTTTTTGACCTACCATGTTCTCCTTCTCAAGCCTCTTTGTATAGTGTATACGTATCAGATAAAATGAAACCTGTATCTGTTCGGAACTATTTGTCTGCGTTATGGTATTATCAGAAATTAAAAGGTTATTCTGATTATAGTGGTAATTTTATTGTAAAAGAGACTCTGGATGGTATTGAACGTAATTATAAATGTTCCTCTGTTAAAACTAATCCTTTTACTCCAAGTGATATGCTGAAAATCAAATCTAAGTTGGTTTTGTCTGTGTATGAGGACGTAGTCTTCTGGTCAGCAATCCTATTGTGTTACCGAGGTGTGTTCAGGGTGGGTCATGTAGTCGATTCCCCTCATAACTTTAAAGCCAGAGATATTTCTTTGTCTGTTGATTGCATTCGCATTGATGTTAGATCGTCTAAAACTGACCAGTATGGTAGGAAACCTTATGTGGTATATTTGAAGAGAAATGATTATTCCGGTCTATGTCCAGCTAGGTATTTGGAAATTTGTAAAAAATCTAACAGTAAATTATTGTTCATTATAGGTAACAAACCCTTGACTTATAACTATGTTAATACCAGGTTGAAATCTATTTCTTTAAACTGTGGTATTCCCTACAGAGTTTCAACTCATTCACTCCGACATGGTGGAGCAACTTTGTTAAAAAATTCGGGTTTAAAGGTCAATGATATTAAAAGGAGGGCAAATTGGAAATCTAATGTTGTGTATAATTATTTGCAAGATTCTAAACAGGACCTGTTAGCTCTGGATGTGATGTTATAGTGTGGAATGGTGTATCCATTGTGTTTGGCGGTTTTTTGGCATGTATAGAATTGGTATTGACCAGATAAATTCTCACCAAACCCATTGTCTCCTTCCTTATTCCACTTGTGATATTATTATAATATTTATTATAATATTTGTTGTTATTATTATATACCCAATGAACATATTAACTTATGGGACTATATACACCCGTGTATATATATATAATTAATATGTGCAGTGGTTGGAACTACTTTTCCTCCAGGGCGCGCATTGGTATGTGTGACGTCACCGTAAACATCCAGCGCCTATATAAGCTGCGGGATCCAAATTAACCGTCAGTTGGCGAGTTTCCTCAGAGCGGCACACACCACGCTGGGTGGTGCCGGGAATATCAAACTTTTAATCTTCTTGTATATATTGTACTTACATTGTTATATTGTATCTATTATTGTATATATTGTATTTATATTGTTATATTGTATTTATGTATTGTATTCTTAAATTATTGTCTTATTAATAAAGGCATGTATAGAATTGGTATTGACCAGATCAATTCTCACCAAACCCATTGTCTCCTTCCTTATTCCACTTGTGATATTACTATAATATTTATTATAATATTTGTTGTTATTATTATATACCCAACGAACATATTAACTTATATATATATATATATCAGCTCTATATATATATATATATATATATATATATATATATATACATATACATATACATATATTCAAAGATATAGAATGTCTGCCATCTTTCCGCTAGCCCATGCCGCTACCAGGTAAACACTTATCAACTGGTGTGAGGATAGAATTCCTTTATAAATCTCAACTTACATCCACATCTTTCAGCCAAAAGTGTGAGGTATTCACTGCTGAATAATTGACTACAGTATTGATTGCTTCTTGTCACTATATTGCTTCAATTGACCAAGTTACTGTCCTATGTAGTGGAATTGTCCGAGGAGACACCACAAAACGATTGTCTCAATTGACAAGTTACATGACATTGCGCTAATTACTGCTGATCTTGATGCAGACTAATTCAATCAATGACAATGTGAATGTGAATGATTCTAAGATAGTGACCTCCACTTTCTTTCAAGAACAAAGTGTCCCATGTATGAAGAGTTTGATAACATTGTGCTATAACCATGAATGGACAAAGTGTGCCATGTATGAAGAAGCTACTAACATTGTGCTACAAAAATGAATGAACAAAGTGTCTCATGTATGAAGAGGCTAATAACATTGTGCTATAACCATGAATGAACAAAGTGTCTCATGTATGAAGAGGCTAATAACATTGTGCTATAACCATGAATGAACAAAGTGTGCCGTGTATGAAGAGGCTAATAACATTGTGCTATAACCATGAATGAACAAAGTGTGCAATGTATGAGGAGGCTGAACACATTGTGCTATAACCATGAATGAACAAAGTGTGCCGTGTATGAAGAGGCTGATAACATTGTGCTCTAACCATGAATGAACAAAGTGTGCCGTGTATGAAGAGGCTAATATGATTGTGCTATAACCATGAATGAACAAAGTGTCTCATGTATGTAGAGGCTGAACACATTGTGTTATAACCACGAATGAACAAAGTGTCCCGGGTATGAAGAGGCTGATAACATTGTGCTATAACCATGAATGAACAAAGTGTCTCATGTATGAAGAGGCTGAACACATTGTGCTATAACCATGAATGAACAAAGTGTCCCATGTATGAAGAGGCTGATAACATTGTGCTACAACCATGAATGAACAAAGTGTCTCATGTATGAAGAGGCTGATAACATTGTGTTATAACCATGAATGAACAAAGTGTCCCGTGTATGAAGAGGCTGAACACATTGTGCTATAACCATGCATGAACAAAGTGTGCCATGTATGAAGAGGCTGATAACATTGTGCTATAACCATGAATGAACAAAGTGTCTCATGTATGAAGAGGCTGAACACATTGTGCTATAACCATGCATGAACAAAGTGTGCAATGTATGAAGAGGCTAATAACATTGTGCTATAACCATGAATGAACAAAGTGTCCCATGTATGAAGAGGCTGATAACATTGTGTTATAACCATGAATGAACAAAGTGTCCCATGTATGAAGAGGCTGATAACATTGTGTTATAACCATGAATGAACAAAGTGTCCCATGTATGAAGAGGCTGATAACATTGTGCTATAACCATGAATGAACAAAGTGTCCCGTGTATGAAGAGGCTAATAACATTGTGCTATAACCATGCATGAACAAAGTGTGCCATGTATGAAGAGGCTGAACACATTGTCCTATAACCATGACTGAACAAATGTCCCATGTATGAAGAGGCTGAACACATTGTCCTATAACCATGACGGAACAAATGTCCCATGTATGAAGAGGCTGAACACATTGTGCTATAACCATGACTGAACAAAGTGTCCCATGTATGAAGAGGCTGATAACATTGTGCTCTAACCATGAATGAACAAAGTGTCCCGTGTATGAAGAGGCTAATATGATTGTGCTATAACCATGAATGAACAAAGTGTCTCATGTATGTAGAGGCTGAACACATTGTGTTATAACCACGAATGAACAAAGTGTCTCATGTATGAAGAGGCTGAACACATTGTGCTATAACCATGAATGAACAAAGTCTCTCATGTATACGGAGGCTAATAACATTGTGTTATAACCATGAATGAACAAAGTGTCTCATGTATGAAGAGGCTGATAACATTGTGTTATAACCATGAATGAACAAAGTGTCCCATGTATGAAGAGGCTAATAACATTGTGCTATAACCATGAATGAACAAAGTGTCTCATGTATGAAGAGGCTGATAACATTGTGTTATAACCATGAATGAACAAAGTGTCCCATGTATGAAGAGGCTAATAACATTGTGCTATAACCATGAATGAACAAAGTGTCCCATGTATGAAGAGGCTGATAACATTGTGCTATAACCATGAATGAACAAAGTGTCTCATGTATGAAGAGGCTGAACACATTGTGCTATAAAAATGAATGAACAAAGTGTTCCATGTATGAAGAGGCTGAACACATTGTGCTATAAAAATGAATGAACAAAGTGTGCCGTGTATGAAGAGACTAATAACATTGTGTTATAACCATGAATGAACAAAGTGTCCCATGTATGAAGAGGCTGATAACATTGTGTTATAACCATGACTGAACAAAGTGTGCCGTGTATGAAGAGGCTAATAACATTGTGCTATAACCATGGCTGAACAAAGTGTGCCGTGTATGAAGAGGCTAATAACATTGTGCTATAACCATGACTGAACAAAGTGTCTTATGTATGAAGAGGCTGATAACATCGTGCTATAACTATTATATATAACCATGAATGTTATAACCATTATATACAACCATGAATGTTATAACTATTATGTATAACCATGGATGTTATGATCATTATATATAACCATGAATGCTATAACCATTATATATATGGAGGCATTGTTATTAATATAGATCACAAATCTGCAAAAGTGAAAGTATTCTCTGTCAGATTTTTGTCACAACCAGTTGTTTTCGCAATTAGTGTTAACCGTCTGATGAGAATCAGGTTAAATTAGAGTCCACTGTTGCCTTGGTATCTGCAGCAGCCATCCACATTGCAGCCGCCATATTGATTTAGTGTAGATTGTCACTGAGTGTAGGTGACATGCGGCTTAAGCTGTTAAGTACCAATGCATATTAAACACCTGGTTAGGGGCTGCTGGTGAAGCTACCACTCCCTTACTCATTTACCTTTCTCATTTACCTTCCCTTACAGCTAGCTCTAGATACATCACAGCTACTTAGACGAGCAGCACAATTCAAGAAGTTATCAGACTAAGAAAAGAAAAAGGAAAAAGGAAACCCTCTGTACTTCCAGGCCTATCATTTCCAGTAGTATTACATAGCAATGAATACCTATCACTGACAAATATAAATGGCCCACAGGATGCTTTGCCCACTCACTAACAATCCTGACACCACGTCCCCCCATCACATCCTTATCAAAAGGATTTATTGCTATATTACCTTGGATCTAATTGCATGTCTACACCAATTACATCCTACACACCGTCCCCTGTCTGCCTATATTGATACAAGATGTGCTATAACAAATAGGCCGCACACCATCTTGATTCAGGTAGCTGTGTTGGGAAGATGTTCTTCATGCCTCTCTTAGATATCACTTGTCATAGATCCTGAATGATTTGTATAGAATTAGTCCCTAGAGAAGCTATCAATTTTGTTGAAGTAAGTATTTCAGTGTATTTTTTTTTTTTGGTTATCGGGTGATGTTAATTCTGTACAGAATCATAAACTTATGCAAGATTTATCTTACTGTATCAAAACTAGCTTCATATCCAACAGCTCCAAGCTCTCTAAACAAATTGTATCTATCCTAAGGGGTAGACACTTACGCTGGCCCGGGAGCCAATGGCCCATACCTCATGGTCCGGGCCCACATTTTCCTTTGGAATGGTTCCCCTATGGGCCCGGATGGCCCATATAAGTGGCTGAAGACAGTTTTATAAATTGATACATATATGTCAATATAGCCATGTTATATATTGTCTGAAAGGGAAAATTACAGGGAATTAAGGCATTTAAGATAGCTTTTCATACATTGCAATTACCAATTATAGTAATAGCTTTTTTATCCAGACCCACAGATTTAGATGTGGGCCCACAGATTTAGATGTGGGCCCACAGATTTAGATGTGGGATCACAGATTTAGATGTGGGATCACAGATTTAGATGTGGGCCCACAGATTTAGATGTGGGCCCACAGATTTAAATGTGGGCCCACAGATTTAGATGTGGTCCAACTAGGCACCTACTCAAATCACCACATCAGTAGGCTGTTGCTCCTATTGTAAAAAGAGCTGTGAGTATATGCCCTCTTTTCTAAACAAGTCGTGCACTGCTTCACCTAAGTACTTGCACTCACCATATTAGTCTGAAAAGTCAACTGCCTTGTTTAAAATAGATAGAGCTGCACTACCAGGTACCTACTCATGTCACACGCTCTATAGTTTATTTATAGTTTATAGTACTGACTGACTTCTCCCAACTAGGCACCTACTCAAATCCCCCTTTTTGAGCACCGTACTTGAATGACCACTTGTGAGCAACAAAAGGGACAAGTTATAGCTACATGAAAAGAAAGGACTGGAAATGAGGGCATTTTTAGCCAGCTCTTCCTTTTACTATAGGAGCAACAGCCTCCAGTCTGAAAAGTCACCTGCCTTGTTTAAAACAGAGAGAGCTGCACTATCAGGTACCTACTCATGTCACACACTCTATAGTATATTATACTGACTGACTTATCCCAACTTGGTACCTACTCAAATCCCCCTTTTTTAGCACCATACTTGAATGACCACTTGTGAGCAACAGAAGGGACAAGTTATAGCTACATGAAAAGAAAGGACTGGAAACTAGGGCATTTTTAGCCAGCTCTTCCTTTTACTATAGGAGCAACACCCTCCTGATGCTGTGTGCCCGGGTGGCTCATGGCTCAAAATGTTAGTGTCTATCTATGCATCATTGACGTTTTCTTGTCAATTGACCGCTGTCCATTGATTGATAACAGTACATCAACATGAACATCGGCATTACTTGTCTTTGTCTACTTCCTAAAGCTTCTCTACATGCAATATGGATGCAGTTAGAAAATGTTCCTATGTTTTGTGTTCCACTGTACAAAATTGATTCTGAGAATGACAGAGGCCATTTCAGCTTGCCTACCTGATAGGGTGCATCTACCTATATAATACTTGTTTCCTCCTGCATAAACAATAGGTGTCACGGTTGGAACTAATCAAATGGAAGAACAGAGTAGAAAGTAAGAGGCCATCCATAAATGATGTCATGACATATTTGACCATTTTGTAAGCCCATCTCGCCATGTTTTTTTTTTGCCAATTATGCAATGTTAAAGGTATGTGGAAAATTAATTGTTATATCGGGCCTGATCCTCTCCCCCCCCCCCAGCATGATGTCATTTGTGGATTGCCCCTAAAACATGTACTTTGATACTTAGTGCAGTTGGAGTAGTTATGAAGAACTCTGTGTGACAACATTCCATAGGCAGCTCCTTGTGTCTGCTATTCCCTCACTCCCTCCATCTTATAAGACCCAGGGTCTATGAGCTATGTGATAAGCGGTAGTAAAGTTATTCATGGGAATAGACACTTAGCACCACGGTAAGGCACCTGGTCAGGGTGGTAAGTAGCAATGCATATTTAGCGCCTTAGTGATTGATGGAACCATGTGCACCCACAATCACGGGCATGGACTGGTTACCAGATTTAGTCTGTGTAGGTATTATCCATATGCTATAGTAAGGGTGAGAAAGTAAAGGGAACAGTGCTGCCCTCTGGTGCCTTTATTTGCTATGCACAGACCTTGATTACAGAGGTGAGTGGTGACTTTGCCAAAGTAACCCCTCACCTCCCTACACAGCCTAAATCTGGTAACCAGTCCACGCCCATGCCCACAAGGGTCCTTTAGGTGCCCTCGTATTGTACATAACCATACAGGTCTCCTCATGTTGTACATAACCATACAGGTCTCCTCATACTGTACATAACATACAGGTCTCCTCATATTGTACATAACCATACAGGTCTCCTCATATTGTACATAACCATACAGGTCTCCTCATATTGTACATAACCATACAGGTCTCCTCATATTGTACATAACCATACAGGTCTCCTCATGTTGTACATAACCATACAGGTCTCCTCATGTTGTACATAACCATACAGGTCTCCTCATGTTGTACATAACCATACAGGTCTCCTCATGTTGTACATAACCATACAGGTCTCCTCATGTTGTACATAACCATACAGGTCTCCTCATATTGTACATAACCATACAGGTCTCCTCATATTGTACATAACCATACAGGTCTCCTCATATTGTACATAACCATACAGGTCTCCTCATGTTGTACATAACCATACAGGTCTCCTCATGTTGTACATAACCATACAGGTCTCCTCATGTTGCACATAACCATACAGGTGCCCTCATGTTGTACATAACCATACAGGTCTCCTCATATTGTACATAGCCATACAGGTCTCCTCATGTTGTACATAACCATACAGGTCCCCTCATGTTGTACATAACCATACAGGTCTCCTCATATTGTACATAACCATACAGGTCTCCTCATATTGTACATAACCATACAGGTCTCCTCATATTGTACATAACCATACAGGTCTCCTCATGTTGTACATAACCATACAGGTCTCCTCATATTGTACATACTTATACAGGTCTCCTTATGTTGTACATAACCATACAGGTCTCCTCATGTTGTACATAACCATACAGGTCTCCTCATATTGTACATAACCATACAGGTCTCCTCATGTTGTACATAACCATACAGGTGCCCTCATGTTGTACATAACCATACAGGTCTCCTCATATTGTACATAACCATACAGGTCTCCTCATGTTGTACATAACCATACAGGTCCCCTCATGTTGTACATAACCATACAGGTCTCCTCATATTGTACATAACCATACAGGTCTCCTCATATTGTACATAACCATACAGGTCTCCTCATATTGTACATAACCATACAGGTCTCCTCATATTGTACATAACCATACAGGTGTCCTCATGTTGTACATAACCATACAGGTCTCCTCCTATTGTACATAACCGTACAGGTCTCCTTATGTTGTACATAACCATACAGGTCTCCTCATGTTGTACATAACCATACAGGTATCCTCATGTTGTACATAACCATACAGGTCTCCTCATGTTGTACATAACCATACAGGTCTCCTCATGTTGTACATAACCATACCGCTCTCCTCATGAGGTATCAGTTATTGATTCACCTGTAATATAATGGAATCTCCCAACAAGATACCTTCAAGAATTGCACAATTAGTCAAGGGTAGCAAAGTAATAGATGCAAATAGACACTTAGCATCACGGTAAGGCACCTGGTCAGGGTGGTAAGTAGAAATGCATATTTAGCGCCTTGGTAACAGCTTCTTATGGACGGCACCACCCGTGTAGTCATTCAGGTCCCCTTGTACTGTACATAACAGGGTCTCCTCATGAGGTATCTACCTCAAGTATTAGGTGAAGGTATGTAACAAGATACCTTCAAGAGTTGCACAATTAGTCAAAACACCTGAATGGGCCAATGGACCTTGAATTGTGTGACAAACAGAGTATGATATATTGCTATGTGCGACATCGCAGCGGGGTTGGCTTACAGGTGTCTCCGGACACACAGTGAGATCCTGGGAGTTCAGCAAATTGACAGGTACTAAGAACCTATGTGTTACACACTCTGATAAACAAATCTTTTATATCTCTGTTCTTCCTATGAAAATAGAATAGCTTTTCTCAGATAATGGCTGTCTATTTATTGCTTGTCCACAAGAAGTATTTTTTTGTTTCAATCTTTACTCCTTCCCCCCCCAGCATTCCTAACATCTACCTCATAAAATCTTGGGTCCTTGGGTATGTGTATTACCTTTAATGTTAAAATCCTTAGCCTAGGGCACTCAGATTAACCCGGATTCCACTCTCTCAGATCTTCCTGCTTCTTGCAAGAAGGCCCTCTTGGCATAATTAGCACTTTTACAGTTACATGGGGCCTGTCAGTTCAGTTCTTCACTCAGTGTTCCATCAATGCTTTAAAGGTGACTCAGCACTGCATATGCACCATAAGGTGTCATAAAAATGTAATATCGTGGGTCTTCAATCCATCACTGCATATTCAGGTCAGCCCTTTTCTTAGAGTAACCACAAGGGGTGCATTTATAAACCATCACGACACCATGATATATCAAAACATAGTGTGATGTGTAAAGGTTGGTGGGTCTATATAAGATTATAAACCATCACAACATCATGATATGTCAAAACATAGTGTGACATGTAAAGGGTTGTGGGCCTGTATAAGATTATAAACCAACATGACCTAATGATATGTCAAAACATAGTTTGACATGTAAAGGGTTGTGGGCCTGTATAAGATTATAAACCATCACAACATCATGATACATCAAAACATAGTGTGACATGTAAAGGGTTGTGGGCCTGTATAAGATTATAAACCATCACAACATCATGATATGTCAAAACATAGTGTGACATGTAAAGGGTTGTGGGCCTATATAAGATTATAAACCATCACGACACCATGATACATCAAAACATAGTGTGACATGTAAAGGGTTGTGGGCCTGTTTAAGATTATAAACCATCACAACATCATGATATGTCAAAACATAGTGTGACATGTAAAGGGTTGTGGGCCTGTATAAGATCACACAGACCCCCGTCCTGTAAGATACTGCCTACAGTAAGAAATGTGTAATCCTGTCTTAGCCCTAATCTGATAAGCATTTTCATACCAGGTCTCTCTGATGTAGGTTTTGCCCTTAGGACTGCAGTAATTGGGTTCAGACCAGAGTGCTCAGAGTGCTCAATAAGTTTAAGAAGTATTTATTATTGCTGAGGTGACCAAAAGGGGAATAAAAGAAATTTGCACATAATGTGTGTGAAAAATTGTTGTCTGCACTATCGTGATCAAATCTTTGATAGAGCTGTGTTTGAACAATTGGGTCTCAACTAAACACCAGCTTTAAGTAAGAACCATGGGTATAGGGGTATTCAGCTTTAAGTAAGCACCATAGGTATAGGCGTATTCAGCTTTAAGTAAGCACCATGGGTATAGGCGTATTCAGCTTTAAGTAAGCACCATGGGTATAGGGTATTCAGCTTTAAGTAAGCACCATGGGTATAGGCGTATTCAGCTTTAAGTAAGCACCATATGTATAGGGTATTCAGCTTTAAGTAAGCACCATGGGTATAGGGGTATTCAGCTTTAAGTAAGCACCATGGGTATAGGGGTATTCAGCTTTAAGTAAGCACCATGGGTATAGGGGTATTCAGCTTTAAGTAAGAACCATGGGTATAGGGGTATTCAGCTTTAAGTAAGCACCATGGGTATAGGGGTATTCAGCTTTAAGTAAGCACCATGGGTATAGGGGTATTCAGCTTTAAGTAAGAACCATGGGTATAGGGGTATTCAGCTTTAAGTAAGCACCATGGGTATAGGGGTATTCAGCTTTAAGTAAGCACCATGGGTATAGGGGTATTCAGCTTTAAGTAAGCACCATGGGTATAGGGGTATTCAGCTTTAAGTAAGCACCATGGGTATAGGGGTATTCAGCTTTAAGTAAGCACCATGGGTATAGGAGTATTCAGCTTTAAGTAAGCACCATGGGTATAGGGTATTCAGCTTTAAGTAAGCACCATGGGTATAGGGGTATTCAGCTTTAAGTAAGCACCATGGGTATAGAGGTATTCAGCTTTAACTATTAAAAAAAAGTGTTCAAATAAGCACAGTGCTAAAACCAGGGCTGTAGGCTGTTGCTCCTATTGTAAAAAGAGCTGTGAGTATATGCCCTCTTTTCTAAACAAGTCGTGCACTGCTTCACCTAAGTACTTGCACTCACCACATTCGTCTGAAAAGTCAACTGCCTTGTTTAAAATAGATAGAGCTGCAGTACCAGGTACCTACTCATGTCACACGCTCTATAGTTTATTTATAGTTTATAGTACTGACTGACTTCTCCCAACTAGGCACCTACTCAAATCCCCCTTTTTGAGCACCATACTTGAATGACCACTTGTGAGCAACAAAAGGGACAAGTTATAGCTACATGAAAAGAAAGGACTGGAAATGAGGGCATTTTTAGCCAGCTGTTCCTTTTACTATAGGAGCAACAGCCTCCAGGAGTAGTAGGGTACTGGAACCTCAAGGTTTGAGGTTGTTAGAATCAACTGGTAACTGAAGATAGTTCTGTAAACTGGGTGGCAGTTTGTTGGGCAGTGATATTGAGAGGTTTTACACAATTTGAGGCGCCAATTGTTGTAGCTGTTCTTACATTCCTACAGGATGTTGCATATTGTGTAAGAAAGTGAAGGAAACATGGACTGTGTGGAATTTAGTCTGACTTGGCTAAAGGCTAGGCTGATTTGGGAAATGGTACATGTGTAAACTGAGGAAGGATTCCTGCTTGGAGCTTACTTGGTGTGCGTCATCGTGAAGGTTGTACTTATTAAAACAGAGTTCCCAGGGCGGTATTTATTGCATCATGATGGGGTAATGGGCTGAACACATGAAAACATGAATGGCCCTTAAAGGGTTAAAGACCACAGCATCTCATATACACCTGAAGGATCATCGGCTAAATATCTTTAAATTGTGTATTTTCCTAAGAAATAAACCTAAATGCTGGACATGATTGTGTTTAGGCTTATACAGTGTATGTGATGAGCCATGCAGACCCAGCAAATTGTCGTGAATCCTCGTCAACCTGTGTGAAGTGGCTCACAAATGTCGCTAGATGAAACACGACGTCGTTATAGCACAAAATCACCAGGAATAGCAATTGCTATGCCACGTGAGTCTAACACACAGTGGCGAAAGATGACGGAATGAGTTATCACTCAAAAAGGAGTCACCATTGATGACCAATCATGGCAACAGATGACGACAATTTGCTGGGGATGTTGGATTTATCATTGTGAATCATGCACATTGCAGAAGGAAAATGAAATAGGAAACAGAAATAGACAGTATTCTCCCATCTGTTCATGTTGACCTGTTGTTTCAGGGATCAGCAGAAAAACAATGACTTTCTTGTAACACATTGTCAGTTTTCCCAAGCTATTCATACACATGTACACTTGACAGCAGGTAAAGCAAAATCTAATAGCCATATTCTCTGCACAACTACTAGAGATATATATGCCCATTAATGAAAATAAAGTCATGCTTAAACATGATCTATGAAGTTGCCCTGCAATAGGAATAAACTGATGCCCTTTTTATGTATCCCGTTCAGAACCAGTAAACAGCTCATCATCACCAATTAGTTCAATAAGCGATCTGAATTACATGGCGTATCCCAAAAATCAGGATGTATATCACATACATATTGAATTGTCTCTCTCTAGAAGTCTTACCATGGATGAGTCTCGCCACAAATGCCAAGTATATGAAAGGCACCTTATTCATCCTGTATTATTTGATTATTAGATACTGGGACCTAGAAAAAATATCTCATTCTGGCAGCCAATGGGACATCTTCCGCCCTTATCAATTGATTTATGTCCATTACCTTTGATCCATCCATCTTATCTCTGTCCTACCTTTCTTCCTGCTCCAAAAATAGATGTAGGCAGTGGTGTCTGAGGCAGACTAGGCAGTCTCGTATTTACTGTTTCAAGTTGTTTCTACTGGTCAAACTAATTTGACTTGAAGAGGTCATTTGGTGACTCATAGACTACTGATACTTATGTTAATAGTTCCAGATGTTCTTTGAAATATTGTTTAATACATAATACTCATACCCATCACATGAAATTATCACTGAGTAATTGCATGTGCTGGGTATGAGAATACATGTTTCACATTTCACTAAAGGATGTTTATAAATGCCACATATACATTAGTGCATCATGCCTTCCTGTTGGCCCCATCAGTGCCACTTCTACTGGCTATACTGACCGGCCATACTGACAAAATAATTAGTGGCTACCAAACGACTTTGGGAAAAGTCCAAGATCTATTGCTGCAGAGGGCTTTGTTTTAATATGGAGTAAGTAGGGACTGCAGATCTTTTAGTGTATGAAGCCAATTGATTGGGCAATGATACCCTAGCTGAAACAAAACAAGCACATTGCATTCCATCCCCCCATTGAATATGGCGGTTCTAGTACAAATCTAAAATGTAGCAACATTGACTTTAACCTGTCTAGTCATTCCAGTCCTGATGGGAAGTTTTAGCATTGCAGCACCAACAAACCTTAGAATGGAGGGAAAAACAAACCATACTTGAAGCCCAATTATTTTAGTTGATATTTTTTCTATACTATAATTGATGTAATTTTCATCTGTCTTTACCCTGCTTTAAACCCGGCCTTGATAAAGATTGCCCAAATCAAAGAAAATAGCTTCACAAACAACCTTGGCTGTGGGTGTGAAGGATTTGGAAGGTGATATCCAATGTAATATAGTTATAAATCAATCAGTATTGGTGTGGAGCTGGGACAAGTCTGGTTGATGCCTGGCTAGGGGCCAAATGGTATCGGTAATGGAGAAAATCAATAAGCCAACTTTCCACACCAAGAGTGTTAGACTATAAGAATACTAATTGGGATATTTTACACATATTTGAAAAGCCATCACCATGCTATTCCCCCATAGGGAAGCACAGTATAAGTACCACACATCACTCTCGCAAACTCGCAGCCTTTGTGAGATGAAAAAGACTAAATAATTTGAACAACTTAAAACATCAACCAATTAAATGTAGATTGCACCAATTACCATATGATCAAGGTAACATAGATGTCCTAGAATATTGCACTGCTGTCTTCTATGTAAAGCAATCCCAGACTTTGATGTACAAGTAAAGGACATGTATACAGTATATACATTGATATTCTTTACACCAGAGGCGCCATAAAGTGTGATAAACAAGGTTAAACAGGGACCAGAACTGGGCTGTAAAGCTATCAGAACGCTGTAATATGATTGGTTAGCAACAAAGTACCCCCACCACCTGCCCCCGGGGCTTGGGACCTTTACGATTAGTGAAAAGAAATGCAATACAACTACGCGAAAGGGACACATATTTAGCGGCAAATGAAAATAGATTAAACTTTTAAATATTAATTTATATAATTATCATGAAGGTGAATAAGCTGACATTTGTTATTAGAGGTTACACTTTGCTGGCTTGTTTACACTTGTCGTTAAAGCAATATTTGATTATGACTCCCCCACAAGGACAGAACCTCATCCTTAAAAAAAGTACATCTCTGTCCCTGTTATCCAGAATTAGCATTACATTCTGACATAACTCCTTATTAAAACACCACTCAACCTCCAGATGACAAAAACAGAAAGTTAAATAATTCATTAAGCTTGAATACCTGGATGCACTTGCT
The DNA here is from genome assembly GCA_949317995.1 of Acholoe squamosa. NCBI lineage: Eukaryota > Metazoa > Annelida > Polychaeta > Phyllodocida > Polynoidae > Acholoe > Acholoe squamosa. Next base: position 81,704,565 of record OX439043.1, on the reverse strand, counting down.
GTCTTAGGGAATTCAATGACATCTCGCAGATAGAAACAGAGACATATGAGATATACTCCTTGTTTTACTGAGCAATGGTATTTTTTTTGTGTTTTCATGGTCTCATGTTGTATACACAAGTACCAAATAACTGTACATTGATTAATGTGTTTGGGAATTGTGAAAATGGGCACAGGGAAGAGTTTTATAGAATTGGATAGCAAACAATTGAATGACCACCTTAGCTCAAATTACTAGCTGGAGTTGGAGTCAAATAAGAGAGTGAGCCTTAGATTTATGATATACTGCTGTGACAGAGTGCTTAATATGTATGGCTTCTATAGCTATCTCCCATTATACCACGATTTCTGAGTTGCTCAGTGCTTTTTGCTTGATACACCCTGTTGGCTGTAACATCAATTTTGTAAGGCGTGCAGTTATCCATGGATAACCCGCATGCCTCTCATGTCCTTCCATGTCATATGTTACATGTTAAAACCCACAAAATTTTCAAGGCCAGGGCAGGGCTCGAACCTACAGTCTCTCATCCCAAATCCAACTCCCTATGCAGTGCGCCACAGGGACTGGCGAGAGATGTTATGTGTTTGCTTGGTTAGATAGTAGAGGTAGGCGAGGCCCATTCAAAGATATGAAGCCGAGACGGCCACTGAAGGAGGCGACGTGGTGGTCTAGTGGTTAGTGCACTTCGCTCAGCCGTTACATGGGTCGAGTCTCAGTCCGGGCGCATCTTTTTTCGCCGTGTGCGCTGTCGCTGTCTGCTGCCGGGCGACGAGGTGCACTGACAGAAAAAAGAGGATCAGCCTGAGTTTCACCTAGTCTCTTGTGCTGTCTGAGTATCTGCTAGAGGGTCTCCCCTGACATGCCATACTCATGCTGAGCCTGCTTCAATGCCACACATTGGGAAAAAGGACCAACATGAGTATGGCACAAGGCTCAGGCATGGTGCCATACTCAGTCTGAATCTAACTGAATACTCCAGCAAAGCAGGGGTCTAGCCCTTACACTGATGTCTGAGATTATATCATATCCTAGCACCCACCACACCATGTGCCTCATTAGCTCAGTTGATATGGCACTGAACTCTGCATCTGAAGGTGGTGAGTTCAAGCCCCATTGAGAATTTTTGTAAAGTCGGTCTTATTGCAACAATGTGAGCATGAATATGTATTCATAATGGGGTTGTGAGAAGATTTTTCCCTATTAAGCCCCCCCCCCTCACCCATTCTCGCACATACTCAATATCCTTTCTATTATCCTCTAGTCCTTAGAACCATGATATCTAAGAATATAATCTTATCTATATAGGAATATAATAGGAATTAATCACTAAAACATTTAGAGTATGATCATATCTTTGCAGTAAATGTAAAAGTAACATATGGTCCCAGGCATATTTCTAATGTTTTGGGACTTGGAAAAAAGTAGAATACCAGATTTCAACACACAGAGGGAGCAGATCATATGAGATTTCAAGTGGAGATCTTTCAGCACAGGCAAGATGGTGTAGTGGTAACATGTTTACCTTCATATGAGAAGGTCCTGAGTTCGATTCCAGCCCAGGGATGCTCTTCAAAAGCAACCAGAAATATTTTGTTATAAAAACGATTTATTTTCTTGCTATTTTCTGACTTGGCAGACGTTGAAGATTCTGTCAGTTTAAGCAAGCATCTATTTCAATTAGTTACAAAGTTAGGTCTTAGAAAAATACACTGTAATAGATGAGATGTTTCCTATTAAACTGAAAAAAAGAAAAATGTTTCTCAGCACCACCTAGACTTGAACCTGAGACCCCTCACATGCAAAGTGCGAATCCTAACGGTGTGCCACCTCTACAACTGATGAGCCAGGTTGCAATAGGCATATAAGTAGGACTGTGCAATACTTACTGAGGACATTGTGGACATTTGTCCTTACTACGGGCATTTTTCCTTACTATGGTCACTCCAGTCTGTGTTCCCTATTAGTCTACTGGGCCTCATATGACCAATGATATCTCACTGTAGTAGGTCTATGGTTGAAATATCATATTGATAGTGCCACTTTCAACACCTGACCCGCTAGCACATATAGGAGCACAAAGGAGTCACAATAAGCAGGTACCCGGTTCAAATCCCACCAAGGAGCAAAAAAGGACACTGAAACCAGGACTGCACAAACTATTCATCGATTAATTAGACTGCCTTAGGAAGTTGAATGTTCGACCATCTGAAATGCTTGTGTGTATGAAATTATGGGCTTTTGTCAAACGGTGACCTTAATTTCTATATTTCTTTATAATGTTTAACAAACCAATTATGTGTTGGGCTTAATACACCCTACAGCTTAGTAGTTCAATAAGGGCTACAAATGCAGGGCTACATAACCATTACAATTTAGACTGTCTGTAAGCCCTGATAAGTAACTCTTTAAGTGGGGTTGTGCCCACTGGGTAGTGTTGCTGGACTCACTCTGAAGATAGAATCCAGTAAAGTGTGATCCTATGTATTAGGATACTCTGGCAGTGCATTACACCATAGGTAAGAAAGACTCCTGCAATGGTAGAGCCTGTTCAGGTAGGATCCAGCATTGCCTGACCCTCTTCATAGAGATACTCAGGCAATGTCCTATTCTCTTCTATTATGTTACTCCAGTTGACCCTGAGCCTGTCTCTAAAGAGACTCCTGCACTGTGAAAGTAGGGCAGTAGACAGGGTACAGCTACGCCATAAACAATCTAGATTAGAGTGTCAGGTATTGCTGCAGTATGCCTACACCCTAGGCTCACCCTGAGTATCAAAATATACTCATTTTGGCGACATTTGCCTGAGGCTAACATTAGGCTACCGGTGAGTATCATTATTTTTTCTGTGTTTCTGTGTGTATGTACCAATTGTGTACAAACACTATTTTCTGCCGTGTGCCGCTGCCAAGCCCAGCCGAGACGGGCGCCGTCGCTGTCCGCTGCCGGGCAACGAGGTGTATGTACTACAGGTAATGAGAATGGATAAAATGCAGATAACGTCTTTAACACCGGGAGCATGTTGCTCCTATAGTAAAAGGAAGAACTGGCTAGAAATGCCCTCATTTCCACTCCTTTCTTTTCATGTAGCTATAACTTGTCCCTTTTGTTGCTCACAAGTGGTGATTCAAGTATGGTGCTAAAAAAGGGGATTTGAGTAGGTACCTAGTTGGGAGAAGTCAGTCAGTATAATAAACTATTGAGGGTGTGACATGAGTAGGTGCCTCGTAGTGCAGCTCTCTCTATTTTAAACAAGGCAGGTGACTTTTCAGACTAATGTGGTGAGTGCAAGTACTTAGGTGAAGCAGTGCACGACTTGTTTAGAAAAGAGGGCACATACTCACAGCTCTTTTTACAATAGGAGCAACACTCTCCGGGTCTTACACCATGTCCCTAATAGGAATGGTATAGAGGACATTATAGAAGTGGCACCATGTAACTAACCACAGCACATCGTCATTACCCACACGGTAATGAGCAATTAGCTGGATGGACCGTTAGTCAATCCGAGCTACTTACATTATAATCTATGGGTGTGACTGGTGACAATATCTATTATATCTCAGCTGTAGCAGCCTCATGGTTACAATTACTCCACTCCTGATTCTAACACCTTTAGGGCTGTCAATGTAATTGTGTATCCTGCCTATTGGCTAGCAGGATACAGCACAGAAGGACAGCAGACATGTAATTATTTTATGTGAATAACTTCTTCCCATAGAGATAGCATTGCAGGGCCGATCCGCACACCCCCAGTGGCGTAACGTGTGCCCATCCACCACAGCGGCCGATCCACCACTGCAGCCTCGCTCTGGGTGCATGTAAACATTCAAAATGGCGGACCACCGCTTGTACGGGGCACTACGGTAACAAATTTTGTTAATTTTCAGTTAATTAAAGACTCTAAAAACATAAAATAAATATAGAACTAAACCCACTTGGTGTCCTCGGTGGCTGATCCACCCCTCGGGGGAGATCCCCCCTCGTGGTGGATAAGCCACCTTGTACACCACGGTCGTTTAGTTCTATCTATGTATGTTATTGGTGTATCATGACTCTCCTCCTCCTGCCTATTGGCTATCAGGATACAGCAGAGAAGGACAGCAGACATGTCAGTATGTTATTGGTACAGCATGACTCTCCTCCTCCTGCCTATTGGCTATCAGGATACAGCAGAGAAGGACAGCAGACATGTCAGTATGTTATTGGTACAGCATGACTCTCCTCCTCCTGCCTATTGGCTATCAGGATACAGCAGAGAAGGACAGCAGACATGTCAGTATGTTATTTGGTACAGCATGACTCTCCTCCTCCTGCCTATTGGCTATCAGGATACAGCAGAGAAGGACAGCAGACATGTCAGTATGTTATTGGTGCAGCATGACTCTCCTCCCCCTGCCTATTGGCTATCAGGATACAGCAGAGAAGGACAGCAGACATGTCAGTATGTTATTGGTACAGCATGACTCTCCTCCTCCTGCCTATTGGCTATCAGGATACAGCAGAGAAGGACAGCAGACATGTCAGTATGTTATTGGTACAGCATGACTCTCCTCCTCCTGCCTATTGGCTATCAGGATACAGCAGAGAAGGACAGCAGACATGTCAGTATGTTATTGGTGCAGCATGACTCTCCTCCCCCTGCCTATTGGCTATCAGGATACAGCAGAGAAGGACAGCAGACATGTCAGTATGTTATTGGTGCAGCATGACTCTCCTCCCCCTGCCTATTGGCTATCAGGATACAGCAGAGAAGGACAGCAGACATGTCAGTATGTTATTGGTGCAGCATGACTCTCCTCCCCCTGCCTATTGGCTATCAGGATACAGCAGAGAAGGACAGCAGACATGTCAGTATGTTATTTGGTATATCATGACTCTCCTCCCCCTGCCTATTGGCTATCAGGATACAGCAGAGAAGGACAGCAGACATGTCAGTATGTTATTTGGTATATCATGACTCTCCTCCCCCTGCCTATTGGCTAGCAGGATACAGCAGAGAAGGACAGCAGACATGTCATTATGTTATTGGTATATCCTGACTCTCCTCCATCCCTTTACTAATTACATATGCTTATTTGGGTCCATTTGTGAATTATGACAGCGAATGACTTTAAATATGAAATGTTCTAGTAAAGACTGCAGATTATGGACGAGGCTGTCGTGGTGTAAACCAATCAGATTGACTTAAAGTGGACAGTCAGGCTTGGTGTTGTTTATCACGCTGTTTGTTGTCCTTGGTGTACAATTAACACCAGCTGTAATCAACCAGTCGAACATTCCATTCCTCTAGTCTATTAGGGAATAATGGAAATAGAATAGCAAATGATGAAAAAATATCTGAATTTAGAGAATCACAAGGCATTTAAAGGAGCAAGCTGCAATTTCCCTGCATTACTTCATATGCAGTGCTGCCGAATAACTTTTGTATTGCTATATGTATTATATGGAAGTGGCTGACTGCTCATTGTTGGTCTATCATTCATGTAAAATAACCTCTCTATAATTTACACCAATTACTTTTGACCAGCTTGTAATGTGCACATAACAAAATGAATGTCTCCTTTTCCTAACATAGTAACAAAACACTAGAAACTCCCATTATTGTGAATCCATTACTCTTCTTGCTGCAAATACCAAGTCTATAAAAGTCACCTTATCCATCTTACTTTGTTTGATTATCAGATCCCAATACTGAGATATAGAACTGCTGGACCCCAGCCAATGGGACATGTTCCGCCCTTATCAATAGATTTATGTCAATTACCATAGATCTTATCTTACATTGCCCTCCTCCTTCCATCATTTCTCTCTGTAGATATGGACTGTGGTATCAAGGATGACCATTTTCAAACATTCCTATGCCGTAGACTTGTTTTTTCTCCACCTGAATTAGTCTATTCAAGATTTTGAAGTGTGGATGTAACTACCTTTACATAAAATATTCAGAATCATTTTGTATGAGCTTCTCACATACATTACCATACATTATAAATACAGGACCTACCAAGGGTGTACACATGCTATGGAATACTTAATACTCTTATGTATGTTTTTTATAATATTATGTAAGTTCGAGGAACAATGGGATAAAGAATGTATTCCATTACACATATTGCTGTTTAGTGCCAGAACTAATTTCAGAGATTAGGCTGAGCACTGCCAAAATGCAGTATACAGCTATGTAGCAGGCAGCAGACTCAGACAAGGTCATGATATACAACAAAGGCCTTCAGACAGAACAGCAGTCTATGGGCCCCTTCCTTCAAGCACAGCAATAGATCTTTCATTTTATGTGAATAACTTCTTCCCGTAGAGATAGCATTACAGAGCCGATCGCCACACCCCCAGTGGCGTAACGTGTCTCGATCCACCACAGCCGCCGATCCAGTACTGCAGCCTCATTCTGGGGGCATGTAAACATTCAAAATGGCGGACCGGCGCTTGTACGGGGAACTACGGTACCGGATTTTGATAATTTTTCCTTATTTAAACCTCTAAAAACATAAAATAAATATAGAACTAAACTCCCCTGGTGTCCTCGGAGACTGATCCACCCCTCGGGCGGGGTCTCCCCCGAGGGCTAATGCTCTATCTATGTATAGAACATCAACAAGGCAGTATTTGTCTGCGCCTACTCCACTAATGGCTGCCCCCTAGGGACATATCCTGACATCTCCTTACCTCCCTATGGCCACTTCTCCTACAGCCTCAGACCACATGTGTCAATATAGGTGGTTTATATTCAGTGCTTTCTGTATACTGGTATATGAAAGTCTGCTGTCAAATTGTCATTCCATCTCAGTAACTGCTCAATGGTAAAAAATATGTGGTCAACCAGTTTTATTGCTCTTAAAGAAAAAGACCACCTTATTTTCATGACAAGTTCATTTGCTAGATTTTGTACTGAATAAAAAGCCTATATTATACTTTGTTTCCCATTTGCTGTCAGAAGGGCAGAAAACAGGCCTTTTTGATACGGCGTATGACGTCACATTTGGGCCAATGCATCACAATATTGAATGCATATCACTGCTCATCTACAAATAAGTGCTACTCATAAGTGCCTTTTTATACTGCTTGCATATCTATTTAGATAATTAGCACTATATAACCCACCTTACCTATGTTATATAATACAGTAATGATGCACACACTATTACCGCAGTTAAGAACCTAATAGCATCAGCTTCCAAGCTTAAATATTGCACGATTGGTGCATCTTGAACAAGTGTGACGTCACACAGTGCATCAGAAAGGTCTGCTTTCTGCCTTTGCAACATCAGATGTGACACAAAGTGTACTTCTCAATTCTTATCCACTACAAAAGCTACCAAATGAAATCGCCATGAAAATAGGATGGTCTTTTCTTTATATAAAGTATTGGCAAACTGCAATTACTGTTACCTGAATATCTGAAATGCACTACCTGCAAGCATTGGATGATTTTATAGGCAACAAATAAGTAGATTAGAAATCCACTTCGGCTGCTGAAATATTTTACTAGGTCCAAGATTGACACTGCTGAAATAATATGCCCCCAGTCTGGATTACCACCTGATACTAAAATCTTATCTAGGGTTAAAATTAGCACTGCTGATGCATGCAGAAAATAAATTGGCTAAATTCAACATAATCTATTCTAGGAAATCTTTTACTGGAACATGTTCGAGAAATGTGCTCCCTTAGATCATACTTTGGGATTGTTAAATATTCTAGGGGAATATAAAAAATGTACGAATAAACAGTTTAGCCCTTCAAACTTTCCACATGTACACACACAACTGTATACCCTTATGGTGATCTAATATATCATGGTCCAGCAGTGCAAGAATTAAGATTTCCTCTTAGTTCTACACTGTGGTGTATGTAACACTAGTTCTAAAATATATGTTGATGATAATATAAACTATAAAGTATTTACTGAGATCTTACACGAATGGAATGAACCGGAATATAAAATAGAACATGAGTCTTGCTGAAACAAGAATCCTCTGGAAAGAGCAATAAACCTATCACAGCCCTCCATACCTGCTCCTATCCAGGCAGCAAACATATTGCTCCATATAGCTGAGTGAGGCTCGACTGTCACAGAAGGTTTGCACATATTTACCCAGGACACGGGGTTAAGTTGTGCAATGAATAACTGGGTCGTTCACTCGAAGTAGCCTTGATGTGAGTGAATCCAGAGATAACTGGAGGCACTTTGGCTGACATTAAGCTGTCTTCAAGATGTATTCACATTTATTATTCCCCTAATATAACACATGACTATTGACTGTTATTGTGGGTTATTCTCCTGACCAATAAGACTAATATAACACCTGACTATTCACTGTTATTGTCTACTATTCTCCTGACTAATAAGACTAGTAGGTTGTGTTATAAAGAAAAGCATGTCTCATCAGTTCATGCAACTATGGCATTTTCTTTTGAGCGTGAGGTTTTACATCCTAATTTTACTTAGAGTTTGAAATAGGAAAAATGTATCTGAATGTATCTCTATATAACATCATTTTCAATGCAGGAGTAAAAAGAGCAGTGTACAAATCTTTATCCATATGTAGTGTTCTACCCCTCAGAGTTTAATCGAATCTTTCGATAAACAACGAAGAACAACTATTCAGGTTCCAGTTAAAACTTTATTGTCTAATAACACATAGGCATCAGCCGTTCTAGATCACAGTTACAGGTGGTAGAGTTTGAACTCTATAGCACGTTCGACACTAGGCCTTCTAGTGTCTGCAGTTAATATTCCACATTTACCTTCTCTGTGCAACAGCACAGAGAAGTATCATAATATGGTCTCCAGGCAGCCGCCAACCATCGCTCACGATGGTCAGTCGGGGCTGGACTGACCCTGAGGAAGGCCGTACAACGGCCTTATATACACCAGAGTTGAGGGCCACGTGACCAGGTGGTGACATGGCACTGGACTCCAGCTCCCCCAGGTGTCGGGTAATAGAGGTGTTCTCGACGTCGCCCACGAGGACCACGAAGGTACCTCGAAGACGACGCGGGACGACCACACATAGAATGTAACAGGTCCGAGGAGTGCAAGATTGGCAGTGGTCTGTGATTGTTTGGCGTGTGATTCCTGCTACATTTCCTGAGCTGAATAACCCCAGGGTATACTGCTTACTTAATGTGATGAACAAAGAAACCATGCCTGCTTGTTTTAAGGAAAAAAATGATGATAGTGGTGACTTTCCAAATGTTGAAAATGATACAGGATAATCATCACTCTATTTACTTAAACCGTAGTGATCAGTTTTATTAATTTCCTTACATATTGCCATTCTTCATGTATTTATACCTTTCTGTTTATAGCAGATTAGACACTGTTATCCCTTGTAAGCATCATGCCCATAAGTCGGTATGAGGCGTCAATGCAGGTCTGGAGAGTAACTCACCAGGGCTGCATTCTTGCCTCATACTGACCCTAGGGGGTCAATTCAATTACTCAAATACAACATCGATGCACATCACTCAATGTCTGATATTGGAGCACCCATGGTGAGTAACGGGCCATGGTGAGTAACACGCCATGGTGAGTAACACGCCATGGTCAGTAACACACCATGGTGAGTAACGCGCCATGGTGAGTAACGTGCCATGGTGAGTAACGGGCCATGGTGAGTAACACACCATGGTGAGTAACGTGCCATGGTGAGTAACACGACATGGTGAGTAACACACCATGGTGAGTAACACGCCATGGTGAGTAACACGCCATGGTGAGTAACGCGCCATGGTGAGTAACGCGCCATGGTGAGTAACGCGCCATGGTGAGTGACGCGCCATGGTGAGTAACGCGCCATGGTGAGTAACACACCATGGTGAGTAACACACCATGGTGAGTAACACGACATGGTGAGTAACGTGCCATGGTGAGTAACACGACATGGTGAGTAACGTGCCATGGTGATAACGGGCCATGGTGAGTAATGCGCCATGGTGAGTAACGTGCCATGGTGAGTAACACGCCATGGTGAGTAACACGCCATGGTGAGTAACGTGCCATGGTGAGTAACGCGCCATGGAGAGTAACACGCCATGGTGAGTAACGCGCCATGGTGAGTAACGCACCATGGTGAGTAACACACCATGGTGAGTAACGTGCCATGGTGAGTAACGTGCCATGGTGAGTAACACGTCATGGTGAGTAACGGGCCATGGTGAGTAACACACCATGGTGAGTAACGCACCATGGTGAGTAACGCGCCATGGTGAGTAACGCGCCATGGTGAGTAACGGGCCATGGTGAGTAACGTGCCATGGTGAGTAACGTGCCATGGTGAGTAACGTGCCATGGTGAGTAACGTGCCATGGTGAGTAACATGCCATGGTGAGTAACGTGCCATGGTGAGTAACACGTCATGGTGAGTAATGTGCCATGGTGAGTAACGTGCCATGGTGAGTAACACGCCATGGTGAGTAACGTGCCATGGTGAGTAACGTGCCATAGTGAGTAACGCGCCATGGTGAGTAACGGGCCATGGTGAGTAACGTGCCATTGTGAGTAACACACCATGGTGAGTAACACGCCATGGTGAGTAACACGCCATGGTGAGTAACCCGCCATGGTGAGTAACGCGCCATGGTGAGTAACACGCCATGGTGAGTAACGCGCAATGGTGAGTAATGGGCCATGGTGAGTAACACGCCATGGTGAGTAACACGCCATGGTGAGTAACACACCATGGTGAGTAACACGCCATGGTAAGTAACGTGCCACGGTGAGTAACACACCATGGTGAGTAACGTGCCATGGTGAGTAACGTGCCGTGGTGAGTAAAGTGCCATGGTGAGTAACGCGCCATGGTGAGTAAAACACCATGGTGAGTAATGCACCATGGTGAGTAACGTGCCATGGTGAGTAACAATCCATGGTGAGTAACACGCCATGGTGAGTAACACACCATGGTGAGTAACGGGCCATGGTGAGTAACACACCATGGTGAGTAACGCACCATGGTGAGTAACCTGCCATGGTGAGTAACGTGCCATGGTGAGTAACGTGCCATGGTGAGTAACGTGCCATGGTGAGTAACACGCCATGGTGAGTAACGCACCATGGTGAGTAACGCACCATGGTGAGTAACGCACCATGGTGAGTAACGTGCCATGGTGAGTAACGCGCCATGGTGAGTAACGCGCCATGGTGAGTAACACGCCATGGTGAGTAACACGCCATGGTGAGTAACACGCCATGGTGAGTAACACGCCATGGTGAGTAACACGCCATGGTGAGTAACACGCCATGGTGAGTAACGTGCCATGGTAAGTAATGCGCCATGGTGAGTAACGCGCCATGGTGAGTTATGTGCCATGGTGAGTAACACGCCATGGTGAGTAACACGCCATGGTGAGTAACGTGCCATGGTGAGTAACATGCCATGGTGAGTAACACGCCATGGTGAGTAACTAGCTATGGTGAGTAACGTGCCATGGTGAGTAACGTGCCATGGTGAGTAACACGCCATTGTGAGTAACACACCTAGGTGAGTAACACGCCATGGTGAGTAACGTGCCATGGTGAGTAACGTGCCATGGTGAGTAACGCGCCATGGTGAGTAACACGCCATGGTGAGTAACATGCCATGGTGAGTAACACGCCATGGTGAGTAACGCGTCATGGTGAGTAACACGCCATGGTGAGTAACGTGCCATGGTGAGTAACATGCCATGGTGAGTAACACGCCATGGTGAGTAACGTGCTATGGTGAGTAACGTGCCATGGTGAGTAACGTGCCATGGTGAGTAACGCGCCATGGTGAGTAACACGCCATGGTGAGTAACACGCCATGGTGAGTAACGTGCCATGGTGAGTAACATGCCATGGTGAGTAACACGCCATGGTGAGTAACGTGCCATGGTAAGTAACGGGCCATGGTGAGTAACACGCCATGGTGAGTAACGTGCTATGGTGAGTAACGTGCCATGGTGAGTAACGTGCCATGGTGAGTAACGTGCCATGGTGAGTAACGTGCCATGGTGAGTAACATGCCATGGTGAGTAACACGCCATGGTGAGTAACTAGCTATGGTGAGTAACGCGCCATGGTGAGTAACACGCCATGGTGAGTAACACGCCATGGTGAGTAACGTGCCACGGTGAGTAATGTGCCATGGTGAGTAACACACCATGCTTTTTATCTAAGAATCATGACGCTTTTGTGGAGTATATATACTCCACATGGCACACATGCAGTACACGAGGGCATACACATTTCACTACATTGGTGTTTCATTATGGTACATTATTGTGGAGGCCTCACACAGTTTCACAAAGTGTTAGATAATTACTATCAGACACATTAAGTTAATTGTTTCTGTATGAGATGTACTGACATAGATTGAGTCCTTCTACTTGTATTGTGGTCAGTGCAGAAGTATGCAGACTTTTGTCACTCACTCATGGTATGGAATATCATATTAAAAAAAGTGTTGTCATTTATGATGCCATTGTATTGATGATATTTCCTAAATAGCATACTGGTAATATTTGAGAAGGAATCAAGTATTATATTGAAATTGTTGCCAGTAATGAAGCTGTGCAGTGCAGAGTCTCCTTCATAGCAACCTATTCTGCAGTCTCCTTCATAGCAACCAATTCTGTAGACTCCTTCATAGTAACCTATTCTGTAGTCTCATTCATAGTAACCTATTCTGTAGTCTCCTTTATAGTAACCTATTCTGTAGTCTCCTTCATAGTAACCTAATCTGTCGTCTCCTTTATAGAAACCTATTCTGTAGTTTCCTTCATAGTGACCTATTCTGCAGTCTCCTTCATAGCACCCTATTCTGTAGACTCCTTCATAGAAACCTATTCTGCAGTCTCCTTCATAGCAACCTAATCTGTAGACTCCTTCATAGAAACCTATTCTGCAGTCTCCTTCATAGAAACCTATTCTGCAGTCTCCTTCATAGTAACCTATTCTGCAGTCTCCTTCATAGTAACCTATTCTGTCGTCTCCTTCATAGTAACCTATTTTGTAGTCTCCTTCATAGAAACCTAATCTGTAGTCTCTGTCATAGTGACCTATTCTGTAGTCTCCTTCATAGTGACCTATTCTGTAGTCTCCTTCATAGTGACCTATTCTGCAGTCTCCTTCATAGTGACCTATTCTGCAGTCTCCTTCATAGTGACCTATTCTGCAGTCTCCTTCATAGTAACCTATTCTGCAGTCTCCTTCATAGTAACCTATTCTGCAGTCTCCTTCATAGTAACCTATTCTGTAGTCTCCTTCATAGTGACCTATTCTGCAGTCTCCTTCATAGTAACCTATTCTGCAGTCTCCTTCATAGTAACCTATTCTGCAGTCTCCTTCATAGTAAGCTATTCTGTAGTCTCCTTCATAGTAACCTATTATGTAGTCTCCTTCTTAGTAACCTGTTCTGTAGTCTCCTTCCTAGTAGCCTATTCTGTAGTCTCCTTCATAGTAACCTAATCTGTCGTCTCCTTTAAAGAAACCTATTCTGTCGTCTCCTTCATAGTAACCTATTCTGTAGTCTCCTTCATAGAAACCTATTCTGTAGTCTCCTTCTTAGTAACCTATTCTGTAGTCTCCTTCATAGTAACCTATTCTGTAGTCTCCTTCATAATAACCTATTCTGCAATCTCCTTCATAGTAACCTATTCTGCAGTCTCCTTCTTAGTAACCTGTTCTGTAGTCTCCTTCATTGTAACCTATTCTGTAGTCTCCTTCATAATAACCTATTCTGCAGTCTCCTTCATAGTAACCTATTCTGCAGTCTCCTTCTTAGTAACCTGTTCTGTAGTCTCCTTCATTGTAACCTATTCTGTTGTCTCCTTCATAGTAACCTATTCTGTTGTCTCCTTCATAGTAACCTATTCTGTCGTCTCCTTCATAGTAAGCTATTCTGTAGTGTCCTTTATAGTAACCTATTCTGTAGTCTCCTTCATAGTAACCTATTCTGTAGTCTCCTTCTTAGTAACCTGTTCTGAAGTTTTCTTTATAGTAACCTATTCTGTAGTCTCCTTCATAGTAAGCTATTCTGTAGTGTCCTTTATAGTAACCTATTCTGTAGTCTCCTTCATAGTAACCTATTCTGTAGTCTCCTTTATAGTGACCTATTCTGTAGTCTCCTTCATAGGGTAACAAACTTTGTGTTAAAGGAGACACTCAGCAATAACTCAATGCGAGTCAACACAGTTCTTCTTAAAACACACAGAAATCCAATAATAAGTCCCTGAAAGGAGGAAAACCCTCATTTGAAGCCATTAGTGTCTAAATACTGTTTGAACACTCTCCCATGTCTAGTCTCTGAGGAAAACACACTCTCCAAACATGGTCTTCCTCCATTGAGTGCTAATGTGTGCCTTTTCTCTTGAGGATACCATCTTTGATTTGATGTAAGCCAAAGGCCTTCAGAGCATAGTGTTGGGACAGACAGTCCACATCCAACAAATACAATCTTTTTGGTTTAAGGCTCAAACTATCTGGGGAGTGCCGTTTCCTAGTTACATGTGATGTCCATGTTTTAAATCAACCTTCCTGATAACAATCCTTGCCCAAAACCTGTACCTTTCGAACCTGCATCTTTCATCAACTTTCTTGTTCTAACATGTGATCAAAACTGTCCCTTTTAGATTCATCAGACAATGTGGTGCAAAGTAGCAACAATCACATTGACCAAACTACTAAAGAAAGGATCAAAGAGAATATTTTACCCTACTCCACTCTGGACGGTGTTTAGTAGGTCCCGTAATGTCACTTTAAGTTGGCCAGACTCAATTTATCAATTGACTAGTCCTCATCAATATTTCACCATTGAGTATAACTGGTTCCTTGTTATAACTTACACAATTTGAGTCAGTTTTATGTTAAACAGACCTTGTTGTTGCAGAACGAATAGCACAAACTGAATATTTGACAAAGGGAAAGTCCATATCTGTATAATGTATGATTACCCGTAATGCTCCTGTGAAATTCTTCAGAAATTGGTTATCCATGTACAATTTGTAGTACTGAGGCCCAGTTGTGTGACTAACTGTATCTTCAGTCATTCAGCACACGATAATGGTAAATTAGTATTACATGATAATAGACTATATTGACTCTATCCTGTGAATGTGAAAAGAAGGCCAGCATGTGTACGGCTACCCAGCCCTGCACTTGTCCCTTGATGTGAAGGTGGAAGATGCAATGATTGAACCTCAACAGGCAGTCCTCTGTTGTAGGTCCATATTGACCCAAGTTCACCCCAAGGCTGACCTGAGATGACCTGACAAGGCCTTATATAAAAGCATAGATGGATGGACTGTGACTGCATTATTCTTTTTGATCCTTTGTCTGGCTCTATTGGAGGCTTGGACATGTTATAGGCAGCATTCGGATTCAAGAAGCCATGCACTAATTAACCTTTGCAGCATTGTGTATCAAAACTATAGCATTAGCTGAAAGCACAAACAGAAGACTACAGATTTACAAGGCCTTGATTCAAGCCTTATAACTTTGTAAAGGTAGAGTACAAGAACCACTCAGAGGTTTATAGCACCAAAGGCCTTCAAGTGTGAAAGGTGGATCTTGTGGCTGATTGCTCCAGTGCATGGACATGCTATCAGTTGATATACTGATATCAGCATTGTCATATAAAGTCCTTAAAGAAATACAAACTGATATTGTTGTTAAAGCAACAGTTGTGGAAGACCTATTTGTCTTGGCCCACAATGGGGCTGCAGTGGCAAATATACGGCTTCCTCCATACCTAATAAAATATTCTCATTACCATACCCTACTTAGGGCACATGTACCTTATAAGAAAAGGCTTATATTTTAACATTTGTGGAATTGATGGAATTGTGGGGTCATATCATTCTAAATACCTGTGGTCCCCTACCCTCCCACACTTCCTGTCCATTTCACATTGTTTATATAATGAACACTCCCTAGGGGAAATCAAGGTACCAGAGTATATGTGGAGTTTCCAATCAGGCTGTATTGACTTTCTCTAAGAAGCAATCATGCCTTGTCTTGCTATGATGAAATCTACTGTATTTGCAATTTTGAAATGCCTTAATGCTGCTCCACTTTTGATGGGAATGTCTGAAGATCTTCTCTGCTTCCATAGACTGATTAAGCCATGCTAATGACCACCTGGACCTACCCATGGGGATTGGAACAATGTTGAGGAGGCTGCTCACTACATGACAAATCTCAAGCAAATGTATTTCGTTTATAATGTATTGTAGTATTGATAATATGATGCTGTTTTCCTTTTGATATCAAATTGCTTCTGGTGACACTGTATTTTGGGATCAAATGGGCAAATAATATGTAACGGAACCTGTCTTGAATTCCATTTTTTTTTTTGGACTTGCTCATTGCATTAATGAACTGCTATGTTCATTGAAATAATGCTATAGAGCAGACCAAGTTTTATTGATTTTTCAAAGGAAAGTCTCAAATGAAACAGTACAATAACATCAAAGATCTTGACAAATGTCAATATGAACACTATCAGGAGATGGAGAAGAAATAGGGGCTGGCAATATTCACACAACAGGTTATTAACATAGTAAGTACAGACAAACACACTTAAAGCAAAAAAGATAGAAGGATAATAATGTGTCATACTTAGAGATTTGTGCCTCTACACATTATTTCAGTATGTCATGATTACAGCTCGATACATCTTGATTTGAGTTCAAATAAGTGATAATTCAAGTGTTATACTGCTGTTATATGCATATGGTAACATCAACAATATCAATATGGATATAAAAATGAAAAGGGATATGAATATGAATATGAATATGAAGCGGCGCGGTTTCTACACCTGTTTCTCATTGTCAATTATAACCCAATTTCAGAATATGAATATGAATATAAAGCGACGCGGTTTCTACACCTGCTTCTTATTGTCAATTATAACCCAATTTCAGGTTCAACCTCATTTTTTCTATCTTCATCACACACTCCTTGAACTTTACATTTGTTGTGGTTCTCTGAATCTCCTCAGGTAGAGTATTCCAGAGAGCCACTCCTCTGTACTATGGCGATCTTTTATAGTGTCTAGTAACAACCCTAGGTAGTTCAAAGACAATCTTCTTTTGAGACCTTATTTTATAGGATTGTGGTCTATTTAACACAGTCTTTGATTTCCTATACATTAAGCATAATAATAGCATGTCAAATCCTTTCTCTAACACTGAAACCTTACAAATTTCATGCAACTCCCTAACACTATACCATCTAATATTGCATTTCAGACAAATTCTAAGAGCTCTATTTTGCAGTCGTTGTAATGCTGCAAGACCATCCTCATTACAACTGGTACTTATGAATGAACAATATTCTATAATCGGTCTGATTGTACAACAGTATATATCTTTACACTTTGCTCTTGTGTCAAAAACCTTCTTAACTTAGCAAACCTAAAAAGTTTATTGCATACATTTATCTTAATAATTTTAATCTGTTTATCAAAACTAAGTTTACTGTCAATATGTACACCTAGGTATGGAAAGAAGGTGACAGTTTGCACAGTGCTGCCATTGAAGTCTATAGTAGAATCCGGACATCTTTTCAATTTATGAGCACTACAACACCACATAAATTTTGTTTTACTTGGATTTACTGTTAGTCTGTTTTCAATAACCCAACTTTTAAAGTTAATTACATCCTCATTCAAATTCTCAGTAACCAAGTCTACATCTTTGTTAGAACTATAGATCACAATGTCATCAGCATACAGTTTAATCTTGCATTTTTTAAGACTTTAACAACATCATCAATATATAGGACAAACAACAGGGTACCTAAAACTGATCCTTGAGGAACACCGTAATCAATATCTTGGTTTGAGGACAATTAATTACCATAGCTAGTTCTAGTTTTCTATTTTCCAGGTAACTTTTAAACCATAGAAAATTAGATTTACTCAAACCAAGTTTACTGAGTTTAATTAGCAATTTTGAATGTATTACACTATCAAATGCTTTAGTGAAGTCTATAAATAGGGCCCCTGTTACCAGACCATTGTTTCTACATTCATAAAGCTCAATAAAAAGTCAAAAGTGGCATCACCAGTACCCGTCCCTTTTTTGTAACCATATTGGTTGTCACAAAAAGTACCATTTTTCTTCATACTGTGGTGGTCCCGCGTCGTCTTCGAGGTACCTTCGTGGTCCTCGTGGGCAGCGTCGAGAGCACCTCTATTACCCGACGCCTGGGGGCGCTGGAGTCCGGCGCCACGTCACCACTTGGTCACGTGGCCCTCGACTCCAGTGTATATAAGGCCGTTGTACGGCCTTCCTCGGAGTCAGTCCAGCCCCGACTGACCATCGTGAGCAATGGTTGGCGGCTGCCCGGCTACCATATTCTAGTACTCCTCTGTGCTGCTGCACAGAGGAGGTGTATGTGGAATATGAACTGTAGACACTAGAAGGCCTAGTGTCGAACCTGATTTAGAGTTCAAACTCTGCCACCTGTAACTGTGATCGAGAATGGCTGATGCCTATGTGTTATTAGACAATAAATTTTAACTGGAACCTGAATAGTTGTTCTTCGTTGTTTATCGAAAGATTCGATTGAACATCGAGGGGTAGAACACTACAATACTTTCACATAAGTAATAATACATAATTTTCTCAATGACTTTTGATGGCATTGGTAGTATTGATATTGGTCTCCAATTTTTTACCATTGCTAAGTCTCCATCTTACAACTGCCTTTGCCCAACATTTTGGAAAAATACCCCTGTCCAGACTAATTTGTATCAGATGAGTGAATTGATTTATCAACAACAATAATGCACAATGTAGTATATCTCCTCTTATTCCGTCTATGCCTGATGACTTATTTTTATCAATTTCTTTTATAGCAAAGTGGACATCCCACTTATTAACCTTAATATTCTGATCTAAGAAGTTTTCATTTGCCAATAGTTCATCTATATCCAGATTATTATCCACAAGACATTGATCAGTTCCAACAGCAGTAATATGCAGATCCTTACCAATATTACAAAAAATAGTCATTTACATATTCACATACACCATTAGAAGTTACATCTGCACCAGTTATACGATGTTTCATGTCTGGATATACAATAGAATTAGAATTTTAAACAAGTCATTTATGTGTTTAATGTGTCGTTCAACAAGAGTGTGAAAAGTGTCCAAATACTCAATTAAAGGAGTCAAAAACATATCTCATAATATATCAGGATCATCAGTAGTATCGTAATAGGGTTTCCAGTCACATGATTCTAAAAAAATCTTTAAATCTGTCTACATTAAAGTTTCTATAATCTCTTCCTCTATACTTAGAGCTAACATACCTGATATTCTCATGTCCTCTACAACCAAAAACGGGGAGGTGATCAGAAATTAGGGCAGATACCGTACTTGCATTAGTTACATCCAAGCTATTTGTAATTATATTATCAATACAAGTACCACTAAATGGTCTCATCACCTCATTAATTAGTATTTTCCATCCAATATCCTTGTACACATTTCTGAAATTTTCATCCCCTGCATCATTTTCATCATACATATTGAGATTGATATCACCTAAGATCCAAGTCTCATGCCTACCATGATTGTTGTTATATTCATAACCAGGGATGGATCGTAAGAAATTGATAAAATTTGATACATTCGTATTTGGGATTCTATAGATAGAGACAATCAATAAATCCTTTTCACCAGGAAGGTTTAATATAGTAGCAATACTTTCATATTCTATAGTCTGTATGGTAAAGTCATTTACAACTCTAATATACTGCCCTAGGCCAACCCTCACACTTAGGCCAACTCCTCCACAATTTTTACCAATTTTATCATTCCTACACAGTAACCTATCCTCTCTATTAATCAGGCCATCAGGTGAGGCAGGCTTCAGCCAGGTTTCACATAGACATTTTATGTCACTCCTTCCTAATATCTTATAAATTTCTTTATATTTGTCCTCAAAACTACGACAATTTATTGATGAAATTACCAGTCCCCTCCATTCCCTGAAATCGCTAACACCACAAACCATAAGTTTAATTTTATGTAATACTTAAACAATGAATATATACACATGTGAAAAGACATCAACAAAAGAAAAACAAATAAATGACTAATTACAGAATATACAAATCCTCTTCCACAAATTATCCTCGTAGAAGCGGTGACTGATTATATCAGCTTACCTATGTCAGCTATGTGGCTAATCAGAATAAAATCCCCCCCCCCCGACTTAGAAACTCCTTGGCGACTTAAGATCTTATAACTGGGTATCACTAGGGTAAATGATATTAAAGGACAGCGAAAGTGACACTTAGAGATTTTTAACCTAGTATAGAATTAAGAATTAAGAAAAGAATTTAATGCATTTATCAAATATCAAAACCCAGTTTTAATGAAGCAAAAACAATAGAGAAAGGTATATATTGGATTACTACTGAAACCAACCTGTGGATACATTGATTTATTCAACTTCATTAAACAACCAGGATCTCTAGAGTCACCAATTGGCAGGATAATGTATTTTAAGCAAAGCATAGAATCCATCCTTGAGGTCTATACACATAACTCTAACTAGATAAGTACATGTATTATACCAAAACTTCTACACACTACTGCAGTGACAGGATTGAAAGTAAACACTCCCTCTTATGTTTTACTATAGAAATGTCTTGCATACAATACTGGATGAATAAATAAACTCTTATCCTAACGATTTAAGGGTAAACACTCCCTAATCTATTAGATACTTAAGATTACAGGATTAATTGATTATCATTACAAGTTTGATTGATTATCATAAATTAAGAGGAGATACACAGCAATGGCGCGTTTACTACACCTATCACTGATATCGACCCCGAGCAATACATAACAACCGAATATGTTCTCAGATTCACATTCTATTCTGTTTCTATATATAGGTGCATATGTTATGAAAGTATGTGTTATTGTTTGTGATGGCATGGCAACTACACCTATCACATCAAGCGCATCCAATTCTACAAGAATACAGTACTTATTCTATGGCGACCCCTCAAGAAAAGGGACACTGTAGACTTACCACTATTCAACATTACAACACAATTAATGGCTTATTTCTGTCTTTCTCTCTTATCAGGCACCTGGTTGCCATAGTTATCTTACCATGTAGGTTCTGCCCCTTCACCCTACCCTGATCATATGCTTCAGAACTGTATACAAACCCACCGCCCCAGATCTCCTTTCAATATTTCTCCCTATATTCCACTTTTGGTGAAATTTCAACTGGTAAGCCTAGCATCATTGCATATCACTTTGATCACCAAGTGCTATGAGTGGCAGTGGTGGTTTTCCTTTTCTACCTTTCTGGAGGTTGGTATACGTTAACCACAAATGTTAATGCATATCTCATATTGAGATAAAAACTCAGCTTCTTTGTCAGCTTTAACCATTAGCATCATTCATAAGGGAGGATTGCTCTTCCCATTGCATCATGCATAGTCCAGTACCTAGAGGTGAGTGCATCATGCATAGCCCAGTACCTAGAGGTGAGTGCATGATGCATAGTCCAGTACCTAGAGGTGAGTGCATGATGCATAGTCCAGTACCTAGAGGTGAGTGCATGATGCATACTCCAGTACCTAGAGGTGAGTGCATGATGCATAGTCCAGTACCTAGAGGTGAGTGCATCATACATAGTCCAGTACCTAGAGGTGAGTGCATCATGCATACTCCAGTACCTAGAGGTGAGTGCATGATGCATAGTCCAGTACCTAGAGGTGAGTGCATCATACATACTCCAGTACCTAGAGGTGAGTGCATCATGCATACTCCAGTACCTAGAGGTGAGTGCATCATACATAGTCCAGTACCTAGAGGTGAGTGCATGATGCATAGTCCAGTACCTAGAGGTGAGTGCATGATGCATAGTCCAGTACCTAGAGGTGAGTGCATGATGCATACTCCAGTACCTAGAGGTGAGTGCATGATGCATAGTCCAGTACCTAGAGGTGAGTGCATGATGCATACTCCAGTACCTAGAGGTGAGTGCATGATGCATAGTCCAGTACCTAGAGGTGAGTGCATCATACATAGTCCAGTACCTAGAGGTGAGTGCATCATGCATAGCCCAGTACCTAGAGGTGAGTGCATCATACATAGTCCAGTACCTAGAGGTGAGTGCATCATACATAGTCCAGTACCTAGAGGTGAGTGCATCATGCATCATGCATCATGCATAGTCCAGTACATCGTGAGTGCATCATGCATAGTCCAGTACCTAGAGGTGAGTGCATGATGCATAGTCCAGTACCTAGAGGTGAGTGCATGATGCATACTCCAGTACCTAGAGGTGAGTGCATGATGCATAGTCCAGTACCTAGAGGTGAGTGCATGATGCATACTCCAGTACCTAGAGGTGAGTGCATCATGCATAGCCCAGTACCTAGAGGTGAGTGCATCATGCATAGTCCAGTACCTAGAGGTGAGTGCATCATGCCTAGTCCAGTACCTAGAGGTGAGTGCATCATGCATACTCCAGTACCTAGAGGTGAGTGCATCATACATAGTCCAGTACCTAGAGGTGAGTGCATCATGCCTAGTCCAGTACCTAGAGGTGAGTGCATCATGCATACTCCAGTACCTAGAGGTGAGTGCATGATGCATAGTCCAGTACCTAGAGGTGAGTGCATCCTGCATAGTCCAGTACCTAGAGGTGAGTGCATCATACATAGTCCAGTACCTAGAGGTGAGTGCATCATACATAGTCCAGTACCTAGAGGTGAGTGCATGATGCATAGTCCAGTACCTAGAGGTGAGTGCATGATGCATAGTCCAGTACCTAGAGGTGAGTGCATCCTGCATAGTCCAGTACCTAGAGGTGAGTGCATCATACATAGCCCAGTACCTAGAGGTGAGTGCATCCTGCATAGTCCAGTACCTAGAGGTGAGTGCATCATGCCTAGTCCAGTACCTAGAGGTGAGTGCATCCTGCATAGTCCAGTACCTAGAGGTGAGTGCATCATGCATAGTCCAGTACCTAGAGGTGAGTGCATCCTGCATAGTCCAGTACCTAGAGGTGAGTGCATCCTGCATAGTCCAGTACCTAGAGGTGAGTGCATCCTGCATAGTCCAGTACCTAGAGGTGAGTGCATCATACATAGTCCAGTACCTAGAGGTGAGTGCATGATGCATACTCCAGTACCTAGAGGTGAGTGCATGATGCATAGTCCAGTACCTAGAGGTGAGTGCATCATACATAGTCCAGTACCTAGAGGTGAGTGTATCATGCCTAGTCCAGTACCTAGAGGTGAGTGCATCATACATAGTCCAGTACCTAGAGGTGAGTGCATCATACATAGTCCAGTACCTAGAGGTGAGTGCATCATGCATACTCCAGTACCTAGAGGTGAGTGCATCATACATAGTCCAGTACCTAGAGGTGAGTGCATCATACATAGTCCAGTACCTAGAGGTGAGTGTATGATGCATAGTCCAGTACCTAGAGGTGAGTGCATCATGCCTAGTCCAGTACCTAGAGGTGAGTGCATCATGCATACTCCAGTACCTAGAGGTGAGTGCATGATGCATAGTCCAGTACCTAGAGGTGAGTGCATCATGCATACTCCAGTACCTAGAGGTGAGTGCATCATGCATACTCCAGTACCTAGAGGTGAGTGCATGATGCATAGTCCAGTGCCTAGAGGTGAGTCTGTAACCGTGCATATATGTATAACCACAGGGAGCTTTGACCACCCCAAAATAAAAAAGAAAAACTTCTTACCATTTCCTTTCCAACAAGTGTAATAAGCTTTGTTCAATAGCTTTAACCATTACCATCATTTTATGTTATCTTTCATTGCCACTTGTGTATCTTCCCTTAACCCACACCGCACCCCCCACCATCCTTGAATAATATGTGAGCAGGCAAGCAGAAAGGGACCGCATGGATGATCCTTTTTGCTTGTCTGCTCACATATAACTACTTTAATTGACCCGGGAAATGCCTCCTACGGAGAGATCACCAATTGACAATACTTCTACTGAATGTGATTGGGTGCTGGTCATGAGACCATGTGACCCAGATTGACTAATGAAAGCCCGGCAGAGGTCAGAGAAGTAGGGTGCAGTTCAGGCAGGTTTAAAATTCACCACTTAGTGTTTTAACCCTATCGGTGAACGTTCCCCTTTAGTGAATAATTTTCAATAATCTTGTTAATTAGCTGGTTGATTTAGCTATGGATGCTAACTTATAACTTCATCGTAGAGACTGTCTTTGCTGCTGGTGTAGCGGTTAGGTTAGCCATAGATATTCACAGAGCGTTAGCGGTAGTTTGATTGTTTCTCCCATGCTGAGGTGTCTAATATAATATATTGCTGCCTATAAAGGGTCATTATTTTCCGGAGATGGAGGTAGGCCAGAAAGTATCCAGTGGTCAAGGCTATTGACTGGAGACCTACAAGCAATTCCCTTCCCCATGATCTCATTATGTTGAATGTAGTCTTAACCCCTGCCAACAGTTGCCCTGTTATATGGTCATATTGATCACTTTATCTTATTGAATACTCTGGGTGTGGCCAGGGAGGCAGGTTGGCAGGGTAGGGGATGAGATGACTCTGGTTAAGTGCCATTAGGCAGGGACCATTTTATACCCAAGTAGTATGTGAATAGGACCAGCTGACACTGTTACTGCCGGGTAACACGACCATACCAGGGCCTGTAGTATGTGAATAGGACCAGCTGACACTGTTACTGCCGGGTAACATGACCATACCAGGGCCTGTAGTATGTGAATAGGACCAGCTGACACTGTTACTGCCGGGTAACACGACCAGACCAGGGCCTGTTAACAGGTCTGTCCTTCCAAATACACAGTTCTACTAGCAGGACCTGAAAAATCTGAAAGTATCTGAAAATATATCAACAGAGTGCTCACAGAGAGCACAGAGAGAACTGGTGCATCAATTTATCAGCTATCTAATTCATTTTTGTTTATCCTACAACTACTGCAAGTTTTAATGTATTTTTTTATTCTCATTTTTCTCATTAATACAGTTTATGAAGAAGGAATATTCCAAACATTCAGATCCATATCTCAATATTTCATCACTACGTGCCTTATTTAAGTCTTTAACTCCTTCAATCTAGTACACTATGGCACTTCTAGAGGTATTTACACTACAACCCAGAATGAAAAGTCTATTTAATTAGTTCCACTGCCTCAGGTACATAATTTACATTTTTCCTCATGTGACAACAAACTTTGAAGATAATGTCTTTGATAGGCAGCAGTAAAGTCATATCATGTCCTGTACAGATGTTTTACTTTGTTCAATAGAAAACCTTTTAAAGGCCTCTACCTGTGGGAACTAAAAAGTATATTTCATTGATTCTGGTTTGGTTAACAAAGTCTATACATCAATTTATCACTGGCAAACAGGCTATTTACAGGCAACTATATAAACCAGGGCAGAGTGAAGGGCAGGCCGCTTAATGAACAGTGGCAGTGGTATGGTTACAGCTGGTTGGAACCTAGTTCTGTGAAATTTTATTAAGTAAAGAGCCCTTGACAGCCTGAGAGTGTAATTAGTGTACTGTGAAGTTATCAATGTGTTTCCACTAACCACTGGTTATGTACTGTGGTATAAATCACAGCATTTTTTTTTAAATATTTAAACTTTTATTTACCGATTGATTTATGCAGTTACATATATCCTTGTATAATGTGTCTGTCCGCTGTTTTGGTACAATTGTACAGCAGAAGAACAGAGCCAGGCAAACAGTAATGTCTAATATGGCTAGAAAAGTTAATGGAATTTGTCTGTCAGTTAAACTGTTGTATCAACAGATCTATGTAAATGTTACGCTTACATTCCATCCTGAAAAAATAATCACTGTAAAATATATTGTTTATGCATCTTTTGGAACAGGCAGCAGCAAAATTTACCTTAACACATGAATAATAATGCATACCCCCATCCCAACAAGTCTATACAGTGTACTGGTAATGCATTTAATCTGCATTCAATTAATATTTCCGTATAATTCAGCCTTAGCAACTGACTTATCATGATTCTTTACATCTGTCAGAGCTGCAAGGAAAGCATTCCAGCCTTGTGCACACAATAGCTCAGGGCTATTCTCATATGCTTTGCATTTAATTATATCATATTGTAAGACAGGCGCCATACTCAGTCTGGTTTCTCTATCAATTATTTTACAAAAATCAGGATTTAATGACCTTTTATGGGCATGAATTTTTATATGACATTCCCTTCTCTCTTCTAACATTGGTAAACTGACTAGTCTGTGCACAAAATCTGTGCGAGTTAAGATGTGCAAATCCATGCAATATGATGTAATATGTCACAATTATCTAGAGTAGGAAGGATGTGTTTCCACATTCTCCTTCCTTCTAGCTGTTACTTATTGTCACACATTGTTCTTACAGGTGAGTCGGTGTACTACTGGATACTTATTAACACAAACAAAGGTAGCATTTCTCTTTGATGCATGTACAACCATTTGAAAAGTGCCTAACCCTTTTAGGGCTTGTGATGCAGAAGAACTGGTACAAGGCATATGTACCTTGTTTGTTCTATATATCAAATAATAACAGGTTATTAAGTGTGCTTTAGTCATATGGACAGAGAAACAGTGACATAATGAGATTAACTTGGCCTGAAGGACTGTAGGACACACCATAGTGGCATATTTAAACTTGTATGTCAATTAAATCCATGAGGTACATGGGTATTGAGATAGATCTTAAGAATTGAAGATAATTAAATGAGGGCTGGTCTGAATCAAAGCCTAGGGAAAAGCAGTATTACAGTATCTAGATGAACAAGGGATGAGAGAGTCCATGGATGAACAAGGGATTAGAGAGTCCATGGATGAACAAGGGATGAGAGAGTCCATGGATGAACAAGGGATTAGACAGTCCATGGATGAACAAGGGATGAGAGAGTCCACGGATGAACAAGGGATGAGAGAGTCCATGGATGAACAAGGGATGAGAGAGTCCATGGATGAACAAGGGATGAGAGAGTCCATGGATGAACAAGGGATGAGAGAGTCCATGGATGAACAAGGGATTAGAGAGTCCATGGATGAACAAGGGATGAGAGAGTCCATGGATGAACAAGGGATGAGAGAGTCCATGGATGAACAAGGGATGAGAGAGTCCATGGATGAACAAGGGATGAGAGAGTCCATGGATGAACAAGGGATGAGAGAGTCCATGGATGAACAAGGGATTAGAGAGTCCATGGATGAACAAGGGATGAGAGAGTCCATGGATGAACAAGGGATTAGAGAGTCCATGGATGAACAAGGGATGAGAGAGTCCATGGATGAACAAGGGATGAGAGAGTCCATGGATGAACAAGGGATGAGAGAGTCCATGGATGAACAAGGGATGAGAGAGTCCATGGGTGAACAAGGGATGAGAGAGTCCATGGATGAACAAGGGATTAGAGAGTCCATGGACGAACAAGGGATGAGAGAGTCCATGGACGAACAAGGGATTAGAGAGTCCATGAATGAACAAGGGAATAGAGAGTCCATGAATGAACAAGGGAATAGAGAGTCCATGGATGAACAAGGGATGAGAGAGTCCATGGATGAACAAGGGATTAGAGAGTCCATGGATGAACAAGGGATTAGACAGTCCATGGATGAACAAGGGATTAGAGAGTCCATGGATGAACAATGGATTAGACAGTCCATGGATGAACAAGGGATTAGAGAGTCCACGGATGAATAAGGGATGAGAGAGTCCATGGATGAACAAGGGATTAGACAGTCCACGGAACATCTATAAATCAGGTGGTAGTTTACTGTGCATCATCAGCAGGTTTTTACACCTGTTCCTACTTTTCCAAGTTTTTTTTGCCAAAGCTCAATCTGGTGATGTATAGGAGAAACAAACAATTATTCAAAAACGAAGTCTTCTCACACTAGCCCTAGCTTCACAACCCCCTCCCCTACATCGAATAACAACATATGATTGATATTTGCATCAATATTCCCTCTAAAGTACTCTTTCTTTACTGATCTGACAAGACACATGACAAAGAGTCAATCTATTATGATGTCCTATGATATGAGGCGGCCTTTATATCCATTGACCTTGGCACTGTGAACCACAGAAATAAGACCAAGGGCCTCCTGGATCATAGTGCCAAAGAGATGTCAAAGAACAAGAACATGAAGAACAGTTAATATGGATCAACATGGTAAAAGGTATGCCTGACACTCCCTCACGGGCGAACCTTTTACTGTTGTGATCCAATGTTATTTCTGTACAGCATTTAGATGAAGAAACCCATTCATCGATGAAAAAGCATCTAAATGCATTTACACATTGAACACATTGGTTATGATACACATGAGGCACCAGGCTGTCATTACAAAGTTACTGCAGAGCTGCTTTGTTACATCTCATCTCTGATTTTCCATTGCAGAGACAACCCTTGCCCAAGCTTCATTTGAGCTAGATCAGAGGATTGCATTTCCCATTACATAGCAAAAGCAATTTCCTCTGAGGAAGGCTTTATGCATGTGTTCTATAAGCCTGGCCTAGATACCCACCATAAGCTACAGCTTAATGATGCCTGAATTGAAAGAAGAATCACCTCTTCAGGTAACATGGCACCCTAGGTTTGATCATTACAGAGCATCATGAGAACATTGGTGGCCAAAATAATAGTAAAGTGCTCGAAACCAACATATGCTAAGGCCCCAAGAATAAACTCATTTTCTAATGTATAACAACTAGAGCTCACCGAGGGTAATTTATGTCTTATCACCTGAGGATGCGACATTTTCTTATCCTCAAGAACCTTAATTATCATCTATTTCCTGTAACTCCTCCTCATACGGCTTGTCATAAAGTTTATTGAATAGAGAATTAGACTTATGTAAAGGATGACAGAGCTCTAGAAAAGAGACCACCATTTCCTAAAACAGCTAGATACAATTAAGTCTGTTAGGTAGAGGTAGCCATATCTTTAGAACATGTCCCCAACACAGGGTGTTTAATCAGTTTTGCTAACTAGGCTTTTACCCTTGCATCCACACTTAGTGGCAATTTATACTGAGTGGAGAGGGTAGGTAGTCTGACTCCTGATAGACACTCTACTCAATGCCTGGAGTCATTCAGAAAGAAGTTTATCTTTAGTTGTTTAAATCTGCTGGCCTAACATACCAACTACAGCCAATGAGAATGGATGTAATCCATGCATAACACAGGGTCATATGACATGTGATTAGCCTGATTGTCCAAACGTACCTTGCTCTCTTTAAAGGTATATTATACTATTCAATAAATCAAAAACTACCATCGGTTTCTCCAAATGACTTAGGGTTATATAAGTATTCTATACTATGAGATAGCCAAAGCAATAAAAACCATAGTTCATTGTACTAATTTCACATTTATGGACATCTGGCGAGTCCTTAACTATTGCTGCTAGTGGGAAAAACAACCGGTTTTTCAACATTTTCTCTAATATTGAAAAATTGACCATGGCTATTTTAACTAAGCTTCTCAGGAGGTTAATTCAAAAGATCCTGGGATTTCTACCCCTGCGATCTTAGTGTAGGCACATACATCATAAGTACTGGCCAGTCTACCATATCTAATGCAGTGATTGCAGGCCTGTCAGGAATAGTAAGTCCTGGGATCACTTCACTATTTCTTTTCCAGCACTAAGATCAATGTGATCTTAGTGAAAGAATTGCATAGTGGTTTAACCTGAGTACATGAGCACCTACAGGGAACACTCCTGATCGAAAGAGTGAATAGCCTGCTGCGTACATATAGAGGGGACATTTGCTAAGTGACCTTGATGGCTCTTAGGGCTACTTATGCATTAAGTGCACTGTAAGGTAATTCTTCCCTTCTCTCTCTTTGTCCTGGGGGGAGGGCACAATGCTTCCAATAGGCAGGCATAAATCATACATTCATAGCAACAACTCTTGAATACTGTATGGGGTCAACTGCACCCTGTGCTGTTTTTTTAGCCCATATGGGGATGGGGAACAATGGTATAAACACTGTTGTGAAGAAGAGTGACTCCACAGCTATTCCTTTATTTTGGGACTCTTACCCCTGTGCCCATTCAGTATTTCTTGGAAAAGTGTAGGAGGGCTGAAGCTAAGATCGATACAATCTTAGTGTTGGCTAGGAAAAGTGAACGCAGTCTAATCTTAAGATCGCTTAATAGGATAAGGCAGAATAATTCCTAACATCGCTGAGGTTGCGATCCCAGGATCTTTTGAATTAACCTCCAGACGTCTAGCAGACATCATGTGTACCATGATCATGTGATAAAAACAGGTGGTCATTGGACAAACGAAAGAGCTGTGCAAAGGAAAAGTATCCAAATTTCACAAAACAGGACAGAAAGTGACCAGTGGTGAATCTTAGTGCTGTGGTAGGAAGAATGCAAGAATCTATTGTTCAACAGGTTGATAGTGATTAGTTAGGGTATATACAAAAGGGAAACGAGCACAAGTCATAAGTTTTGGTAGTTTAGAATTTCTGCCACCAGGTGGCGATGGCATAGATATAATACCTTTAATGAACTATAGCACAGTCTCATAGTGTAACACAAATGAAGCAAGACAGTAATGGGCAATTAGCTTGATAGACAGTGGGCCTAACTGGTGCATCAAGGATTTGGAAAAATAGGTGGCACAGCACAAAAGGAGGGTACGCATCCCCATTTTTGACCAAATCTTGGGGTCCAAAATATGTAAATAAACTATACTGGAGAAATCCGCCATTGGTGGGACTGTCCATCACCGTAGTGAGCATCATGCCTCATCTGTAGGACTCAGAAGATAACAATGACGCTACTTTACGTTTTAACCCTCTAAGGGCTCCAACCGCATCAGTGCATCTTTTCCATTGATGCACCAATGAAGTTCATGCAAATCTGCTTGCCAGCACTTCTATTTGTAGATCACACTAATCCTGTGGATTAATGCAGTCATGGTGAGTTACTCACCATTTAAGCTGCATTCATGTATCATGACAGTACATGGATGTGATGCAGTACAATACCTAACAGCTTTCAGGGTAGTGGTATGTGCTGCAAGGGTTCAAGGTTTTTTTTTTTGTTTTTTTTTTTTTTTTTAATTCTCTTTATTGCCATAACAAGTTATATCAAAGTACAATCAGGAAGTCATTTCTTAACATCCTACGACTAGCCCCCACCACTACGACTTGAAACATGTCAAATAACAGCATATTTTCACTACGACTGGACTTTGCAGATTGGCACTACACCCAGTTATACCATGCAGTCGTAGTAGCTGTACATAGAGCAGACCATGCCAGACTATACCTGCACTACACTAAGGCCAATACAGTGTATCTAATCATAGGTACTATGTGTAAGACCAAACCTTAACCCACATTTACTTGCACTCATCTAGGCAAAGAGGCATGGATAAGCGTTCCTTCACTCTATCATGCAGCAATATATAGGAAGCTGTTCTATTTTCAAGCACCCTCGACAAAATAACAAGCAGTCACATAGTGCCCCAAAGCTATTCAAAGCCTCAGGGGATTGGGTCTAATTTAGGATCTTATTTTAGACCCCATTCACCTGAGTCATTAGCAGCTACTCTCACAGTGAAATCTCTTTCTAAAAGAAGCAGTCATCTCACGTTTCAGGAAAGTTATTGCATTATTCTGCACTAGGTACTTTCTCTATTATAGTGTCCTCTAGCATTCCCACACATCTAATTTTGTATCTGATGTTAGACACTAGGTACATACTACATAGCAGATGGTGTTACTGATTCTAATGAGTGCAATGTAAGTGAAACCAGCCTTACTAATGCAGGTCTTACAGTGCCTGGCCTAACACATGAGCCTGCTTTAACTTTGGTAGTCGTAGTGGTGTAATCCTTAGAGGGGCTAAGCCCAGACTTCATTCTGCATACCTCTGCTATAATATGGAAGACAGCAGTCGTAGTTCGTTAAGAAATGGCCTCCTGGTCTTGGCGATATAAGTGTAGGGGCAGTAATTCCCCGTACTTGGAGGAGATACCGAGTGGTCCCACCTTGCGAGGGGGATCTCTAGAGAGCTCGGTACCAGGTAATCACTGCCCCCTAGTGTGTGTATCATACCGATCCAGGTGTAGTTGGAAGGTAGAGAATGTCAGGCCAGGGGAAGTAGCTCAGGGGTAGAGCTTCCGCTTCGAAGTTGGAGGGTCCCGGGTTCGAGTCCCGGTTTCTCCATGACATTTTCCGCTGACCACTACATTGGTGGAGAAACCGAGCATCCTAACGCAATCACGGATTGAAGGTACGGGAACCCCGTATCTTAACGCAATCATGGATTGAGGACTCGGGAACTGGGCCGATATGATACAGATGACGCTTCGACCAATCCGGTACTTGTACCAGTACATCCACTGGGAAGTCAGGAGTGCCCTAACACTGCTTGATAAAGCCCCAGCTCCCAGGTAACTGGATTGAGGGGGAATGCCGGGTGCTAGTGGATGGTGGTTGAAGCTGATGGGGAGGAGTGTAGGGGCAGTAATTCCCCGTACTTGGAGGAGATACCGAGTGGTCCCACCTTGCGAGGGGGATCTCTAGAGAGCTCGGTACCAGGTAATCACTGCCCCCTAGTGTGTGTATCATACCGATCCAGGTGTAGTTGGAAGGTAGAGAATGTCAGGCCAGGGGAAGTAGCTCAGGGGTAGAGCTTCCGCTTCGAAGTTGGAGGGTCCCGGGTTCGAGTCCCGGTTTCTCCATGACATTTTCCGCTGACCACTACATAAGTAATTTTTCAGTAGGAAAAACTTTGAGAAGTAAATATTGACATTCCATACTGGTAGTATATAACAGCAAATACCATAATCAAATCACAAGAAGCAAGATAATGAAGTGGTAGCCTCGTCAGGTCTTCCACTTCATATTATATTCTCATTTTAGAACAAACGGTTCTGGTAATACAAGAAACATTAAAATTCAGACTGAAGAAAATATTACTTTGGTTTGATTTGAGGAATAAAGAAGGCTATGGACCTCATCCCCACTATATTAGTGTTATGGGTTGATCCTGCTGGTCCTACCAAAGTCTGGTTGTGGTAAGTTAATGGGCACCATGGGTGATGGGTTGTGGTGGATAACAATCAGATTACACTAATGTGGCAGTCAGACATTGATCTGGTATCTCCTTAATGTAGTTTAGCGCTCCAGCTGTGGTAATGAACCTGACCTTCACATAGATACCTTCTCACACTCACTGCTAGCACAAAAGACAATAGGAGGGATATGGATCCAAGGGATACGGTTTTCTACGAGATCCTACCATTTAAAGATTAAGAATCACAACTGCACTTATTAGGCAATGCTCCTTATCTTTAATGAAGGGCCATCTCTTTCTGAGTTTTTCAACGTTTGTAAATGTTCTTATTTGGTAAGGATAAAAACGTATTTTGAAAACGTTATTTTTACATTGAAAAACATTTTTAGACGTTTTTTCAACCAATTTTCAACAAAATAAAACTGATTGCTAGTTCGACCAATGTTTAACCTGAAATGTCAAAAAAAACTTTTATGAGTACATGTTTTGATGATATTTTGATGTTGAAAAAAAACATTTGGCAAACCTAAGAACCAAATGAAAATGCTTTTTTAAAGTTAAAATAACGTTTTAACACCAAGTGGGTTAGTTCCTTTAATTTGAAATGTCTCTTTTGTAAGTGCCATCCAATCCTAAACCAATAAATGAGTTTCTCATTTCAAAAGAGACTAATCTAAACACAGAGACCTTGATTTGACGTCTTAAGAATTGAAGGGAGAAGTGCACCTTTGCCTGGTCTAGCTGCAACAAGCAATGCTTTCTATTTCTCTTCTGGCTGCGAATACCAAGTCTATAAATGGCGCCTTATCCATCTTACTTTGTTTGATTATCAGATCCCAATACTAAGATATGTAACTGCTCGACACCAGCCAACAGGACATGTTCTGCCCTTATCAATAGATTTATATCCATTACCGTAGATCTTATCTTACATTGCCCTCCACCTTCCATCATTTCTCTCTGTAGATATGGACTGTGGTATCTACATAGAAAAGGCTGGCCATTTTCAACTATTCCTATGCCTTAGACTTGTTTTTCCTTGACCTTAGTTAGTCTATTCAAGAAGAGTGGATGGAACTACCTTTATAAATATTGAATGTTCAATTTGTATGAGCTTCTCACATACATGTCCTACCTTGTTGCTTAAATCATTATATAAACACAGGACTTATCAAGAGTGTACAAATGTTATGAAATACTTAATACTTTTATGTTATAATATTATGTAAGTTCTGGGAAAAATGGGATAACGAATTATTCCATTACACATATTGCTGTTCAGTGCCAGAACTAATTTCAGAGATTCTAAGGCTGAGAACTGCCAAACTGCAGTATACAGCAATGTAGCAGGCAGCAGACTCAGACTAGGTCCTATTGTACCACAAAGACCTATTTATAAGCAAAATAGCTGTTTATGGCCCTGATTTACCACTCAGACCTATAGAGAGAATAGCTGTTTATGGCCCTGATTTACCACTCAGACCTATAGACAGAACAGCTGTTTATGGCCCTGATTTATCACTAAGACCTATAGACAGAACAGTTGTTTATGACCCTGATTTACCACTAAGACCTATAGACAGAATAGCTTTTTATGGCCCTGATTAACCACTCAGACCTATAGACAGAACAGCTGTTTATGGCCCTGATTTACCACTAAGACCTATAGACAGAATATCCGTTTATGGCCCTGATTTACCACTAAGACCTATAGACAGAATATCCGTTTATGGCCCTGATTTACCACTAAGACCTATAGACAGAATATCCGTTTATGGCCCTGATTTACCACTAAGACCTATAGACAGAATATCCGTTTATGGCCCTGATTTACCACTAAGACCTATAGACAGAATATCTGTTTATGGCCCTGATTAACCACTCAGACCTTTAGACAGAATATCCGTTTATGGCCCTGATTTACCACTAAGACAGAATGGCTGTTTATGGTCCCCTTCCTTCTACCACAGCAATAGACCTTGTATAGAACATCAACACGACAGTATTTGTTTGTACCTACTCCACTTATGGCTGTCCCCAGGGGACATTTCCTGACACCTCCGTACCTCGATATGGCCACTTATCCTACAACCTCTCACCACCTATGTCTATATGGTGGTTTCTGATGGGCACTTTCCGCATACGGGTGTATAGAAGTCTGCTGTCAACGGTGATTCCATCATCGTTAACTGCTCAAACATAAAAAAAAGTGGTAAACCAGTTTTATTGCTCTTAAAGGAAAAGACCACCCTATTTTCATGATGAGTTCATTTGCTAGAGTTTGTAATGAATAAAAAGTCTCCATTATACTTTTTTTCATAAGGGCAGAAAGCAGGCCTTTTTGATACAGCGTATGACGTTACAATTGGGCCAATGCATTACAATATTGAATGCACAGCACTGCTCTTCTACAAAAAAGTGCTAACCAGGTTGGAGACGGGAGTATCTTGTTGGGACACACCAGGATCATAGTACAATAATCTGATTTTAGTGTGTACTAAGATTCTGATACCATGCACAGTATTAGGATATACTGGGATCTTAGTACACTTCTGTGTGCACTGGACCATGACACTCACCTCTGCAGGTGTATTGGCCAATCAGAGCCTTGGTCACTTGGTCACCTACCTGTGCATACATTTTTGTGGTCAAAGGTGGGATGGTGAAACCACTCCACTATTTTGTACTTACATTTACATTAAATGATACATTTACTCCCTTATTAAACAACACTTGGCTAAAAAGAAAACGTCATTTTGTAGGCATTTATCTATTTTTTAATCTTGTGGGTTCATATTTATTAGCAAATTTAACAAAAAATTAGCAAATAGATTTTATACCAGGACTAAGGGGAAATTTATACATATAGCCTTTTCTCAGAGAATATTCTGATTTTAGTTCTGTAAAAAAGTGCATATATAAAATATAGTCCCCATGTACTTTAGGTGATTTTAAAATTATGTATTTTGATGAAGAAGTTTTTGATGATAAAACAGTGTACTAATTTCTTAGCACACCCCATGACCAAGGGACTATCATTCAATCTAAGGGTGTACTAAGAAACAGGTTAGTCCTGAACCTGCTAACATAAGTGCCTTTTTATACTGCTTGCATATCTATTTAGATAATTAGCATTATATAACCCACCCTACAAGCATTATATAATACAGTAATGATGCACACATTATCATCGCAATTAAGAACCTAATAGCATCAGCTTCCAAGCTTAAACATTTCACGATTGGTGCATTTTGACCAAGTGTGATGTCACACAGTGCATCAGAAAGGTATGCTTTCTGCCTTTGCAACATCAGATGTGACACAAAGTGTACTTCTCAATTTTTATCCACTACAAAAGCTACCAAATGAAATGACCATGAAAATAGGATGGTCTTTTCTTGAAATAAAGTACTGGCCCACTGCAATTACTGTTATCTGAATACCTGAAATGCACTACCTGCAAGCATTGGATGATTTAATAGGTAACAAATAAGTAGATTAGAAATCCACTTCGGCTGCTTAAATATTTTACTAGGTCCAAGAAATGTGGGGAGATTGACACTGCTGAAATAATATTTCCCCAGAGAATTAGAGATATATTAATATCAAGTAAAACCAGACATGTAAGCTTGGGTTAGTGCAACCAGCTAATGTTTATTCATGGATTACATAAGTTTGAAGTGGTGCAACAAGGATAGCTCGGTGCTCTACAGGTGTTGCTCTGGCTACATCCAGAAGCTGAGTGAACTCCCTACCGGTGGTAACCGCACCGACTGACCTGCCCTCTTGAAGAGGGAGCCCCTACACCCTTATGAGTAGATCTCCATGGTGATCCAAGATATCATGGATCAGCAGTGTAAGAGTCAATATTCCCTCTTATTATTACACTGTGGTGTTTGTAACACCAGTTCTTAAATATATGTTGATGATAATATGAAGTATGAAGTATTTACCTAGATCTTGCTGCAATGGGTTTACAGAATGAACAGGAATATGAAATGAAGTAAGAGCACAAATCTTGCTAAAAACAAGAATCCCCAGAAAATCCAGAACAATAGATCCACCACAGCCCTCCATACACGTGTCTATCCATGCAGCAATCAGAACGCTCTACATGGCTGAGTGGAGCTCAACTCTCGCCTATTTTACTTATAGTTAGGAATAAGATAAATTTATCTCTATATAACATCATTTTCAATGCAGGAATAAATAGAACAGTTGAGTGTAAATATTTTCATCCATACAATGGAACAGGTCCCAGAAGCCAAAGGAGTTGCCTGTAGTGGGTGACTGCTTTCACAGGAAGGTGGTGTGATTTCTGCAGACAAATACCCCCAGGGTATACTGCCATATTTATGCTGTGTATATGGAAACCACTGCCTGTTTTAGGGAAAAGGGTGGTGATTCTGATTACTTGTAACTAACATATAGCTGGGGTGATTCAGTGAAGGATGTTCACCAGCCTGAGAACCAATGAAATCACAAACTCAATATTATTTAACAACACTTTATTTTATTGAAGGCCCTATATCTAGGCTTGTTAGAAAGGTTGATTCAAGTCACCAACTCCAAATGCGTCAGTTTTTATAGCCTGTGGTGTAAAACCATAACTCTTTACCCTCACATACGTAACATTTTTTAAACAAACGATCATAAAAGCTGCTAAATATCATCCTATGTATATCATATTTCATCTCCAAAATGAAATCCCTGCACCAAGAACTTTTTATTACACCTCATCGCTAAATATGGAGTTCAGTGAAAGTTTTGAATATGTACCCTAGCATTTTCCCTCATACATTTTAAAATAACTAGATCTTTATGAAATCCCTGCACCAAGAACTTTTTATTACACCTCATCGCTAAATATGGAGTTCAGTGAAAGTTTTGAATATGTACCCTAGCATTTTCCCTCATACATTTTAAAATAACTAGATCTTTATGAAAAACACTCTCTATCATCTAGAGTGTCCCTACTTTCAAAAAGATGTCACTCTTTTCAACAATACATATACATTCTGGTCCACGTATGTGAGGATTTGGATAGAGCAATACTTTTAAACATCACAGATCATCTGCATCACTATTTCTTGTACCTGGCTTGTTAAATTAATAGTTCAAAGGCATATCTTAACACATTAGGCTATATTATGGGTCATTTCCATCTCACTCTGAGCGCATGCCATCCTCATTGGGCAGCCTGTCCATGTCAGAAACTTGCAGATGGCAAAAGATTGAATATAATTGTTGAATAACTAAGGCGAGTAATATCAAGCAATTATGTTCTAATATTTACAGTTTCTCAATGGGGGATGAGAAGTAAGTAGGAACACAAAATTGTGTATGGATAGAACCCCACAAATATCATTACTGACTGGCAGTGCAGCCTTACCCTAGATTATTACACGATTTCTGTGACTCACAGTGCTTTTCCTGGATATCCCAGTTCTGATATTCCTGCATATTGTGCGACACCTTATGAGCAGATCCCAGGTGGATATCAGCACTCTCTGAGGTGGATATCAGCACGGTTTGGGGTGGATATCAGCACTCCTTGTCCATGTCACATGTCACATGTCACATGTTAAAACCCATGAAATATCCATGGTCAGGGTAGGGCTCGAACCTGCAGCCTCAGATCCCTAATCCAACTCCCTATGCATTGCGCCACAGGGCCTGACGAGATACGCTCGGTTCGAACCAGGTCTGGATATGATACAAAGCCGTGTGCGCTGTCGCTGTCCGCTGCCGGGCGAGGAGGTGTATTATACACAAACATAACAGCGAGACGCGTTGAACGGAGAAGGCGCGGTGGTCTACCGGTTAGCGCTTTGCGCTCAGCCGTGAGAGGTACATGGATCGAATCCCGGCCAGGGCGCATCTTTTTTCGCCGTGTGCGCTGTCGCTGTACGCTGCCGGGCTAGGAGGTGTATTTTATACACAAACATAGCCGCGAGAAGCTTTTTTCGCCGTGTGCCCTGCCGCTGTCCGCTGCCGGGCTAGGAGGTGTACTTTATACACAAACATAACAGCGAGACGCATCTTTTTTCGCCGTGTGCGCTGTCGCTGTCCGCTGCCGGGCGAGGAGGTGTATGTACACTATTTTTCGCCGTGTGCCGCTGCCAACCCTAGCCGAGACGGGGGCTGCCGCTGTCCGCTGCCGGGCGAGAAGGTGTATGTACCTATGGCTGGCTTCGAGTCCCGGGGAAGGATTTTTGTTTTCAACTTATTTTTATTGATATTCTATTGATTATTTATTGAATTTTTATTGATTAATCGTGTAATAAAGTTGGCATGTATCATGGCATGTATCATAGGATATCGTAACTCGTGGCCTACGGCCACTCGTTACGATATCCTACGATACATGCCATTCGGTGCCTGTTAGCCCATACATTACTTAGTTAATATAGCAACCATAAAAAAAATTGAAAAAAAAATTGCAGGATTGCTACATTCACTACTATTTTAGTTTGGGGAACCATATGAGCATCTAATGGTGAATAATGTATAGTTTGGGTGGGTCTGAAGTACACATAGAAACCAAAAACCTCACATATGTAACATTTTCAAATTTGTGGGAAACTTGCAGAAATTTAAATGGTAAGTGCTTTAATTCCAGGATATTAGATAGGGACACTTTTATAAGATTATCAACCAATTTATTTGAAAAAAATTCTATTTAGAGGTGTGTGGTGCAACACATGTTGTAAACACCTCACATACGTAACAAAATGCTGAGGAGGGGGGGGAAGGAATACTGCTTGCAAAGTACATACCAAAAGAGAGGTTATATTATTGAAATGATTGATTGTAGGTCTAGGAGTAAATAAACAATGGTAAAAGCAGGTAGTCTTGCTAAACAATGCACTTTTGGGGTGTGGGAGGTGAAAATTTCGAAAAATAATCAACAATTCTCAGCACAGACAGGCTGGGGTGTCATTTCAAAATATCCAAACTGGACCCAATGAACCCTAGCAGTAAAGGTAGGCCCTAATTCCAACAAATAATAATGATTTGGGGATAAATATACAGCAGGAGTAGCTCAGGAAGTGCAATTTCCGTTCCCCAGTGAAAACGTTACGTATGTGAGGAAAATAAAGCCTTAAAGAGTATGGGGCTTCCTAACCAAATTAAATGGCATTACCAAGCTGCTATGGCCACTCTATGGCTTGGGACTTTCAATCAGAGGGAAATATAACCCAAAATACATCATTTCAATGCAATCTAAGACAATTGCAGACCCTCACATATATAACACACACTATTTCATGAGAATTTGATTGAAATTCCTTACCTTTTTGAGAAATTTCAGTGTAAATGGAGCTGCAAAATCACAGTAGACTGTGAGGTTAGCTAATTTGAGATCCTCTGAGTGACTTCAAGTGGTCTGTCATTTCTGCCAGGGCAACTGGAAACATTTCCTTTCTCCTCCACATATTTTCGTTACGTATGTGAGGATTTCCACAACAATACCAAAAGACTCCCTCTGTAGCCTTACTTTGCAGACTTGAGCCATGATTTTTGTTTTTATCATTTAATGCATATACATACTACACTAGAATAGACTAGAAATAAAGAATCATTTATTTAGATAGCCTACAGACATCTAAAAGTGTACCTCACATATGTAAAGTTTTGGGGAGTTGAATTTTGGTTTGTGAGACCTCGCTCGTATCTGCAGTAAACCAGCACTTTCATTTATTTACCATCAAAACCCCCCTAGGGACCCTGCTCAACACAGGTAATAAGAACAGTGAGGATACCTTTTTAACATGGAAGTTTAAGGTGTAAAAAAAGTGTTACATATGTGAGGATGCTCACAGTTTAATATTATAACACATGTGTGAAAGATAGTTGAGGAAGGGACATAGCAAAAAGTATTTTTAATAGAAAGCTATGACCTCTCACCAAAGGCAAAATAGGTTTATCACACTCTAATACTGCCTAGCTTAACAATAGATTAGTTGGAATGATGGAAAATTGGACTAAAAAGGGCATTTTTGGTCTATTGTCCAACTTCGAGCCTCCGTAACTCATCAAATTATAGGCCGACATACATAAATTTACCGTCTACTTAAAGCTGAAGATGTTGTATATCAGATGTGACTAAAATAATGAAGAATAGTGGTCTACATTTCCTACTGTAGCTCCTCAAAACTAAAATCCTCTCAAAATAGGCCCAAACATTGCTCAGTGGATCTGCCTATCTATAGCCTAATCCCTAAAGGAGCAAATAGTAAATTAGTGCACATCAGGCTGTCATGACTTCTCTAAGAAGCAATCATGCCTTGTCTTGCTATGATAAAACCTACGTTATTCGCAATTTTGAAATGCCTTAAAGCTGCTTCATCTTTGATGGGAATGTCTAAAGGCGCTCTATTGCCTTTTCTACTGTTTCCATAGACTGGTAAATTCATGCTAATGACTACCTGGGCCCAACTGGGGAGATTGGAGCAATGTTCAGGAGGTGGATTGCTACATGATTGAGTCCAAGGAAATGTATTTGGTTTATAATGTATTGTAGTATTGATAAACTGATGCTGTTTTTGTTTTGATATCAAATTGCTTATGGCGACACTGTACTTTGGGGGCAAATGAGCAAATAATATGTAACATAACCTATCTTGAATTCCATCATCTCTCAAGATTTCTCCCTACATTCCATTTTCTTTTGGTAACTGGTAGGCTGGGCATCATTATTTATCACATATATCACCAAGTAGTAATTGGAGTTATGAATAATTAGCATGAGTGGCAGCGGTGGTTTTCCGTTTCTCCCTTTCTGGACAATGTCATACATTAACCACAAATGAATATAGCATAGGTCTGTGATTGAACTTGTACATGTTTCATCAAGTACTTCAAGGTGCCATTCAGTCTTAGAAGTCAGTCTGCTCTGTTTCCAGAAGGCCCAACAGATATGGTAACATGTGTTGTTGATTTGTGTTTTACAGCACTTTAGCGGCACTAAGTGGCTATCCTGTGCTTCACATGTAACACGTGTATAACCACACAGTGCTTTACCCCTGATTACCCCTGGGAATGCTTACTACAGATAGACCTCTGGGAATGCTTACTACAGATAGACCCCTGGGAATGCTTACTACAGATAGACCCCTGGGAATGCTTACTGCAGATAGACCCATGGGAATGCTTACTACAGATAGATCCCTGTGCATGCTTACTACAGATAGATCATTAGGGACATTTGTCCCACTGTATATAATTTGCTGCTCGTCAAAGCACCATCAGAGCCTAGCAGAGGGGTGACAGAGGCAGTGTGTTTTTCAGTCAGATTCAATATCACCACTTATAATTAGTATTTTGACCCTGTAAAGGGGGTTAATGTTACTCTTTAGTAAACAATTTTCAATAATCTTGTCGACTAGGTGTTCAATTTAGCTATGGATGGTAACTTATAACTTCATTGTAGAGACTCTCTTTGCTGCTAGTGTTGCTACCTATAAAGATCCCCTTGGTCAGAGTGTGGAGATAGCATTGGGTGATTGGGGTTAATGATCCTTTCAATGAAGCGGTGTTAGTAAAGGATCAGAAGTCAGTGTAAGAAATAGGAAGCTTATCCTACTTTGTTTATCCTTTACCAGCAGCTCATCAAGTACAGTGTCAGCTTCTGCATGAAGATGTGCATGTATACACTGCAAAAATGGTGTTTTAAACATGTTTAGGTCTAAACATGTTTAAAACCTAAACATATAGGTCAGTTAGGTGTCTCATCGATCACACATTTAGGAAATGAACACTTTTATTCTACATAAACTACATAAACATTTATGCTAAACATGTTTAGATGTTTAGAGTTGAGACAGTTGAATAATAGGTGTTTAGATTTAAACATCAATATGTTTATATACTTGGATGTTGAATCCACACCAGGTAGCAGCACTACCTTTGACTGGACTATCTGCACACAGTTATAATCAATTGTTGTGACAAATGTCCCCAAATCCCATGTTTATCATGGTTTCATTTAATAGAATGTCATGTGAATAGAAAGGGCAATAGAAAATTGACTAGATTGACCTCATGCCACCATCATTACCATAAAATATTCAATAAACTCTATGACTGACACCTATTTGATGTTATTCTGGAGTAGATAAGGCAATGTCCTTCCTGCCAAGCTGTTGTACTTTCTCAAGACTCTCATTCTGATGCAGTGTGTAATATATTTACACATAAATAGGTGTGGCTGACATCTTTGGAGACTTTGACAAGTAAATACCTGCTGATGCCCCCCCCCCCAGTAAATGAGAAAAAAAAAATATATCTCTGTTTTCTTAATGCATTCATGTCTGCAAACCTTAACTCTCCATCAAATCATTTAAACATCTAAACACAAAAATTCTTAAACACCTAAACACAAAAATTCATATATCTAAACACAAAAGTTTTAACCTAAACACCTACATTTCTAAACACTTGAGCTAAGCTCATTGTTTGGCTAAACATGTTTAGGAAATTAATGTGATTACAAAAACGTTGCAAGAATATGTTTAGAATTGTGTTTAGGATCTAAACACCATTTTTGCAGTGTAGTTCAAACCAGAAATCAAAGGGGTATTGAAATCAACCTTAATCATTGGTCATAGCCGAATGAGGGCTGGTCTGAATAAAGGCCGGGGTAGAGATGACTTGATAAGCACAAGAACACTTAGGGAGGTAACAGAACTTCTATAAATAAGGTGGTGGTTTTGCTGAGCAAAAGTGTGCATTATCAGGTTTTTGTGCAAGGTTAGGTGCCAGCTGTTGTAGCTGTTATGATATTCCTACAGGATGGTGCATACTGTCAGTTGGAGACATATAGTGTAGAGAGTGAGGTCTGACTTGACTAAAGGTTACTCAAGGTGACAACATTTAAAAATTCAAAGACCACAACATCCCATATATCAACTAAGGGTAAAGGTAATAATTGGCAGAACATGACTTTGGCTTTTAGCTGAAATTATTCAACAACGTTCATTTATTTATAATTTACATATCTATGGTATATTTGACTCCTACTATTGACAGGTGTCTCCACAAGTCTTTTAGAGGCACCTTATTCATCCTACTATATTTCTTCACCAAATACCCAGACGGAGATACAGAGTCTTATTCTGCCAACCAAGGAGGCATGTCTCGCCTTCTTCAATTTGATTTGTGTTCATTACCTTGGATCCTATCCTACATCTCTCCTACCCATCTTCCATCTCAGACCTTTAGAAAAGGCAATCAAGGCGGCATATAGTGTGCTAACCGTAGCCTCAGCTTAACAGTTCCTAGTGTTCTTTAATACATTTTATCTGAAGCCCCTCCCCTATATATGCAATGACTTACTATGTGTCATATATTTTGTTGGCTCCAGGAATCAAACACCTCCAAATGGTTACCCTTACTCTATGCTTCTCTCCTTGTTGAGTTAAACAAACGCAAACCAAAGTGTCACTTTTGATGTCAGATGATCTGAGGGGCCTTTAGAATCAATGACTTAGTCTTTGAGGCTAAAGTCTGCAGAGAGATGCCAAAGAACAAGAAGTCCTTTTAATGTGGCTTCTGTACAGTATTTAGATTCAGCCTGCTCCTTTAGTAAACTACTCAGACACGACGTTTCACACATAATTATGTACAGAACCTCCCCAATGCTATT
Organism: Acholoe squamosa; assembly: GCA_949317995.1. Taxonomy (NCBI): domain Eukaryota; kingdom Metazoa; phylum Annelida; class Polychaeta; order Phyllodocida; family Polynoidae; genus Acholoe; species Acholoe squamosa. Next base: position 81,659,840 of record OX439043.1, on the reverse strand, counting down.
GATATTCCTTTCCTTTTCACCAGTGGTGAATCCATTTTACATCATCAACTGTGTATACAGAATGTGCAACCTCAGCAGCAAAGGACATCATAAAAAGAAAGATGACCTGTATTAATCATGGACAAAACCCAACATATTTGCCATGTATTTCATTACTGCATACCTTAATAATGAAAAGATGACCATCGAGGCTTAATATTTCACTGAATACCTATAATGTGGGGCAACTATCTACCTGTCATGTCTGACTTCCATTGCAGAGACAACCCTTGCCGACGCTTTATTTGAAGCTAGATCAAAGGACTGTGTTGTCCCATTTCATAGTAAAAGCTATTTCCTCTGAGGAAGGCTTAAGGCATGGGTTCTTTAACCCTGGCCGAGATACCGCCCATAAGCTATACCTTAACCATTCCTACTCACCAATGTAGGTCACCTTGAAGAGTCAGACCTACAATAATTTAACATTACAGGGCATCATGAGAATATTGGTGACCCATATCAGCCGAAATAAAAGTAAAATGCTCCCAACCAACACACTCAGGCCCCCAAATTAAATGTTTTAATCCAACTCCTTGACCATGATTTTATGTTGTCTTCATTATTTCTATTATTCCTGGCATTTCTGATGTATTTCAAGTAGAACTCTCCTGGGGAAATATCCTGGGACATATTCTGAACCTGAATAATTAACATCTTGTTCCACTGTAATTCCTCATTATACAGGTTGTCATAAATTTATTCATCAAAATATCACTGCACTGAGCTCTGTTATACACATTCCTCTAGAAAATAGATAAATGACCACCATCTCCTAAAACACCAAGATGTACGGGGAGAGGCAGTAGTATCTTCAAAACATGTCCTAAAACACCAAGATGTACGGGGAGAGGCAGTAGTATCTTCAAAACATGTCCTAAAACACCAAGATGTACGGGGAGATGCAGTAGTATCTTCAAAACATGTCCTAAAACACCAAGATGTACGGGGAGAGGCAGTAGTATCTTCAAAACATCCCCTAAAACACCAAGATGTACGGGGAGAGGGAGTAGTATCTTCAAAACATGTCCTAAAACACCAAGATGTATGGGGAGAGTCAGTAGTATCTTCAAAACATGTCCTAAAACACCAAGATGTACGGGGAGAGTCAGTAGTATCTTCAAAACATGTCCTAAAACACCAAGTTGTACGGGGAGAGTCAGTAGTATCTTCAAAACATGTCCTAAAACACCAAAATGTACGGGGAGAGTCAGTAGTATCTTCAAAACATATCCTTAAACACGAAGATGTTAGGGGAGAGTCAGTAGTATCTTCAAAACATGTCCTAAAACACCAAGATGTACGGGGAGAGTCAGTAGTATCTTCAAAACATGTCCTAAAACACCAAGATGTTAGGGGAGAGTCAGTAGTATCTTCAAAACATGTCCTAAAACACCAAGATGTACGGGGAGAGGCAGTAGTATCTTCAAAACATGTCCTAAAACACCAAGATGTACGGGGAGAGGGAGTAGTATCTTCAAAACATGTCCTAAAACACCAAGATGTATTGGGAGAGTCAGTAGTATCTTCAAAACATGTCCTAAAACACCAAGATGTATGGGGAGATGCAGTAGTATCTTCAAAACATGTCCTAAAACACCAAGATGTACGGGGAGAGGCAGTAGTATCTTCAAAACATGTCCTAAAACATCAAGATGTACGGGGAGATGCAGTAGTATCTTCAAAACATGTCCTAAAACACCAAGATGTACGGGGAGAGGCAGTAGTATCTTCAAAACATGTCCTCAAACACCAAGATGTACGGGGAGTTGCAGTAGTATCTTCAAAACATGTCCTAAAACACCAAGATGTACAGGGAGATGCAGTAGTATCTTCAAAACCTGTCCTAAAACACCAAGATGTAAGGGGAGAGGCAGTAGTATCTTCAAAACATGTCCTCAAACACCAAGATGTACGGGGAGTTGCAGTAGTATCTTCAAAACATGTCCTAAAACACCAAGATGTACGGGGAGATGCAGTAGTATCTTCAAAACATGTCCTAAAACACCAAGATGTACGGGGAGAGGCAGTAGTATCTTCAAAACATCCCCTAAAACACCAAGATGTACGGGGAGAGGGAGTAGTATCTTCAAAACATGTCCTAAAACACCAAGATGTATGGGGAGAGTCAGTAGTATCTTCAAAACATGTCCTAAAACATCAAGATGTTAGGGGAGAGTCAGTAGTATCTTCAAAACATGTCCTAAAACACCAAGATGTACGGGGAGAGTCAGTAGTATCTTCAAAACATGTCCTAAAACACCAAAATGTACGGGGAGAGTCAGTAGTATCTTCAAAACATATCCTAAAACACCAAGATGTTAGGGGAGAGTCAGTAGTATCTTCAAAACATGTCCTAAAACACCAAGATGTACGGGGAGAGTCAGTAGTATCTTCAAAACATGTCCTAAAACACCAAGATGTTAGGGGAGAGTCAGTAGTATCTTCAAAACATGTCCTAAAACACCAAGATGTACGGGGAGAGGCAGTAGTATCTTCAAAACATGTCCTAAAACACCAAGATGTACGGGGAGAGGGAGTAGTATCTTCAAAACATGTCCTAAAACACCAAGATTTATTGGGAGAGTCAGTAGTATCTTCAAAACATGTCCTAAAACACCAAGATGTATCGGGAGATGCAGTAGTATCTTCAAAACATGTCCTAAAACACCAAGATGTACGGGGAGAGGCAGTAGTATCTTCAAAACATGTCCTAAAACATCAAGATGTACGGGGAGATGCAGTAGTATCTTCAAAACATGTCCTAAAACACCAAGATGTACGGGGAGAGGCAGTAGTATCTTCAAAACATGTCCTCAAACGCCAAGATGTACGGGGAGTTGCAGTAGTATCTTCAAAACATGTCCTAAAACACCAAGATGTACAGGGAGATGCAGTAGTATCTTCAAAACCTGTCCTAAAACACCAAGATGTAAGGGGAGAGGCAGTAGTATCTTCAAAACATGTCCTCAAACACCAAGATGTACGGGGAGTTGCAGTAGTATCTTCAAAACATGTCCTAAAACACCAAGATGTAAGGGGAGAGGCAGTAGTATCTTCAAAACATGTCCTAAAACATCAAGATGTACGGGGAGATGCAGTAGTATCTTCAAAACATGTCCTAAAACACCAAGATATACGGGGAGAGGCAGTAGTATCTTCAAAACATGTCCTAAAACATCAAGATGTACGGGGAGATGCAGTAGTATCTTCAAAACATGTCCTAAAACACCAAGATATACGGGGAGAGGCAGTAGTATCTTCAAAACATGTCCTAAAACATCAAGATGTACAGGGAGATGCAGTAGTATCTTCAAAACATGTCCTAAAACACCAAGATGTACGGGGAGAGGCAGTAGTATCTTCAAAACATGTCCTAAAACATCAAGATGTGCAGGGAGTTGCAGTAGTATCTTCAAAACATATCCTAAAACACCAAGATGTATGGGGAGAGGCAGTAGTATCTTCAAAACATGTCCTAAAACACCAAGATGTATGGGGAGATGCAGTAGTATCTTCAATACCTGTCCTAAAACACCAAGATGTACGGGGAGAGGCAGTAGTATCTTCAAAACATGCCCTAAAACACCAAGATGTAAGGGGAGAGGCAGTAGTATCTTCAAAACATGTCCTAAAACACCAAGATGTACGGGGAGAGGCAGTAGTATCTTCAAAACATGTCCTAAAACACCAAGATGTACGGGGAGAGGCAGTAGTATCTTCAAAACATGTCCTAAAACACCAAGATGTACGGGGAGAGGCAGTAGTATCTTCAAAACATGTCCTAAAACACCAAGATGTACGGGGAGAGGCAGTAGTATCTTCAAAACATGTCCTAAAACACCAAGATGTACGGGGAGATGCAGTAGTATCTTCAAAACATGTCCTAAAACACCAAGATGTACGGGGAGAGGCAGTAGTATCTTCAAAACATCCCCTAAAACACCAAGATGTACGGGGAGAGGGAGTAGTATCTTCAAAACATGTCCTAAAACACCAAGATGTATGGGGAGAGTCAGTAGTATCTTCAAAACATGTCCTAAAACACCAAGATGTACGGGGAGAGTCAGTAGTATCTTCAAAACATGTCCTAAAACACCAAGATGTACGGGGAGAGTCAGTAGTATCTTCAAAACATGTCCTAAAACACCAAAATGTACGGGGAGAGTCAGTAGTATCTTCAAAACATATCCTAAAACACCAAGATGTACGGGGAGAGTCAGTAGTATCTTCAAAACATGTCCTAAAACACCAAGATGTACGGGGAGAGTCAGTAGTATCTTCAAAACATGTCCTAAAACACCAAGATGTTAGGGGAGAGTCAGTAGTATTTTCAAAACATGTCCTAAAACACCAAGATGTACGGGGAGAGGCAGTAGTATCTTCAAAACATGTCCTAAAACACCAAGATGTACGGGGAGAGGGAGTAGTATCTTCAAAACATGTCCTAAAACACCAAGATGTATTGGGAGAGTCAGTAGTATCTTCAAAACATGTCCTAAAACACCAAGATGTATGGGGAGATGCAGTAGTATCTTCAAAACATGTCCTAAAACACCAAGATGTACGGGGAGAGGCAGTAGTATCTTCAAAACATGTCCTAAAACATCAAGATGTACGGGGAGATGCAGTAGTATCTTCAAAACATGTCCTAAAACACCAAGATGTACGGGGAGAGGCAGTAGTATCTTCAAAACATGTCCTCAAACACCAAGATGTACGGGGAGTTGCAGTAGTATCTTCAAAACATGTCCTAAAACACCAAGATGTACAGGGAGATGCAGTAGTATCTTCAAAACCTGTCCTAAAACACCAAGATGTAAGGGGAGAGGCAGTAGTATCTTCAAAACATGTCCTAAAACACCAAGATGTATGGGGAGATGCAGTAGTATCTTCAAAACATGTCCTAAAACACCAAGATGTAAGGGGAGAGGCAGTAGTATCTTCAAAACATGTCCTAAAACATCAAGATGTACGGGGAGATGCAGTAGTATCTTCAAAACATGTCCTAAAACACCAAGATATACGGGGAGAGGCAGTAGTATCTTCAAAACATGTCCTAAAACATCAAGATGTACAGGGAGATGCAGTAGTATCTTCAAAACATGTCCTAAAACATCAAGATGTGCAGGGAGTTGCAGTAGTATCTTCAAAACATATCCTAAAACACCAAGATGTATGGGGAGAGGCAGTAGTATCTTCAAAACATGTCCCAAACGCGGGGTGTTCAATATGTATTACTACATGTACTTAGCACCTCCCACTGCAGTCTTTTACACTTGCCACCATACTTAGTGCCAGTTTACACTGAGTGAAGAGGGTAGATTTCTGATGGACAATCTAATCGATAACTGGAGTCATCCAGAAATTAGTATGTCTTTAGTTTTGTCAATTTGCTGTCCACTCTTTGTCACGCAAAGTAGCATACAGCCGATGAGAATGAATGTAATACATGCTAAATTTTTATTATAGGGTCATGTGACATGTCATTAGTTACACCTAGGCCTTGTTACAGCACAGCTTCATGATATTAACCAAATACCTTGCCTCGGTAAATAACTACAGCACGGTCTCATAGCATTACAAAAATGTAGCAAGGCAATAATTGTCAATTAGCTGAATGGACGGTTGGAAAATCAAGTCACACTTGGCTTCTTACTCCGTGATTGATGAATGTCCATCACAATAGCTACTATCATATCTCATCTGTGGCACCGGATGGACAATGGTGCTACTGTATGCTTTAACTATCATATCTCATCTGTGCTACCAGATGGACAATGGTGCTACTGTATGCTTTAACTATCATATCTCATCTGTGGCACCAGATGGACAATGGTGCTACTGCATGCTTTAACTATCATATCTCATCTGTGGCACCAGATGGACAATGGTGCTACTGTATGCTTTAACTATCATATCCCATCTGTGGCACCAGATGGACAATGGTGCTACTGCATGCTCTAACCTTTGGAGGGCCCCATATGCGTCAGTGCATTTTGCTTGTTTGCCAGCATGATGCACCAATGAAAGACAGGGAAGTCTGCAAATAGACAGACTGCATCAGGTCTGATTCATTACCTTACATATTCAGTGACCATGCTTATGTGTGCTTGAAGGGTTAGGGTGAGTTGATGGGCCCCTGGGTAATGGGTTGTGGTGGTAAACAATCAGATTACACTAAAGTGGCAGTCAGACATTGATCTGGTGGCTACTTAATGTGGTTTAACACTCTGACTGTGGTAATGAATCCGACCCTCACAGAAGCTAAGCTTCCAGATACATTCCTGTCACAAAAGGTAGTAGAAGGGATATTGATCCTAAGGATTCTGATTTCTATTGGATCTAAACCCTGGAAAGAATCATAACTGCACTTATCAAGCAGGTAATGCTTTTTTTCCTTTGACTTTGCTGTGCAAGGACATCAATTTCTGAGTTTACATGATTCCTTTCATTCAAAATGGTTGCTTTTTTATATTGTGGGAGTGCTGTTTAAATCTATAGGTCTTTCTGCTTTGAAAGACACAAAGACCTTGATTTCAAACCTTCTGAATTTAAGTGAGACGTGCATATTACTTTGTTTGATTATCAGATCCCAATAATGAGATATCAAAACGTAGGACGCCAGCCAACGGAACATGTTCTGCCCTTAGCAGTAGACGTATGACCATTATGTTGAATCCTATCTTAAATCCCCCTCCTCCAGCAGCCCTATCTCTCTGTAGATATAAACCGGGGTATCTTAAGTAGCTATTTTTGGCCATTCTTAGTTTGTATTTTTACCTTATACATCCAGATAATGCAGATGCTACAAAACCTAATAGATGTGCTATGCAGGGAAGCTAATGTATCTGAGATTTTAAGATTCTGCTTTTTGTTACCAGGGTTAGTTTGTAACATTTTGGATTTATTGAATCGTAAGGTTAAGCCAGAACATGAACCCTTGATATCCCTTAAAGGAGTCAACAGCAATATAGCCAGTGACCTAGCAAATATGCAGGTCCCTCTTAGCACTCCATACCTGTCCTTATTCAGGCATTTGACCATATAGCAGAGTGGGGCTCGCCTCTCACAGTATTTCCACACATATTTACACAGGACATGGGGTCGAGTTGCGCGATGAATCACTTGGTTTGGAACTTTTAAACAAGTATACATAGGAAAGAACCTGTAGAGATAAACCAATAGGTACACAGTAAATCAGAAGAAGAAAGACCATTGTGTGAGCAACAAATACAGGTGTTTTAGGAGACACCAGATAGTATTAACGCACCATGATTGAACATGGTTGTACAAAAAACACACAGAAATCCAACAATGAGTCTCTCAAAATAGGAAAACCCTCATTCAAAACCCTTAGCTTTAACTGCTGTTTATTCACTCTCCCATGTCTAGTCTCTGAAGAAAGTCCACTCTCCAAGCAGAGTCTCACAACTGAGGTTTTCGTCCTTGTTTTGAGGTGTTCTCTTCAGGTGATGTAAGAGAAAAACAGATACAACTGCTAAAAGTAAATATTACTTTACATTCATATATTAGAGACACCTTCTTCGGTTAGATGTATACAAATACCTGAGATGATACACTTAAACAATTAACTAAGGAAATCCTTTCAATTGAATGAAATCAGTCCACCAGAGATATAGACTGGTATGGACATGGTGAGCATTGCCCTTTTCCATTAGTCCATCCTGCCAAACAATAAATAAATACAAATTAATTAAACTGTCAGGTGAAAGGCAGGTCAGTGCATAGACAACATCAACTTAGTTAGAACAATCCATGGGGGAAATTTTTTGTCCAACATTGACCAAACTTCTATAGAAAGTATCAAAGGGACTGTTTTACCCAGCACCACCCTCTGGTGGCATTTTCATTATGTCACTTTGAATTGGTGAGATTTATCAAAGGTTACACAGGACATGCTGTTTAACCGTCATTATGTGAATTGACCAGTTCTCATCAATATTTAACCATCAGGTATAGCTCAGTCCATGCTATAACTCACCTTGTGTTTACAGCCACCACTGATACCATGAGATCATAATTTACATATTCTGTGTCAAATCTATGTAAAACTGAACATGTTATTGCAGAACTGGTTGTTTTCATAAAGTGAATATTTGAACAAAAGGATGTTTTGTAATTAGCCTTTAATATATCAGATATTGACTCTAAATATCGTACCTGTATAATGCAGCATTACAAGTCACTTCCTCGTGTCATATAGGCCCTTAGGCATCATATTCATTCTCATGGACATAATAGATAATGTTCCACAAGCATGACTTAGACTTGATGTTAACCGTCAAAGGTTTCTTTCATTCAGCGCCATAGCATGTTCCATTAGCTTTGCATAATAATAGACAATATTGGCTCTATCCCAAGTTGCCTTACCAACATGGACAGAATGTGACCTATCCAATTTGGTCACAACTATGTAGTGTGGTTGCTCTTTTACCCTCAGAGTAACCTGTGAGTACCGTTGAGTATGGCCCGTGTGCTTTCCACTGACATTCCCAAAGAGACGGAAAGTGTTTTCTGCCGTGCCTGAGCACAGTGCACAATATGCTTAATGCTTGTTGGTAACACACTCTGGTACTACATACTAAGACTATCCTACTTCTCAAGTTTGTATGGAGGCAAGAAGAAATATACTAAGGGTTATCACAAGCCATGTCTGATAACATGTGACCAATTGGTGACCGATTCCCAAGTTGATTGAGGGTAGAGGCACCCATTTCGGACGCTCCTGGCCATAGAAAAGCTGACCATGCTTAATCCTCAAATCTTGCACTTTGTATTATACCTTCTATAGCACCAATGGAACAATGGTATTTAACCAATTATATTTATGAAGAGGTTCTGATAATTCTCTCCTGCACATATGAATAAATGGACAGTTAATATCTTGTCTCCAAAACATCAAATTGCACATGAAGCCAGACAGCTCATGCTAGATATGACCCTACAGTCGGAGACTATATATTCCAATATCTATAGACACAGTGGATAACCTTGTGTGAAATATATTATGAAGGAATGAATCATATTACTACAGAAAATAGGCTGATACCACACTTCACTCCAGGATAGTCTCAGATGATTGATTTTGCATACCCTTAACAGATCAGTCTGCAGGTACAAATGCACATGACCTCCGTAAAGCAGATTAGGGTCTGGTTGAATATAGTTGTTATGCACTGGGTAAACCAAACACAGATATAATACCATGACTGGGGGTAAGTATAATAGTAAAAGGATTACCTTTCCAACAAAATAACAATTGTAAAATTATATCAACAATGATATAATTGTGTCCCAGACAGGGTGCAATTGGCGTATATAATTCCATTGACATGCATAGAAGTTCTATAAGCATGATTGTTAGGACACAACTGATTGGCTAATCAAACCTGTTTTCCAATTTGCTCACAGTCTTTGATTATCAGAATCTGTCCAAAACACCCAGTGTTAGCACACTTGTAAACCCACCTTTAAAGAGCCCTATATCTTTCATGCTGTATTTGTTAGACAGGATAATGGCTTAGTGTTCCTGTCTAGTGCATGCGATAGCAGAATTCCTTATATTGATTATATAATACAGTTCAAAAGGTGTCCGACTTTAGGTATCGGTCCGACTCAGGGTGCCTTTACCTGATATGGAGGAGTTAAATCTATGCAGCTGTTAAACTTAACTGGAGATGAATGACCATCAATGTGGTACAACAGGGATTTCCCTTTTTTCCCTTGTTGGTTTGCATTTAAATATTCTCAAGGTGGTGATAATATATATGTATACAACCATATTATTTCTACAAGTTGTTTTATGAAATAAGTAAAGCACAATGTAGTACCTTGCCAGAACCTTACCATGCGCCATGTACGCAGAGATTAGAAAGGAGAACACCCTATGGTGGCAAAAAATCTCCTTGACTTTTAAATCATGAACGTTCCTGAAAATGTCTGATTTATGGCTTAGAAGGGAGACTTCAAAAGATATAGCCATACTTAGTTTTTTGAAACACACTCTAAACTTATAGATCTCCTGACTGCTGCACAACATGTATGTCCTGATTTCCTATCTGGAGAGATATTACCTTACTACATTCACTGTGCCCTGAGTATTCTGTTAAGGGGCTGTGCACCGAGACCCTGTAGTTGTTGGCACCGATATACATAGGGCGCAGGGGGCAGACAGAGCACAGGGCAATAGGCTGTGTAGGCACTCATGTGGTAGCCTGAGTAGGGGGATCTGTTTAAGCCTGATTTGATCAAAGTTAGAACTGATCTGCAGCAAAGGGAAGGTTGCCAACAGACCCAGCGTGACGTATCAATGTAGCTTCCTGTCAATGGTTGAGTTGTCAATCCACACCCCCCCCCACCATATGGTGTGTAGATAGGTAAGGGTCCTGGTATCAATGGAGCTTCATATCAGTTGTTGATCGGTGTTATATGGTGCCATGTCTGTCAGGACTCATTTTAAACATTGCTGTTCAGTTATTTAAGGATTTACAGGCTGGTAATCCATACACCCCGGAGCCTTTTATTTGGAGCCGGGTACTAACATATGACTGAGCTAATCAAGACCAAACCTGGCTGCACTGGGTTGTGTAAGTGAAAAACACCATCGTATGATATATGCACATGTGAAAAGAAGCCTACGTGGTGTATTCCTGCCCTGCCCTGTACTTGCATGTAAAGGGGAGCTATGGTGGAGGTGGAAGGTGCAATGAATGAGCCTCAATAGGAAGGCTTTAAACTAGTCTGATGTGGGCCTATATTGACCTGAGGTAGGCCTAAGGCTGACCTGAGATGCCTTTACTGACCTAAGTTAGGCCTAAGGCTGACCTGAGATGCCTTTACTGACCTGAGTTAGACCTAAGGCTGACCTGAGATGCCTTTACTGACCTGAGTTAGGCCTAAGGCTGACCTGAGATGCCTTTACTGACCTGAGTTAGGCCTAAGGCTGACCTGAAATGCCTTTACTGACCTGAGTTAGGCCTAAGGCTGACCTGAAATGCCTTTACTGACCTGAGTTAGGCCTAAGGCTGACCTGAGTTAGGCCTAAGGCTGACCTGAAATGCCTATATTGACCTGAGTTAGGCCTAAGGCTGACCTGAAATGCCTTTACTGACCTGAGGTAGGCCTAAGGCTGACCTGAGATGCCTTTACTGACCTGAGTTAGACCTAAGGCTGACCTGAAATGCCTTTACTGACCTCAGTTAGGCCTAAGGCTGACCTGAGATGCCTTTACTGACCTAGGTTAGACCTAAGGCTGACCTGAAATGCCTTTACTGACCTCAGTTAGGCCTAAGGCTGACCTGAGATGGCCTGGCATGGCTATAGATAAAAGCATGAAAGGATGGACTGTGACTACATTATTCAGTTCGGTCCTTCATCTAGCTTTATTAGAGAGCCTAGCACCTATTTAGGGGCGAGAGAAGGCAACGCCTACTGATACTAAATGCAGGAATAGCAAGTCTTCTCTGCATTGGAGCATTAGACTTAGTCATAATCAGTCTTTTCAAATCATAAAACCTGCTTAAACACAAAAAGACAAGACTGATGAGGTACCAGACTTTGACATCTGCCTTTATACCTTACATGTTAAAAGTCTTGTAGTCCTTAACGTGTTAAAGGTTGATCCTGTAGTGGGTTCATCCTGTATGCAGAGCACCTGTCTTTATCAAGTACCTGAGTATTGATTTAGAATGAAGACATGTCACTTAACTCTGCCTCAATACCCCATAATATATGAGTTGCAGCGTATAGCCTATTTTAGGCACGGGGGGAGGGGGGTGATGAGGGTAGGTGGTTGTAGCACCTTTCCATGGTAATCCCCAACATTTCCATTTACAAGGTGTTGAGAGTAGCCCTCAGGGCCCCAGAGCTTTTTTGTAAATACGTTGGTTAAAAAAAACATTCACTTTTACAAGCAATTCAGTAAAGTAAACTGTTTGTGCAGGTGTGGGGTCTACAGTAAATTGAACTGAGTACACCATACTTAGTGTATTAACTATATCCAAGTGTTGTCTGACTTTAGGGCAGTATTACATTGAGTGCTTGTACTTTGAAAATAGGCATTAAAAGGTTTAGGAGTTGTAACTGTTACATGCATGATTAACATATACCCTTGATTGAATGTTTTTTACACTCAATAATAGAGGTGCTAATGACAATTGAGACTTTATCAATGTGAATCCATCATGGTAGCCCATTACTGATGCTACAATGTTATCGAGTTAAAATCCCAGGAGTATACAATAACATCTCGCCTTCATTTTGCTAATACTAAACCAACCACCTTCCTGCACTTCCCCCATTGTATTTAATGAGCTCTCCCTAGAGAAGGTTTCAGAGTATATATGGAGTTTCCAATCAGGCCACCACCAGTTTCCCTACGAAGTAATCCTCCCTTGCATGCCTTGCCTCGGTATGATAGAACCTACTTTAATTGCAATTTTAAAATACCTTAAAGCTGCTTCATATTTGACGACTGAAGGCGTTCATAGACTGATTACGCTGCACTAATGAACACCTTGGCTGCCCGGGGGAGCAATGTGGCTGATTACTGTATGCGGGTTTGGACTCATCATTGATGGGCCTTGTAAAATAGAATGACCTAGATTTATTGGACAATGAAAAATAAGAATTTATCATAACTTGAAGTGCTTAGAATTTCTTTTGATGTCCTCCTTGACCATTTTTAAAGAATAATATATACCATGGGTAAGGGACTGTAGACTAAATATTGGGTTAGTTCATTTTAACCTAGAATGCATCTTTTCTGCTAATTCCTGATGCCCCTATCAATTATTGTATGCCATACCCATGTCTCCAGCTAATATCACATTGGTGACGTACAGGGGAAATTCTGCTCTGCACACTGATAAAAATAGAGTCTAATATCTTAGTCAGTAGTGACTAACTTAAGGTAGTCAAATGATTTTTGGCTATCCCTCTATAGTCACCTGTGACTAAATTAAGTTAGTCATATAGTCAATGTATAGTCATGCCTTAAATCTATTGGAATAGTGCTTAGTCAGATGACTATCATTTTGTTGCTAAGCAACATTTAGTTAGTAAATATGACTAATATGTACAGTCACTGCTGACTATACCTGCAAGCAAACATTCACCCAATCAAAGATGGCTGCCATATGCCTTCACATTGATGAACAGTTTGAACCCGAAATAACTATTGTTAAACTGAGATGGCCACAAATATCACAACAAATAGATTACTTGCCTATCCATTAATGACCGGACATATTGAGTTTCCATGGATGGACAGGTTAAGATGATGATTTAGCCTGATTGTAATTGTCTCCTCCTAGTCCAGGCAACCATAAATATGTGCTCTTTCTGCATGGGTGATGTTTTTTGTGCTCAGAAACCTGTGACATCATCAGTATGTGAGCTCTACATATAGTCAGAATGACTATCCTTCTGACTAATATGTGACTAAGGTATATAGTCATCTGATGATGGGGCTCAGAATATGTGGGTATAGTCACTACTGACTATAGGTTTTATTATCAGTGCAGTTGTGCTATTCATACCCCGGGGTGACCACTTAAATCAGCCCAAATTTAACACAGCTCTCAAGAATAGTTTCCCTTCAACCAGTGCACAGTTCTTTTCTGCAACAAGTTGCCTCAGACACTAAACTACATCTCATTCCCCTAAATGGGGGTCTAGATGGGGGGTCCCCATGTCACATGTCGATATTAAGAAAAGGCCATGTCACAAGTCACTAAATTTCTATTTTCCCATGTCCTTGTCACTAGGCTTCATGTCACATGTCGATTTTAAGGAAAGGCCATGTCTCATGTCACTAAACCTTTCCTTCTCAATGTCATTGTCACTAAGCTTCATGTCACATGTCGATTTTAAGAAATGACCATGTCACCCTGTCGAATTTAGAGGTCTAGACCCATCTAAATCCTGTCAAGCACTCCCCTCAAGCCTTGTTCAAAAACTAGGAAATGCCTTCTGGGAGTGCCCCCTGCAGAGTCATAACCAGAAGATGTTACTCCAAATGTATCTGATTGGCTGCTGGTCAAGGTACCATATGACCCCGGATGGCCAATCAGAGGCTGGCTGGGGATCAGAGGGAAGATTCAATATTAACCACTTAATTATTGAATCAAGTTAGGGCTGCATGACTTTTGACTGAACCTTTTTCCTAACGTCATATTGATTATTACCAATGTTAATGTTCTGATGATGTGACATAGCTGTGGTTATTAAAATCATGCATGTCTTATAAGACTGTTAATTCTGCACTATGTACTAGTGCTACTGATAGTTTGATTCCACAGTAAAATATGAAAATATCCCATCAAGTGATTCATGTACACTATGCTGTCTATAAAGGGCGGGTGTGGTCAGAGTGTGGAGGTAGGTAGGGTTGTATCGGTGATTGGGGTTAATGTTCCGTACAAAGTAGCCAAGTTGCTAAATTGGCAGAACCGATCGTAAAAAAGGTGTTGTGAACGTACTCTGTGCGTCCCTTACCAGCACCAGTGTTTGTAGCAAGGTATAGACTGAATGTGCATGTACTTGACCCTCTAGATGTAGGGAGGTATAGACTGAAAGTGCATGTATTTGACCATCCAGATGGGATTATTCTGTGTTACACATTTTATACTATGCATTTCCAAAACCCAAGAGCTACAATCTGTGATATTATCTACTATATGATCTCCTGAATAAGTTGCATTGTGTTACACATTTATTAATCGCTGAATATAGAATAGGAAGGGAATCAAATGATGCTGTGACACAGTCTAGATAATAGACAGATACAGATAGAGAGAGATAGAGAGAGAGAAGAGAGAGAGAGAGAGTACTGCATTGCTCTCTGCAAAACATGGTGAATGGGGAACCAAACAAAGCCCAATGCACGTTGATATCATTTACGCTGAATGCAATCCCTTTCCCAGCAACCAGTTAGCCTGTTATATGCTCTTATTGATCATTTAACATCTTGATGAGAAGGCTTACTCGAGTGATGCCTTGGAGGCATATGGTATAGTTGGCAATATGGGGATGGGACCAGAGACCTGTTTCACAAGGACCATGTATACGAGTAAGATTGGTGTACGAGCAAGATCACTCCTATGGTCACCCTAAGAATGATCTTAGGCTTCTTAGGTTTAGGGGAAGTGTTTCAAAAGTAAATGGGAGTGAAACTTACTAGTAAAGGGTCAATGTAAGAGTGAATTACGACCAACATAAAGTAGCTGATTTTTGGGGAAGGATGAGGGTACACATAAATGTGAAAAATCCTATCAACAAGTGGAATCCCACAACATATTCTAATGCATATATCAAATAAAAATTCAACCTTTTAATACCATTTTCTATCATGGAATTATGAAGTAAAGCCATATTCTGCACCTAGGTGATCGATCTTACTAGCTGGATAATTTGCCTATGAGTGACCTTACAACTGATCTTGATTACTGCCCCTATGTCTTCTTGACAGCTGTTTCTAAAGGACCAGTCTTAAGTTCCAATATAAGTGACAGCTTGTTCTGAAACACTAGTAATTATATAAGTGGTCACTCATAGAGTGGAAAGATCGATCTTAAATAAAGAATGCTTATGAAACAGGTCTCAGCTGACATGATTATTGCTAGTTCTAGCATTGACAACTGACAGAGAACCTGTTTACTTTTTATTACCCATAAAGAGAAACATGCAGCTCCAGAGACCTGTTTCATAAGCATTTTTAATTGAAGATTGATCTTTCCGCTCTATGAGTGACCACTTAAGATCAGTCATTTGGGAATGACTACAAGTGTTTCAGAACAAGCTGTCACTCATATTGAAACTTAATATTGGTCCTTTAGAAACAGCTGTCAATTGGACATCGGGGCAGTAATCAAGATCTGTCCTTAGGTCACTCGTAGACCAATCACTCAGCTAGTAAGAGCAATTGCCAAGGTGAAGAACATGCCTCTACTTCGTTATTTCACAATAGAAAAAGGTATTATAAAAGGATATTTCATTTTGATATATTCCTGACATCATGATTTTTCCCATCTATGTATACCCTCAACCTTCCACATAAATCAGCTACTTTATGTTGGTCATATGTCACTCTTACAATGACTCTTTACTCATAAGCTTCACTCCCCATTTCCTTTCGAAACACCTCCTACTAATAGTGAGCTATGGAGATATGACCAATGAACCCAATGATTGATCTTAACACCACCTTACTAGTATCTTGCTCATACGTCTCTCATAGGCTCATAGATGTCACTCGTATATGGCCCTTGTGAAAGGGCAGTACTGTGAGGAATCTTTATCGAAAAATTCTTCCCTTTTGCTAAACTATACCAAGAAAGAAGTTTCTCAGCAAGCAAAATTTGGTGTTAAAATGAAAACCACATCAGCTGTGTTTATTCATATATTCTCAGTGTTCATGAAGGTCATCTTATTTCCTTTCCAGCTCTCACTAAGGCTATTTACAGAAAGTCAAATACCCTAATGGCACGAGCACTGTGTTTTCCTACTGTCAGTGTCCTAACAAATAGAGTCAGTAGTCTGGGTTGACGTCTGTAGATAATTAGTGCTCTGTGATGTTACCAAATAATCTCCACTAACCACTATTTGGGTAGCAGGGTACAAAACTCACCAGGCCTTGTTCCTGTACAGTGTAACATTGTAGTATAATGAGCCTGAGACAGCCTATGATGATGATTAGTGCATTGTGACACCTTATATCACATTAAGCACATTTCCGATTGCTTAAAGTGACTCTAAAGTTACTGTCAGACCGCCTAAACAACAGTGGCAGCAGTCTGGTTAGAGCTGGCTAGAACTTAGGTCTGTGAAGTTAGCAACATTGTCAAATTGTTGCTAACATTGATATATTGTTCTTACAGGTGAGTCTTGTACCCATGTACTACAGCCAGCTTTAAACATACAACATCGTCTAATTGTTGCTAACATTGATACATTGTTCTTACAGGTGAGTCTTGTACCCATGTACTACAGCCAGCTTTATACATACAACATTGTCTAATTGTTGCTAACATTGATACATTGTTCTTACAGGTGAGTCTTGTACCCTGGTGATTACTGGATACTTTTTAACACAATACAAGGTAGGGTTGTACTATCCCACTTGGCAAAAAACATTTTGAAACGGTTTTCAACCAATTTTCTACCAAATAACTCAATAAGGAAACCAATAAAAACGCTTTTTTTCAACATTGAAAACGTTTTTATGCCACATGGGATGTATAACTGCGTACAGTGCTCCGCCCTTTTAGGGCTGGTGATGCAGAAGTACTGGATGAAATCATGTGCACTGTGTCAGTAGGTAATTTTCTCTCCCCACTAGTCTCTCTCCAGATGAGTGTTTATTTCACAACAACAAAATGATAGAGTATATTTTTGCCATGCAGACTATGGAACAGTAAAATTGATCGATAATCTTAACCTAAGGTACCCTACTGCACAGTACATAACATAATAGTAAATTTAATCATGTACCTCAAATTAACAGGTTTCCCAAATAAGCACAGGAGATACCGGGGTATTGAAATCAACCTTAATCATTGGTCATAGCCAAATGAGGGCTGGTCTGAATAAAGGCCGGGGTAGAGAAGACTTGATAAGCACAAGAACACTTAGGGAGGTAACAGAACTTCTATGAATCAGGGGGTGGTTTTGCTGAGCAAAAGTGTGCATTATCAACAGGTTTTGTGTGCGAGGTTAGGTGTCACATGTGTACCTTCATGTGTGGCTTCCTGCTCCCTCTACTTCCAAAGGCAATACACTGCAGTGAGGGCAGGCATGCTGTAGGCTGCCATTCCCAGAGTATATCATGCTAAATAGTGCATCCACCTTACATATGGTTGACGTGATGTATGTGGTACAAATTAGTGTATATCCTAAGGTATCCACCTTATAATGGTTGGTGTGATGTATATGGTACAAATTAGTGTATATCCTAGGGTATCCACCTCATATGGTTGGTGTGATGTATGTGGTACAAATTAGTGTATATCCTAGGGTATCCACCTTATAATGGTTGGTGTGATGTATGTGGTACTAATTAGTGTATATCCTAGGGTATCCACCTTATATGGTTGGCGTGATGTATGTGGTACTAATTAGTGTATATCCTAAGGTATCCACCTTATATGGTTGGTGTGATGTATGTGGTACAAATTGGTGTATATCCTAAGGTATCCACCTTATAATATGGTTGGCGTGATGTATGTGGTACTAATTAGTGTATATCCTAGGGTATCCACCTTATAATGGTTGGCGTGATGTATGCAGTACTAATTAGTGTATATCCTAAGGTATCCACCTTATATGGTTGGTGTGATGTATATGGTACAAATTAGTGTATATCCTAGGGTATCCACCTTATAGTATGGTGTGATGTATGTGGTACAAATTAGTGTATATCCTAAGGTATCCACCTTATATGGTTGGCCTGATGTATATGGTACAAATTAGTGTATATCCTAGGGTATCCACCTTATATTATGGTGTGATGTATGTGGTACTAATTAGTGTATATCCTAGGGTATCCACCTTATATATGGTTGGTGTGATGTATGTGGTACTAAATAGTGTATGTCCTAGGGTATCCACCTTATATGGTTGGTGTGATGTATGTGGTACTAATTAGTGTATATCCTAAGGTATCCACCTTACATATGGTTGGTGTGATGTATGTGGTACTAATTAGTGTATATCCTCGGGTATCCAGCTTATATGGTTGGTGTGATGTATGTAGGACTAATTAGTGTATATCCTAGGGAAGTACCTAATACATCCTTGTTATGCATGAATACTTTGAAAACATTTAAAAATTCAAAGACCACAACATCCCATATATCAACTAAGGGTAAAGGTAATAATTGGCAGAACATGACTTTGGCTTTTAGCTGAAATTATTCAACAACGTTCATTTATTTATAATTTACATATCTATGGTATATTTGACTCCTACTATTGACAGGTGTCTCCACAAGTCTTTTAGAGGCACCTTATTCATCCTACTATATTTCTTCACCAGATACCCAGACGGAGATACAGAATCTCATTCTGCCAACCAAGGGGGCATGTCTCGCCTTCTTCAATTTGATTTGTGTCCATTACCTTTGATCCTATCCTACATCTCTCCTACCCATCTACCATTTTAGAATTTTTAGAAAAGGCAATCAAGGCAGCATATTGAACAAGTAATTAATGGATATGTCATGACGCATGACTGATATCAAACAATAACATGCAACGAGGGGGCGAAGCAATTAAGCATAGATAATCAAAAGAATATCAATAAATTCAATTTGAGAAAAAAAATTCTTCTCCTCCCCATGGGACTTGAAGCCTGCCATGGTGTGTGTACAAACAAGGTTTAACAGCTTGCACTGCGAAAAAGATGAACCAAACCTGGACGTGAACGCCTGTACCCAGGGTTAGAAGCGCGACTCGCTAACCAATACACTATCAGTACTCACAACTAGCCACCCGGCAGCTGCTTGTTTGGTTTGAACTCGTCCAGCAGTACCGTATATCCTCGTGTAAAGGCCTGGTCAATTTGCCACTTAGTAAGGAGGTTTAGGTAGTAGACAGTACTTATACAATCCCGGGCTTTTACAAGGGGAAATATGGTATGTCGCTGTCTGGGCAATGGGTCAGGCAGCTGTAGCCGCTATAGTGTTCTCCTAACCAAATTCTACTGCAGCTATTCTCTTCAGTCCCTTTGGCGCGATGCATAGGGAGTTGGATTCGGGATCAGTGGAGTGCAGGTTCCACCCCTACCTCTGGCAATGAACATTTTGTAGGTTTTAACATGTGACATATGACATGTAAGGTGTGCTGATATCCATTGATAACAGCAACGGGTGCCTGTTATCAATGGATAACAGCACACCCTACAAAGGTCATGATGCGTGCATCATGGCAGCAATATCGACAGGTATCAGAATGGGAATATCCACAAAAAGAACTCAAAAGCAGAAAAGTTGTGTAATAAAGTGTGTTGACCCTAGTGTCAATGGACCATTCTGGGTATTATTATTATTATTTCATATTTACTAAATTCTTCGCCATATAAAGCCTAAGCTCTGCCCATGATCCACACTCAATAATCTCCTGTATTCCTCAACAGGAACCAGGATCCTTTAGTCATCACAAACACACTTCCTCCATTAGACTCTGTGACATAAGGTACAAGGATGTAATAACATTCCAACCTTATCTACTCAGTCCAACTGGAGGAAGTGCGATCCACCTGTGGTGCCATATTTGGAATGAGAGGATATTTCACAATCTCCTCTCAATCCTCATTAACATAATCTACCCACAGGTGGCACTCTCTCCTTATGACATATGTCACTATTATATTGAGCCACATGTACAGAACATTTCACAACACTGTGAGCTGCTCAAGCCCTTAGTATATAAGGTAGCTTGAGCAGCTCCCAATCCATCTATTCTAAGATCATCTCTCCCAACTTACACCTTACACCTATACCTAGAACCTGCGACAGGTTGAGCTATAGGATCGGAGGCAGAGCTTAGATCTTGGCGAGTGTTATCATTGTTACCACCTTTATGAAACACTCATGTCAGCTATGCAATAAAAGGATCAAATGAACATCTGGATTCCGTGTGCATTCACTTCACCACATGTAACCGTCCGTTGACACTAGCCTCAGCTTAACAGTTCCAAGTGTTCTTTAATACATTATATCTAAAGCCCCTCCCCTATATATGCAATGACTTACTATGTGTCATATATGTTGTTGGCTCCAGGAATCAAACACCTCCAAATGGTTACCCTTACTCTATGCTTCTCTCCTTGTTGAGTTAAACAAACGCAAACCAAAGTGTCACTTTTGATGTCAGATGATCTGAGAGGCCTTTAGAATCAATGACTTAGTCTTTGAGGCTAACTCTAGAAGTCCATTTAATGTGGCTTCTTTACAGTATTTAAATTAAGCCAGCCCATCAATTGAACTAGTCAAACACAATATTTCACACATAATTATGTGAATAGCCTCCCTAATGCAAATAGCATTGGAGAGGCTCAGAATTGAAATTCCTCTCCTATTCATCATTAGCGAATGCATTTTACATCATGCATTGTGGATAAAGAATGTGCTACCTCAGCAGCAAAGGGCATCATAAAGAGAAACATGACCTGCCTTAATCATGGACAAAACACAACATATTTGCCATGTATTACATTACTGCATACCTTAATAGTGAAAAGATGGCCAATGAAGCACAATATTTCACTAAATACTGTGGGGCAACTATCTACCTGTCATGTCTGACTTCTATTCCAAAGACAACCCTTGCCCTAGCTTTATTTGTAGCTAGATCAGAGGATTGCGTTTCCCCATCTCATAGTAAAAGCAATCTCCTCTGAGGAGGGCCTAAGGCATGGGTTCTATAACCCTGGCCTAGATACCACCCGTAAACTACAGCTTAATCATGCCTGAATTGGCAAGTCTCCTCATAGGAAGATCACCTATGAAGGTCACATGGTACCCTTATGTACCATACTTACTAAACCTTTACATTACAGGGCATCATGGGAATATTAGTGACCCATATCAGTCTATATAAAAGTAGCATGCCCCTAACCATCATTCCAACATACTGGAGTCCCCAAACCTAAATTCTGACCCTTCGAACTGAATGCCAGGATTAGTATCTAGTTCCACTGTAAAACTCATGCTAAAACTTGTCATAAAATAAATGTTACATCAACGAACTAGACCTATGTAAAGGAGCACTGAGCTCTGTTTTACACATTTGTCTAGAGATCAGTTGAATGACCACCATTTCCCAAAAAACCAAGGTGCAGTTAAGTCTCTAGGGGAGAGAAAGCACTATCTTCAAAATATGTCCCCAACACAGGGTTTTTCATATGTATTACTACTCATCACCTCCCACTGCAGTCTTTTCCCCTTACCGCCATTGTAAATTTGCTGGCCTAACAAACAATGACAGTGGATATAATGCATGCTTAGGCAGGGTCATATGATATGTTATTCGCTATATTGTCAAAAAGTACCTTGCCCTCTTTAAACGACTTTAGCATAGCCTGAAAGTGTTACATAAATGAAGCAAGACAGTATAGGGCAATTAGCTAATTGGAGCATGGGACAATCCATGGGTCATTTCCTACGCTGACTGCTGGCTACCTACTCTGTACTTGATAGATGTCCATCACAATAGTAATTATCATGACTCCTTTGTGGCACTTGATTAACACAATGGTTGATGAAGAACAGGCAAGTCTGCTTGCCAGCCTTATATTGGCTGATTATGTTGGTCCTCAGGATTCAAATTATAAAACCATAGGTTCAGTCTATTGCATTAATGCAGTCCTGGTGAAGAAGTGGGATGCATTCAGGCTGTTTCAGTGCTTTACGGACTCGATGGTTGAGAGTATGTGCTTGAATGGTAAAAGTAAGTCAATGGGCCTCTTTGGTAATGGGTTGTGGTGGATAACAATCACATTACACTTAAGTGGCAATGTAACAGTGATCTGGTGTCTACTTATGTAGTTTAACACTCCAGCTGTGGTGGTTTTACAGAACCACCATCAACCTGACTATATTGAACAAGTAACCAATGGATAACTCATGACAAGTGTGTGTTAGTGAAGGATAATGACACGAGGCCGTAGGCCGAGTGTTATTAGCCTTTGCTAACACACACGAGTCATGAGTTATCCATTGACTACTTATTTTATACCATGAAACCAATAAATAATCAATATAATACCAATAAATTCAAGTTGAAAACAAAGATTATTCCCCCTCCCCGGGACTCGATGCCAGCCATTGTGTGTACACGATCGGTACATACACCTCGGCGCCCGGCAGCGGACAGCGACAGCCCCGGTCTTGGCTTGGCTTGCTTTGAATGTGTCTCGCGGTTATGTTTGTGTACAATCGATACATACACCTCGTTGCCCTGCAGCGGACAGCTAAAGCTTTAGATGCGTCTCGCTGTTATGTTTATGTATAATATACCTCCTCGCCCGGCAGTGGACAGCGACAGCGCACACGGCGAAAAAAGATGCGCCCGGACCGTGTTACTAACTGTTAGACTAGATATACACCTCATTGCCCGGCAGCGGACAGTGAAAGCGCACACGGCGAAAAAAGATGCCTCCGGACCGGGGCTCGAGCCGCAGACCTCTCATGGCTGAGCGCAAGGCGCTAACCACTAGACCACCGCGTTTCCCATTTCGGCGCCCGGCAGCCGTTGGTTAGGTACTGTGCACGACTGGCCTGGTTATGGGTCAAGGTGCTGGACGCGTTCACACTACACTATCGCTGGTTGGCTTTATATCATAGACACACGGTTCTAACCATGATTCTCTCGTCAGTCCCTGTGGCACAGTGCATAGGGAGTTGGATTTGGGATGTGAGACTGCTGGTTCGATCCCTACCCTGGCCTGGAGTATTTCGTGGGTTTTAACATGTAACATATGACATGGAGGGACATGACAGGCGTGTGGTTATCCATGGATAACTGCAGGGGGTGTGGGTTATCCATGGATAACCGCACGCCTTCCAAAATTGATTTTACAGCCTATAGGGTGTGCAATATCGACAGATATGTGGATGGGAATAGCCACCAAAAAGCACTGAGTAACCAAGAAATCGTGGTATAACAGTAAATAACCTCTCACACTGTCACAAAAGGCAACACAAGGGGTATTGATACCAGGGATTCTGATTTCTAAGAGATCTTACCATTTCCAACTGTACTCAGACATTGCTCTTGATCCTTAAAACAGGTGTGAAAGGTCATTTATTTCATGAAGGCATTTCTTAAGATGGTACAACTAGAACCCTTCAAGTCATAGTTAGATCCCTCGCTTAAATGCCATTACAGCCCTCGGTCTAGTGGTCACTAATAATTGCACTGGTATGACTGCCCTACCAAACCCTATCTAATTACTCCGTCAAGGGCTGATCATACGGAGTATGACCAGCACTAAATAGCATGATATTGAGGGTTTCATCCAGGCATTGCTCCATGTGGCTGAGTGGCGCTCACAGTACATTGCTCCATATGGCTGGGTGGCGCTCACAGTACATTGCTCAATATGGCTGGGTGGCGCTCACAGTACATTGCTCCATATGGCTGGGTGGTGCTCACAGTACATTGCTCCATATGGCTGAGTGGCGCTCACAGTACATTGCTCCATATGGCTGGGTGGTGCTCACAGTACATTGCTCCATATGGCTGGGTGGCGCTCACAGTACATTGCTCCATATGGCTGAGTGGCGCTCACAGTACATTGCTCCATATGGCCGGGTGGCGCTCACAGTACATTGCTCCATATGGCTGGGTGGTGCTCAGAGTACATTGCTCCATATGGCTGAGTGGCGCTCACAGTACATTGCTCCATATGGCTGGGTGGCACTCACAGTACATTGCTCCATATGGCTGGGTGGCGCTCACAGTACATTGCTCCATATGGCTGGGTGGTGCTCACAGTACATTGCTCCATATGGCTGAGTGGCGCTCACAGTACATTGCTCCATATGGCTGGGTGGCGCTCACAGTACATTGCTCCATATGGCTGGGTGGTGCTCACAGTACATTGCTCCATATGGCTGGGTGGCGCTCACAGTACATTGCTCCAATTGGCTGGATGGCGCTCACAGTACATTGCTCCATATGGCTGAGTGGCGCTCACAGTACATTGCTCCAATTGGCTGGATGGCGCTCACAGTACATTGCTCCATATGACTGGGTGACGCTCACAGTACATTGCTCCATATGGCTGAGTGGCGCTCACAGTACATTGCTCCATATGGCTGGGTGGCGCTCACAGTACATTCCTCCATATGGCTGGGTGGCGCTCACAGTACATTGCTCCATATGGCTGGGTGGCGCTCACAGTACATTCCTCCATATGGCTGAGTGGCGCTCACAGTACATTCCTCCATATGGCTGAGTGGCGCTCACAGTACCTCCACACATATTTACATAGCTTACTGGGTCGAGTTGTGCAATGTGTCACTTGGTACTTCACTGGAAGCAGTGAGACTGCAGTATAGATATGGTTTTTTTGAGTGTGGTAGATTGATGCCACTTAGGGATAGATTTAACCACACCTATTAAGAAAGTGGAGTTCTGCCTATAGTAGAGGCAGTTGAAAGATAATCCTCGGTGGTTATTTATGGATGTTTTCTTAATTCATTCATGTATGTATCTTCTAGTGTTTCCCTGCTGTTACCATAGCTGTGAAGCATCAACAAAGCCATTTATGACACAATTAAATGTACGACTATAATATCCATTCGGACAAATGGAAAAGGGCCCTGAAGCCTCAGGATTGGCTGTGCTAGGTGATTGTTTTCACAGGACGGCAGTGTGATTCCTGCAGCATTTCCTGAGCAGAATATCCCTGGGGTATACTGCTGCCTTTAAACAGTGTATCGGGAAAGCAGCACTACTTGTCTTAGGAAAGAGTGTATGGACTGAGTTGACTCATAACTGATATAACCACTCCCTGTTTGTAAGAAGATTGTAGAGGAATGCACCACAGCTGACTTCTGTTTACATATTATATTGATTGACATATTCTGTATGGTTTTACATATTATATTGATTGACATATTCTGTATGGTTTTACATATTATATTGATTGACATATTCTGTATGGTTTACATATTACATTGATTGACACATTCTGTATGGTTTACATGTTATATTGATTGACATATTCTGTATGGTTTACATATTACATTGATTGACATATTCTGTATGGTTTACATGTTATATTGATTGACATATTCTGTATGGTTTTACATATTACATTGATTGACATATTCTGTAT
Organism: Acholoe squamosa; assembly: GCA_949317995.1. Lineage (NCBI taxonomy): Eukaryota > Metazoa > Annelida > Polychaeta > Phyllodocida > Polynoidae > Acholoe > Acholoe squamosa. The sequence continues at coordinate 81,633,937 of OX439043.1, read as the reverse complement.
GGTTTACATATTACATTGATTGACATATTCTGTATGGTTTACATATTACATTGATTGACACATTCTGTATGGTTTACATATTATATTGATTGACATATTCTGTATGGTTTTACATATTATATTGATTGACATATTCTGTATGGTTTTACATATTACATTGATTGACATATTCTGTATGGTTTACATATTACATTGATTGACATATTCTGTATGGTTTTACATATTACATTGATTGACATATTCTGTATGGTTTACATATTACATTGATTGACATATTCTGTATGGTTTTACATATTACATTGATTGACATATTCTGTATGGTTTTACATATTATATTGATTGACATAATCTTTATGGTTTACATATTACATTGATTGACATATTCTGTATGGTTTACATATTATATTGATTGACATATTCTGTATGGTTTACATATTACATTGATTGACACATTCTGTATGGTTTACATATTATATTGATTGACATATTCTGTATGGTTTACATATTATATTGATTGACATATTCTGTATGGTTTACATATTACATTGATTGACACATTCTGTATGGTTTACATATTATATTGATTGACATATTCTGTATGGTTTACATATTACATTGATTGACATATTCTGTATGGTTTTACATATTACATTGATTGACATATTCTGTATGGTTTACATATTACATTGATTGACATATTCTGTATGGTTTACATATTATATTGATTGACATATTCTGTATGGTTTACATATTATATTGATTGACATATTCTGTACGGTTTACATATTATATTGATTGACATATTCTGTACGGTTTACATATTATATTGATTGACATATTCTGTATGGTTTACATGTTACATTGATTGACATATTCTGTATGGTTTTACATGTTACATTGATTGACATATTCTGTATGGTTTTACATATTACATTGATTGACATATTCTGTATGGTTTACATATTACATTGATTGACATATTCTGTATGGTTTTACATATTACATTGATTGACATATTCTGTATGGTTTTACATATTATATTGATTGACATATTCTGTATGGTTTACATATTACATTGATTGACATATTCTGTATGGTTTACATATTATATTGATTGACATATTCTGTATGGTTTACATATTACATTGATTGACACATTCTGTATGGTTTACATATTATATTGATTGACATATTCTGTATGGTTTACATATTATATTGATTGACATATTCTGTATGGTTTACATATTACATTGATTGACACATTCTGTATGGTTTACATATTATATTGATTGACATATTCTGTATGGTTTACATATTACATTGATTGACATATTCTGTATGGTTTTACATATTACATTGATTGACATATTCTGTATGGTTTACATATTACATTGATTGACATATTCTGTATGGTTTACATATTATATTGATTGACATATTCTGTATGGTTTACATATTATATTGATTGACATATTCTGTACGGTTTACATATTATATTGATTGACATATTCTGTACGGTTTACATATTATATTGATTGACATATTCTGTATGGTTTACATGTTACATTGATTGACATATTCTGTATGGTTTTACATGTTACATTGATTGACATATTCTGTATGGTTTTACATATTACATTGATTGACATATTCTGTATGGTTTACATGTTATATTGATTGACACATTCTGGCAATACATGATCCCTCAGAGACCTTGTTCCCTTATGGCTTCCTTATCATATATGCATTCTTTCCTATAACCCTTACTATCGGTTTTATATAATGTAGATGATATCAAGGCATCGAGGCAGCAGGTCTATTACCTCCTATGAAATGCATTAACCACACCAAAATATTTACAATAGTGTAGTCCATGAGCAGTCCTATTCACAATACAGCAGCGATGATTATATCCATTAGTTGTAGGGACACACAGAATATGAGTGTTTCAATCATTGATATTGGATTATTCCAGGATTAACCACTTCATAGCACCTCAATGAGCAGTTAACAGACCAGCTCCAATACCACTCATGGGTAGAAGTAGAAACGGTATATCTGAGTCCTGAAGGGGTTGAACAGTATATTGATGCATATTTCTTAACTTTGTGAGTAACTAACCAGGGCGTCTCTCAAGGGCTGGCCCTAAAGAGCTGATACTGTCCTACAGGCTATGGATAAGGCTCACATTCAGTATAGAAGAGCAGACACATTGCACTACATTGGTGCTTCATGATGACAATGACACATTATCACACAGGCCTCATGTGGTTTCACAAAGTGAGATATAATTAAAATCAGACGCATTACGTTAATTACTTCTGTATGAGATGCTGATACAGATTAATCTCTTCTACTTATCTTGTTATTGATCTAGAGGGGTGTGGAATTAATGACTTGTTAGTCATGCTACTGTCTTTAATGAGGCAAGTGTATTGTTGATATTTCATAAATAGCATACATTTGTATGTTATGACGAAATCCAGTTTAAAGGAAATAACTTGTATGGTGTTTTGGGTCAAAGGATTAATTCTGGTACGTTACTTCTCTAGTGCACTACCTTGGTGAGCAGTTTAATCTTACTCAATAATTCTATATGAAGCACACAGAGTCAAGGATGTGTGGTGCCACCCTCTGTGCCATAAGGCTTAATCTATAAATAGATCACTGGTTGATAAGCCGAAACTGCACCAAGTCTCATACTCACCACAGGTGGCTGAGCAGTCATCGCAATACCTCCATCTTGACTGCTGGTATCATGAAATTGTTAACTGGAATGACCCTGTTAAGTGCAGGGTCATGTTTACCTTAAAGGGCTCAATGCAAACAAAAGACCTTGACAATAAGGCAAATTAGAAACCTAGTCTCCTTCATAGGGTAAAGGACATAGGTGTTGAACGAGACATTCAGTATTACCACACTGCACATCAACACAGCTCTACTTAAAACACTAAGAACTCCAATAACGGGTCCCTGAAAGTAGGAAAACCATTGTTTGAGGCCATTAGCGTCTTAATCCTGTTTGATCACTCTCCCATGCCTAGTCTCTGAGGGAAGTGCACTCTCCAAGAAGAGTCTTACAACTGAAGCCTTTGTCTTTGATTTGAGGTGTTCTCTTCAGATGATGAAATAAGATAGACAGGTGCTTAAAGTAAATCATACTCCATACTGAAAAAAACAAGAAAAAATTCCTTTGTAGATATGTGATTAATTTTGCCTTTTTCACTGACTTTACCTTTAACTTGTAGGGATACACTTACAGCAAAGCTTCTAATTAAATCAAATGAATCATTGGGTGTCCGTCAGCTATAGAGAGGTGTGGACACTTTGAGCATTGCCCTTTTATCCAATACAAGTTTATCCTGCTAAAAGAGCAAATAAGAATGAAAGTTGATTGTAGCTCGAATCATCCAATGAGAATAATGTATTTAGAACACTGACCAAACTACTAAAGAAAGGATCAAAGGGAACATTTTACCCACCACCAGTCTTTGATGGCCTTTATCAGATCATGTGAATCAATGTCACTTTGAGTTGGTCAGACTCAATTTATCAAAGCCTATGCAGGACATGCATTCTAATTAACCAGTTCTTTACAATATATAACCATTGGATATAATTCTCATTCAGCCCTAGTCATAGTCTGCCTGCCTATTTCATCTTATGAAAATGTAAATTACTCCAAACACAATTCGAATCAATTCAGCTATGCCTTGTCAACAATTCTGTATTAGTAAATACAGAGTGAAGATTTAAACAATTTGAAGATGAGCATCCTTTCATTACTGACTCTAGGGGTCTGGCCTATGTGATGTATTGATAACAATAGGAACAGTAATAGGAAAACCTCCCTGTGCAGAATGTAGACATCAATGGCCACAAAACAGCATAACACATTACCATCGGTAATAGTAGAAACTTGTGCCTCTATCCTGTGTTACCTCTGCAAAACAGAACCTGACCTATCCAATTCCACAACTATGTAGTGTCAGTGCCCTCCTACTCCTCTGGAGGCCAGTGCGAAAAGATTTGGAATTGGTTCTGTAGGAGGTGCTATTCCCAAAATGGAACTCACTCACCTCAAGGAATTGATTCCCTTGTGTGTTGCAAAAAAGGAATTGGTCAGAGGAGTGGTATAGGAGTGGTCCAGAGTCGGGGTGTAATTCTCAAGTAGGAACCAATTCTCTGGGGAAGTCGATTCTCAAGGTAGGGAAGAGCCAAGAATTGGAAGATCAAATAGCTACAGTGAGAATTTAATTCCATTTCTTTTCGCAACAGCCTCCTGGTACCTGTGAGTACCACATGAGTACCCTCAAGTACCCTTTGCATTTTCCCGCTGATAATCCCAGAGAGACAGAAAGTGTGTTCTGATGTACCTGGGTACTCTGCACAATGTGGTTAAGGCGTCTTGCTATATATACACTTATAATAGCCGTTAATGCAATTTTACTTCCCAAGTCTGTCAGGGCTCAAGCATAAAGGTTCATACAAATTTACCCACATGGAGGTTTTATTTTACTAACCTTTCGCCATTTTCCCAAAAAATAAGTGCTTTTTTTATTTATATCTGTGGCATTATGTGACAAAAACGTTAGTGAGTAGAATTGAACCAAATCTTTATAAACACATGACGTAATATCTGGTTGAAACGTTTCAGTTGACAGGAGTTATATGAGTTATATAAAAGTTGAAACCTGGTATTTCGTCATGTGTTTACACTTTGCTGTTCTTATATTTATCAATTAGTGCTTTTATGTCAAGAGTTAAGGCTAAAATAAACATTTATTTTACCTACGATCATTGTCCTTATCCATCTGCAGACAATCAGGAAGCAGCTTGATACGGGAAAGGTTTTTGCCTGATACTTACACATTTGACAGGAAGTAGCTTAATACAGGAATCAATTTTTACAAAAACTTCCAGTTTCCCGTGTCAAGCATAAAGCATTTATTGATAAACTATATTATTTCCTAAATGTATCTACTAGGTGATGTGTGCTCTGTAAAGGCCCTTGTGCACCCTGACCCTGTAGTTGTTGGCACTGATATACACAGGGTGCAGGGGTAGACAGATCAGGGGGCAATAGACTGAGAGGCTGAGTGGCTCCCGCCATATGGTGTGTAAGGGTCCCGCCATATGGTGTGTAAGGGTCCTAGCTGGATGGAATGATAGTTGATGATAAACTGCCCCCTGTTCCTCATGGCAATGGCACATATGTTACCAGGGAGACATGTTGCATCATGGTGCACCAAGGTAGCATTGCATACTTAACGAGTCCATCATTTGTGCATCATTACCCTTTTTCAATCCATATATGTATAAGTTGAAGAAAACGGCAAAGTTTTAATACACTAACAAATAGTTATAGAAGTGCCTGTAATATTGCATATTATAAATGTTATGTAAGTTGCGTAAGTTGCTGACCTTTGAAGATTAAATGTGGGTAATGTTTGGATTACATTGCCTGTATAAAGTGGTATTACTATTCTTGCTTCAAAGTGGGATGGAAACTTCACCTAAGAATCGGATGTGTCTTCTATATATGTTCATTGGGAGGATTTAAAGTCACATTAAGTCTGCTTGGTGACTGGTTGCTATGCATTGCGCTTGTAAATGCTGTTTGATGTTATAATGTTACGACTGGCATGTTTGGCAAACTAAACAGTGTGGGAGAGTCTGCACAGGTTACAAGTAACAGCTGGTGTCTTTAAGCAGTCAACTGGAAATAGCTATCAAAGTCTATCAATGGGTGGGACACATGCATGTGAAAGAGAGCCATGGTAGAGGTGGAAGGTGCAATGATTGAGCCTCAATAGACAGGGCTTATATTGGTGTGCTGTAGGCCTGTATTGACCTAGGTTAGGCCTAAGGCTGACCTGAGATGGCCTGGCACGGCTTTAGATAAAAGCATGAAAGGATGCATCAGGACTCCATTATTCTGTTTGATCCTTTATCTTGTTCTATTGGAGGACCTAGCTCTTTTAACGTCACAAAAGGCAACATTCACTGATGTATCAAAACAGCAATAGCATGTCTAACATGCATTGGTGCATCATACTTAGTCATTGTCGGTCTATTGAACTCTTAAAACCAGCTTGAACACAACTACAAGACTGCGGAGGTACCAGACATTGACTGCATAGAGCATCCATTAAACATTACAGGTTAAAGGTGTTGTAGCCCTTAATGTGTTACCGGTTGGTCCTATAGTGGGTTCATCCTGTATGCAGAGCGCCTTTCCTCATCTTAGTACCTGAGTATTGATTGGGAATGAAGCCATTGAACTTCAATCAAGGTAAGACTAACAACAACATGCTTCGACCTGGTATATTGTTATGAAAAGTAGACAGATATCTGCACTATGAGGCAAAGAAGGAGCACCGGAGTACCGTAAGAGGTAAAGCTATCACGGTGCACCATTAGAGACATTGGGAGGTCTTACTTTAGGCACCATGACAGCTACAAAGTAATTCAGTCAAATTCCCAGGAGTATGCAATAGTATCTCACTTACCTTTTGTGATACATATACCTCCCCTCCCCCCCCATCGTTATAATGAACACTCCCTAGGGAAGATCAAGCTACCAAAGCATATGTAATTTTCCGTCCAATCAGGTCATCATGAATTGCACTAAGAACCAATCATCCCTGGAACATAATTTCCCTTCAGCCCCTGCACAGTTCTTTTCTGCAAGATGTCCCTCTGTCAATATGACACATGTATACAGCTTCCTAATAGGTCTAGAATTTACTCACAACCAGTTCCTTCTGATCCCAAACTACATCTTCTTGCCCCAAATTCTTACAACCACTTCCCAAGGCCTTGCTAAGGAGCATCACTAGCAGAGCCATAACTAGGAGATGTTCCTCTCACTCTATCTGATTGGCTGCTGGTTAAGGTACCATGTGACCCTGGTTGGCCAATCAGGGCATGGCAGGGGATCACATGTAACCACTTAGTACATTAATCCAGTAAGGGCTGCATGACTTTTGACATTGTGACATAGATGTGGTTACAAAATAATGCACATTTTATCAGACCCCTGATTCTGCAGTATGTATTAATGCCACAGTAAAATATAAAAATACCCCATCAAGTGATTTATGTACACTTTGCTTTCTATAAAGGGTGGGTGTGGTCAGAGTGTGGAGGTATGTAGGATAGTAACGGTGATTGGGTGTTTGGGGTTAATGTTCCGTTCAAAGTAACCATATTGCTGTAGCAGCAGGAGGGTATTTCTCAATAATGTCAATTGGCATTATTAGGAAATGCCTTCCTTAACCGATTGTAAAAAAAGGGTAGTGAATGTACTCTGTGCTTCCCTTACCAGCACCAGGGTTCGTATGGAGGTATAGACTGAATATGCATATATTTGACCCTCCAGATAAGATTATTCTGTATTACACATTGTAAACTACGCATTTCCAAAAGCAAAGAGCTACAATCTATGATATTATCTACTATATGATCTCCTGAATATAGGTTGCCTTGTGTTACACATTGATTAATCGCAGAACATAGAGAGAGAAGGCAATCAAATGATGTTGTGACAGAGCCTGGATAAAAGACAGAGACAGGGGCAGGGAGAGAGAAACAGAGGGAGAGAGCTGAATACCTATGAGTATGGATTACTTATCGCTTTGGGTAAAAGAAGAAATTGCTCTCCGCCAAAACATGGTTTACAGATCACAATGCAATACCCAACATACAATGATTTCATTGTGCATTTTCAAGTCACAATCGATTACAAGGCTACCATGCCTCTGGCAATAATCATATTGATGTTAACAACAATTTCATGATCTCCTCAATACATTGCAGTAATATACAAATTTATCAATCGCACAACTTGGAGAGAGAAAGCAGTGGAGTCATGGAGAGAGAAAGCAGTGGAGTCATGGAGAGAGAAAGCAGTGGAGTCATGGAGAGAGAAAGCAGTGGAGTCATGGAGAGAGAAAGCAGTGGAGTCATGGAGAGAGAAAGCAGTGGAGTCATGGAGAGAGAAAGCAGTGGAGTCATGGCAGGATGCTTTGAATAGTGTGAATATGGATTGCGTTTTCAATCAATGGGTAAAACAAGAAATCAGAATGTTATTACCAGATTGCTGTACCCGAGTACATGGTCCACATTATTAACTATATATAACACAGGGAAAATGCCCAATACACAGTTATCCCATTCTGCTGAATGTAACCTCCTCCCATACCACCAGTTGCCCTGTTATGTGCTCATATTAATCATTTTTAACATGTTGTTGAGTGCTTGTGATGAAAGAGTGGGGATTGCCTGCAGGCTGGCACCATTCTACACCTAAGTTCTATATGAGAACAGGATCTGGAGGCTATTTCTTAAGGCACTACGACTGCATACAGGCACTACGACTTCAGAACCAGAAATTTAATGGCAGTGATCGTAGGTAACCCCCTACGACTGCTCAGTACGATCAGCACTTATGTAGCAATCACATAGCAATTGGTAGGGCAGTTGTAGTGCGGCAGGTACTACATGACCATTACTATTGGGCTGTGTTGTCACTAAGTTAAGGCTTCCTACTACGACTTGAACGTGAGCAGTCGTAGTCTGTTAAGAAATGGCCTCCAGCTGGCACTGTTACTGTTACTGTGCCCATTCTACACCTTAGTTATATATGATAAGAGAACCAGCTGGCACTGTCACTGTTACTGGGACCATTTTACAGCTTAGTTATATATGACAACAGGACCAGCTGGCACTGTTACTGGTACTGGGACCATTTTACACCTTGGTTATATGACAACAGGACCAGCTGGCACTTTTGCTTCTACTCTGACCATTTTACAGCTTAGTTATATATGAGAACAGGACCAGCTCTCACTGTTACTGTTACTGGGACCATTTTACACCTTTGTTATATAGAACAGGACCAACAAGAAGTGGCAGTGGGTTTGGTAGAACTGATGTCCGTGGAGTTAGTATAAAGAAAACAACATCAGATGAACTGACAGGGTAATTAGTACACTGTGGCATCAGCAATGTGTTTCCACTGGCTGTGAACCATGTTCTGAAGCTTAGCGTCTTGTATGTTTATGCCTGGACTTATGTTCACTAAAGTGGATACCACTTCTCCCCCGATGGAATGTTCTTTCCTCTTTTCCCTCCTCGGGCAACCTAGGCAAATTGTACTGTCCCTCATCCTTCACCCCAATGTAACTTCATCTTACCATGAAGCAAAACCTAAGCTTGGCAAGCTATGGTCTTGTCCATAAGAACACCATCCTTAAACCTTTTGATTTTTCCTTTTTTTTCTAACCTGATACAATCACACAACATAGTTTCTAACCTTGTTTTCCTAGTGTTTATGCCAAGCGATATAGATGACAATATCCCAGAACTGTATGCAGTCATATAAAATCACTCATGTGACAATAAATTTAACGAAGTCTAATGAAAAATAAAGCTAAATCCAGTTATTTGAAAAGACTCCCCACCTGTTAATGTGTTTATTCCAGTCTACTTCCTAAATGGAGAAGGGAAAGACTCCCCCGGCTTCAGCTTAACTTTGTATCAATGGAGATTTCATTTCCTGCCTTATTCACACCCTTGTCTGGTTCACCTGGTTGGGAATGTGGGAACTATAGTAAAACCAAGCTAGCTAGCAATGGCTTCTTTCAACATTTCTCTTTATTGTCAATTACAGCAAACTCTGAATGATGGAGTTGTTCTTTAATCAGATTTCCTTCATGAATGTTACCGTTCAAAGGAATACAGGGATAAAAGGCTAAAGCAGCAAGAATGGCCATAAGATAGGATTGATGAAATCATTTGTTGACTGCTCAGAGTTAAATTGGTGATTTTCCTCCCACAAAAAACAACCTTTTTATGTCCCATTCAATTACTGTGCGAAAGCCAAGCCTTTGGCTATAATCAGAACAGTCACATGCTGTGGGAAATGTTCCATGCAGGGGTCTTATTCACCCCTTGTGGTGGCTACCTGAATTAACCCAAAGACTTTTCTGACACATAGTTTAGCCTTTAGAGACCACCTGGTGCTTTCATGTAAAGGCTCATATTATAGCTACAAGTAGAATTAATGCCGAAGTGCTGAATAAATGTGGATCAACACGGTAAAAGGTATGCCCGTGGACCCCCTCGCGGGCGTACTTTTTACCATGTTGATCCACAAATTATTTTAATCTAGAAGAATCTTCATTTTCATCATCTTTTGGACTGCAATGCCAAGGGTTGTTGGTAATGCATGAGAAGCCCTTAATTTTGGTTTGCTGTTAGTAGGTATGGGTTTGGGTTAGGGTAACCCTTACCCTAACCCTGTTAGTAGGTATGAATGGAAATTACAAAATGATATCCAATGATATTCTATTGAAAAGGACATCTGGGTTCTATATGATAATACCTTAGGTTTGCAATATCTGTGTATTGATCTGTCCTGGTATAACCAGACACATTATTGTGTACCTCACATTAAAACACAACTCTATACGCCCTTGTGTTAGCATCATTTAACACATAACACAACCATATATATACATCCTTGTGTAAGCATCATTTAACACTTAACACAACTCTGTGTGCCCTTGTGAAAGCATCATTTAACACCTTACACAACTCTATAGGCCCTTGTTTAAGCATCATTTAACACCTTACACAACTCTATAGGCCCTTGTTTAAGCATCATTTAACACCTTACACAACTCTATAGGCCCTTGTGTAAGCATCATTTACACATTACACATCTCTATACGTCATTGTGTAAGCATCATTTAACAACTCTATACGCCCTTGTGTAAGCATCATTTAACACTTTACACAACTCTATACGCCCTTGTGTAAGCATCATTAAACACCTCTATACACCCTTGTGAAAGCATCATTTAACACTTTACACAACTCTATAGGCCCTTGTGTAAGCATCATTTAACACTTTACACAAGTCTATACGCCCTTGTGTAAGCATCATTTAACACATCTATACGCCCTTGTGTAAGCATCATTAAACAACTCTATACGCCCTTGTGTAAGCATCATTTAACACTTTACACATCTCTATACGTCCTTGTGAAAGCATCATTTAACACATCTGTACACCCTTGTGTTAGCATCATTAAACATGTTACACACCTCTATACGCCCTTGTGTAAGCATCATTTCAATGCATGAGACTGCGGTGTAACCCAGGTCTCAGTAGACACCCCATAATGATTGTAAATTCAGTTGAAAGTTCAGAAGTCCCCACTATCTAGGATATCTACTGCTTGTATACAACACCTTATTCAAACAAACTGCATCCCCCATGATGTCTGATATTCTAAGTAAGCTTTAAACAAACAATGACCAGAGATATGTTTCCTAGTTTTAAGTCATATTTAAGTCACCTGTTTTCAATAAACATACAGCAACATTGCTATGCAAACCTGAAGCGGCTTAAAAGCTACAGAACAAATTCACATTCTCCAATACATTAATATGTTGGATTATTGCCGCCCTGCCGTTGGGTCTTGAATATATACCCACAACCAGTTGCCTCCACTTTTCAACTACAACTACTCCCTCTATTTACAAACACTACATTCCCTCCCGTCCCTCTACTACATTACCATTATCACCGCTTTACCCACGCCCCTCAGGATGTCTCCTGCAGAGATACTACCAGAGGACGTTACTGTCACTGCATCTCATTGGTCTAGACACCATGTGACCCTGGTTGACCAATCAGAGCCTGGCAGGGGATCACAGGAGCAGTGTGTGCTACAGGCAGGTCCAATATCACTTTAACACATTGAAGTTTTATTTCCATCAGCTGCAAGTATTGAAAAGGCACAACTACAGCAGTGTGAGCTGACCATTATTGTCAGCAGCCAGTTGCTTCATTGTTTGTGTTATCAGATTTTGGCATTCAAACATACAACAAGATATATGTATTTTGCTACCGGTTAATGGTTAAACCTAACAATGAATTGGGCTGCTGCATTTAAGGGAGGAGGTGGGTTGGACAGTTCAGGGTTATAGGGGTTAATGTTCCGGTAAATTGGGCATTTAGTTAAAGCAACCGGACGGGGTGGTAGAGTAGAGAACAAGAAGCTACTCTGCAGCAGGGTCCAGCTTAAAACTGCGATGATGCGTTCAGTTCAATATGCTGCATATGGAAGGGTGAACATGGCAGAGTATGGGGGTGGATAGTATGGGGTTATTGAGGTCCTCGTTCAAATTATGCATATTTTTGAAGCAGCAAAGTAAAGCAGAGACTCCAGGAACTGACCAGTGAAGATGATAATCAAACCTGATCTATTTCCAAACATGACACTAGATAGTTATTAGATCTGGGCTGTGGGATATCAGACAAAGGAGAAGGGTAGAGTCGTATATATATCGTTATCGGGGCTGATGTACACTCAAATTCAGCAAGTGGTTCTAGCAGCATGCTGAATCAGTCACTGTAGGAGTCTGGTAAAAACAATACTTCAACCTCATATCTACACAAACACGTAATGAGATGTTCTCTAAACAGAGCCCGGGAGTAGGATTGTATCAGACACATTTGTTTAAGCATTTAAAGCATACTAACATCCATCTTTTATATGAAGAGTAATGCCTTTTGCAGAGTGAAGAAAACCAATAGCGTTCTCCATTAATATTGATTCTTGCATTCTGTTATGCCTTCCACTGCCACTAGTTGCCCTCTTGTACACATATATTGCTCACATAGCATCTCATTGAGTGCTTGTGGTGGGCAGGAAGGCAGGTTGGTGGGATAGGGAGTGAGACGAGTATGTCATTGAGTGCTTGTGGCAGGCAGGAAGGCAGGTTGGTGGGATAGGGAGTGAGACGAGTATGTCATTGAGTGCTTGTGTTGGGCAGGAAGGCAGGTTAGTGGGATAGGGAGTGAGACGAGTATGTCATTGAGTGCTTGTGGCGGTCAGGAAGGCAGGTTGGTGGGATAGGGAGTGAGATGAGTATGTCATTGAGTGCTTGTGGCGGGCAGGAAAGCAGGTTGGTGGGATAGGGAGTGAGACGAGTATGTCATTGAGTGCTTGTGGTGGGCAGGAAGGCAGGTTGGTGGGATAGGGAGTGAGACGAGTATGTCATTGAGTGCTTGTGGTGGGCAGGAAGGCAGGTTGGTGGGATAGGGAGTGAGACGAGTATGTCATTGAGTGCTTGTGGTGGGCAGGAAGGCAGGTTGGTGGGATAGGGAGTGAGACGAGTATGTCATTGAGTGCTTGTGGCAGGCAGGAAGGCAGGTTGGTGGGATAGGGAGTGAGACGGGTATGTCATTGAGTGCTTGTGGCGGGCAGGAAGGCAGGTTGGTGGGATAGGGAGTGAGACGAGTATGTCATTGAGTGCTTGTGGCAGGCAGGAAGGCAGGTTGGTGGGATAGGGAGTGAGACGAGTATGTCATTGAGTGATTGTGGTGGGCAGGAAGGAGGTTGTTGGGATAGAGAGTGAGACGAGTATGTCATTGAGTGCTTGAGGCAGGAAGGAAGGCAGGTTGGTGGGATAGGGAGTGAGACGAGTATGTCATTGAGTGCTTGTGGCGGGCAGGAAGGCAGGTTGGTGGGATAGGGAGTGAGACGAGTATGGGATGTGCCTGCAGGGTGAGGACCATGTTACACCTAAGTAGTGTGGGAATAGGACCAGTTGATACTATTACTGCTGCTACATGCTCAGGTATAGACTCACAGAGCCTGCTTACTAGCCTATCCGCACTAATACGACACTTCTATTAGGATGACTATGAATTTTCTCAAGCAGGTTATCTAGTCTTTAGCTAGAAAGCATTATTATAAACTTGTCATGTAATCAGAGATTACCTTTAAAATAAGTCTCATTAATATCAGTGGGCCACTCATTACCAATGTGATAGCCCCTAAACAGTTGTCTCACACATGGGGAGAACGGGGAGTCAGGATACATAGTCGTTTTTTGCTAGTATGTTTTTATGCAATGTATGGTGTGATGCTATGCATGTAATTAGATCATTCTACCTCTGAAGGGCAATGAGCTTTCACCCCCCCCCCCTTTAGGGAGAGAGGTCTCAAAGGTGCAAGCAATACTGAGCAGGAATAGGGATTTCTCTTCCAATAAGTGTACCACAGCCTTTTATGCTGTTAGACAGACCAGGCTGCAACTATTACACTGCTTCACATTATAGGAAGAATTGTAAATTTGCTGTGCATTTTTATGATTTTGTGGTGAATTCAACTGTAATTTCTCAAAGCATGTCACTAATTGTTATTTCAGGTGGGTTTATCTTCCCTCGTGGCTACTAAATGGTCTATGTATAAAGGATAAGGCTGCCGTGTGAAAAGCAGAAGCATCTATAATTCACATGCCTGGAACTTCTGAAAGGAAATGATTATAATGGATAGAAAGATGCATAACTTTCTTTTTAACTATTTGAAATTAAAGGATTTATTGACTTTCCACAATTTAGGGTGAATTTGTGAACAATATGAGTGAGCCATGCTGAGATGCTCCTGCCATTACCAATCAATCAGGACATACCAATGTATGGGAAACAATAGAATGCATGCAGCATGATAAACCACGCTCATTCCATCAGGTCCATGCATTTTCTGATGCTCTAAAACAATACCCTTTGTAAAAGGATGCCCAGAGCATTACTTGATATGAAGACAATCTGGCCAAACAAAGGCATGTGTCTTGAAATAATGGGTCAGAAGTCTAGAACTCAATGAATAAAATGACTGCAATAGAAAACTGTCCAAACCATCACCGTACCGTTGTGTTCATGCACCCCGGCGGTTTTTGATTTGGCGGCCTTATTTTCCCGACACTCATAGAAGACAGGCACTCATTCAGACTTTATGTTTAGTGCTTAAGGAACATTTCATGACCCTTGTACCCCTGGCACTCATTTGATACAGGCGTTCATTCAAATAACGGTGCTTAAACACGACAATACGGTACCTTTGTTTGAATGACTTCCAACCTGTGTGTCCCTACCATGGACATGTTTATTTCTGTCCACTTCCCAAATGTAGAAAGGAAAGACTCCCCAGACTGCAGCATCCTTTGGTAGACAGGGTGATTTCATTTCCTGCCTCATTCACATCCCTAGTGAAGTGCAAATGGGTTAAGTGTAACCAAGCTATAGGTTTACCTACCCTCAAAAATCGAATAAGGTCCTTTAAGGTAGAATTGGACCATTTCTGTTAGCATTAAACATTCATATTAGCATCTATTGTAGCCATTGGGCACAGCGCCATTTGATGATTTGGGATCAATCCATTTTTGTCCTATTGCAGCAGACTGATTGTGATAGATTTCCTCTTCAATCCAATTGACTTCATTTATAAAGAATTTAGGGAGACAGTGACAAAATGGCATGAGTGGGCTAAAAATAGGAAAGATTTATTGTGTTGTTTTTTTGTTAAGTTAAACTACAGATTGTCCTCCCACAAAAAAAACAACCTTTTTTATGTCCCTATCAATCACTATGCAGAAGCCAAGCCTATGGAGATGGCAGCATCAGACACATGCTGGGGAAATTGCTCCATGCAGGGGTCCTATTCATTCCCTGTGGTGACCACCTGAATCAGCCCAGAATTGGGACTTCTATGACACCTTGTTAACCCTTTAAGGGACAATGCTGCTTTCATTTCAAGCTTCATATTATAGCTACATGTATAATGAATGTAGACGTGCTAAGTTAATTATTTCAATCTAGAATAGCTTCAAAGCTTCATTTATTTTGCAGTACCATGCAAAGGGTACTTGGTAATGTATGAGCATGAGGGGTTTTAATTGGTTATGCTGCTGGCGGGGATGGCTGGAAATAACTAGCAAAATCAAAGATATAACCTATTGAGAGGGACCCTTCGGGTGTATATATAATAACCCCATAGAACTGCAATGATTTATCCTATAACCCGGTTATTTATTGCATATCTCACATATGACTGTTGTAACACTAACAGGTTCCCAGTTTGCATTATGCTGTGTATTAGTATCATTTGCACTGCTGGAATTCATAGCTCTATTTGTCTTTCAGCTTTTCAAATTGCATACCAGGACAACTGCACACAACTACTCTGATGTAAAAACCTCAAATCTAGAGTAGGTGTTTCCTTTCAGAAGATGTACAAGCAGCTTCTATGTAATGATTACATATAGTAGTACCCTACCAAACTCCAACATTACCCAGCAAATTGTCGTCATCTGTCGCCATGATTGGTCATCAATGGTGACTCTTTTTTGAGTGATAACTCATTCCGTCATCTTTCGCCACCTTGTGTTAGACTCACATGGCATAGCAATTGCTAATCCTGGTGATCTTGTGCTATGACGACGTTGTGTTCCATCTTGTGACATGTGTGAGCCACTTCACACAGGTTGACGAGGACTCACGACAATTTGTTGGGTAGGGTCTGGTAGGGCACTACTAGTACTGCAATCATTAGTGGCCACTAAGGAGGTAATGGCATCAGGATGATGGCTCAAACTATGATTTCAATTGCGACAGATGTATCTGCTTACCTAATTCCTTAATCTACAGTATCAATGTTTAGGATAAGTAATAACCAGCTAGAGATATGTCTTTAAGGTCTCCTGCTTTTAATAGAAATTCATCAGCTTGAAGATGTACCTAGAAGAGGCAGCAAAGCTATCTACAGGGTGAATCCACCTTCCTGACTATCATTGAACAATATAGAATATTGCCCTGCCATTGAGACTGGTACAGGTGCATTTTATACACATTGCTCACAACCAGTTGCCTCCACTCTTATGCTAGGCTATATCTTATCAATTCAGTACCATTATCATCCCTCATCTCTATCCCCTCCCATCACCTTCATTACCACTGCTTTACCCACGCCCCTGGAGATGCCTCCAGCAGAGATAACACCAGAGGACGTTACTGTCACTGCATCTCATTGGCTGCTGGTCAAGGCACCATGTGACCCTGGTTGACCAATCAGAACCAGGTAAGGGGTGACAGGGTTATAGGAGCAGCCAGCGCTTCAGGCAGGTTCAATATACACCACTTTAACTGTCTAAATGCACAAATCGACTCTTTATTTCCATTAGCTGAATGATGTATAATTTGATATGAGAAGGCACCATTACTGCAGTCTGAGCCTACTAGTCATTCAAAAGATTAGCTTGATCATATTTTGCCCTCAAATGTTGGCATTAGAATATACAAACATAACTGTATTCTGCTGCCCTGTAAATGGTCAAATCAACCCTTGGATAGGGCATGGTGGTCAGGGAAGGAGATGGGTTAAGGGTTGTCGGGGTTAATGTTCTGTCAACTTTGGGCATGTAGGTAAAGCAGCAGAAGCTGCAGAGTAGGGGAAGTGAAACTACTCTGAGGTAGTGCAATGCTTATAAATGCTGCCATGATGCGTATAATTGTAATTATAACACGGTTAGCGAGTTTTCAGTGCATAAAATGGATAATATGAGTTCTGATATCTAGCGATATAAGAACCCAAAATTGACAGCGGATGCGCAGCAGATGCGCAGCGGAGGGGACATATTTAATCCTACCTTGACAAGGAGTTGACACGAAAGTAAATCCTCCATTTTTGAAGCTTATGTACCAAATATAGCGAAATGCTTTGGACATAACATAGTTGAAACCTCATTCTAACTCCCTGTCAGGTAGATTACTTGATATTAAGACTGAATTCAACATAAAAAATGTTAAACTTTCGAAGCAAGTAACTTGCCGTGCGTCTTCGCCATTCTGTCAACACTACAGGTACCACCGCCTGGTGTGTACAGAATGGATTATATTTTAGACTGGCGCAGCTCTGTCTCAACGTGTTCGCGGTAGTAGGCCTATGAGACTGGGAGTTGCAGGAGGTCGCCAGCTTAACCATACATTAACATGGAACCAAGATGGCGGAGGGCCGTCTTGTCGACTCGCAAAAGAATGCTTATATGAAACCCCTGAAGCCAACTCGTGCAAGTCTATTCATCATATATTACTTCCATATAACAGACAGTATTCATACTGCCCATTGATGGGTGAACAGCTTCAGACGAAGGAGGTTGGTACATGGTTATGAGTTTAACATTCCATACAGATGGGGGATGTAGATGAAGCAGAGAATAGTTTAAACCTGAAGCAGAGCAGGGCAGTGCAATATCATTTAGTTTAAGAATTGGGGGCATTCTACCAACCATTTAAACTTAGCAGAGAGACAAACTAGTATGATTGATGTGAGCAAATTGTGTATACAATAATTCCTATTAGGAAAATACATGATGTTGTCATACCACTATACAATACCTATGTACTCAATAGGAAAAAGGGGTCCAGTGCCGGTAGCACAGAAACATTTCCATTTTTGTATATTGGGTATTGTTAGACCCAATAAAACACAGTTTTAAAAACAACTGAAAGACAAAGGTACATGAGTGTTATGCTCAGCTGTAAGCTTGGGTCTGTACCTCACCAGGAGGCCTGCATTCCTGCATTGCAATGTAAAATTAGCATGATCCATTAATGCATCGGAGGACCTCAACGAGGTAAAAGGTTACTTAGTATTACTTTTTGAGGTTCAAGGTGAACCGAAGATGCTATAACACAATGAGTTTGGTTTGAATTTACTTTATTATCCCAAAGTTTCTATACATTTAGTTGATCATTTGGTTGTTTGGTACATTGATGAGAGAATGTTTGCATGCTTGTGTTACCGGTAATATATAATAGTATCATAAGCATAGGGTACATAGATATGTATGTAATAGGCTTATATTTAGGAGTCTCCGGGTAACATAGCATATATCAATATGGTAATCAATGCCCTCAGTAACCAGTAAATCATAGTATACGAAAATAATAGATAATAAATAGAGATAATAATGAAGGAAGAGAACCTCATCCCCACAGTGATCTGTGTAAGGGTTGATTCTTCTGGTTCATCCTTTCTTCGGTTCTATGG
Organism: Acholoe squamosa; assembly: GCA_949317995.1. Lineage (NCBI taxonomy): Eukaryota > Metazoa > Annelida > Polychaeta > Phyllodocida > Polynoidae > Acholoe > Acholoe squamosa. The sequence goes on along the minus strand of OX439043.1, from coordinate 81,615,026 downwards.
TATGCAAGACAGTTGAGACAATATATTATATTATAAAGGAGGTGAGATGGGAGGGGAGGTTATGGAGACTTATCTATATTGATCGATTTAATACAAGGTCATTAATCAGATTCTAAATAAATAACATAGTTATTAGTTCTGGTTCACAAAGTAATGCAAAGTAACATGTTGATAAATCAGAGAGTTATTAAGTTATAATGCGCTATGGTCTGACATAGAGAAAGAGTTCTAACAGATAGTTTCTAGATTCAGTTTTAAAGTGGTCCAGGCTAGGGGCATTTCTCCTAGCCTGGAGCATTCCAGCTTATGGCACCCAGATATTCAACGCTCCTTGCATACATTAGACAATTAGGAGTTGTAATGTTCAGTGTAGGGGCATCATGTAATCTGGTTCTAATGGGTCTATTATCTTGAAAATCCTTATCTCGAGACCTAATATACATGAAATTTAAGAGGTGTATATGTCGTCTATCACATAGGAAATTAATCTTATTCATATTATGTATCAGACTTGTACTAGTTAGATGTGGTACTTGAAGACAAATTTTTATACATCTGTTTTGGAAATACTGGAGTGGATCTAGATATTTATCATAGGTACTCATAAAGCATATATCTGCGTATTCCATATAGGGTAAAATAGTGGTTTTGTAAATTCTTTTACATCAAGATATTTGCGTAGTTGACAGAGTTTATACATTGTATAGGCAATTGTCTTTACTTGGTAGCTCAGATGCAGATTATAGTGCAATAGAGGATCGAGGGTTATGCCAAGGTATTTATAGCTAGGTACAACCTGGAGTAAGTGATCATTTAGAGATATGTTAGCTGATAAAGTGTTCAATTTTTTTGAACTTGATGAAAAAATCATTACTTTGGTTTTTTCCACATTTATGGAAAGCTTATTCTGAATACACCAGGGGTGATAGACTTCAAGGTCATCCTGTAACTCTCGCTTAGCGATATTAAAGTTATTATGAGCTGAGTATATCACAGTATCATCTGCGTAGAGCTTAATTTTACATTTTTTTTATACAATTTGTTACATCATTTATATATATAAGAAAAAGTATAGGACCTAAAATTGATCCCTGGGGTACCCCACAGACCACCCTCTCCTTTTCAGACTGAAGATTATTTGTTATACACAGTATACATAGTCAATCTTGGTAAATCTCAAAGATTGATGAATGAATTACATATTGGTATAACTTGTGCATTCGATGACACAATTCAAACTCTGTAACACATATTAATCAATCTCTGAAATCACTTTAGGAGTATTTTTTGGAATAAAGATCCAATATGTTTTCTGGGCCTTCCCATAGAAAGTTGATAAGAAACCATGAATGAAACATGTGTGAAAGGCGTCAAAACAACATTATTTCCACCTATGGGCGTGTGTTGTGGTATCGTTCACTATATATTGATTTTGATCTTACAGTCATTGTTTGGGGAAGGACTGGTTTCTATGCTGTTCATACAAGGATGATTATACTAGGCAGCCTAAGGGCAATTGGTGCCTTTTCAGCTGATTGTACACTGGTTGATGTCAACGAATATGAGTGTCTATATTCTTATCATGTTCAGAAATGTCTTACTTACACCTAACACTACTATAAGGCTACATCAGACTGTATGTTTTTCAGCAAGTAGTGAGGACTGCATGACATGATAGTTGTACGATAAAACAACACCCTTTGCCTAACGTCTGGATGAATAAGAACAATATTGTTGAGAGGTATAGTGAGGGACCTTATCTCATGTACATGAAGACCCGTATGTTACACATACACTTTATATACTTCTTCTGTTCCGCCTCAGCTGGTGCCAAGGTGTACTATGCAGGTGTACAATTTCAGGAAGATACTTCATAAAAACTCACAACGGAGAGTGACTTTGCCAAAGTAACCCCTCACCTCCGTAATCAAGGTCTGTGCATAGCAAATAAAGGCACCAGAGTGCAGCACTGTTCCCTTTACTTTCTCACCCTTACTATAGCATATGGATAATACCTACACAGACTAAATCTGGTAACCAGTCCACGCCCATGGATTTAACACTACCTGTCTATACGGTACCTCTGATATGTCCAACAACATTGCTGTGCTGACTAGATAGCCTTCATGGTGAGAGGTAAGAGTGTATTTGTATGTATCATGGAGAGAGGTAAGAGTGTATTTGTATGTATCATGGTGAGAGGTAAGAGTGTATTTGTATGTATCATGGTGAGAGGTAAGAGTGTATTTGTATGTATCATGGAGAGAGGTAAGAGTGTATTTGTATGTATCATGGTGAGAGGTAAGAGTGTATTTGTATGTATCATGGTGAGAGGTGAGAGTGTATTTGTATGTATCATGGAGAGAGGTAAGAGTGTATTTGTATGTATCATGGAGAGAGGTAAGAGTGTATTTGTAAGTATCATGGTGAGAGGTAAGAGTGTATTTGTATGTATCATGGTGAGAGGTGAGAGTGTATTTGTATGTATCATGGAGAGAGGTAAGAGTGTATTTGTATGTATCATGGAGAGAGGTAAGAGTGTATTTGTATGTATCATGGTGAGAGGTAAGAGTGTATTTGTATGTATCATGGTGAGAGGTAAGAGTGTATTTGTATCATGGAGAGAGGTAAGAGTGTATTTGTATGTATCATGGTGAGAGGTAAGAGTGTATTTGTATGTATCATGGTGAGAGGTAAGAGTGTATTTGTATGTATCATGGTGAGAGGTAAGAGTGTATTTGTATCATGGAGAGAGGTAAGAGTGTATTTGTATGTATCATGGTGAGAGGTAAGAGTGTATTTGTATCATGGTGAGAGGTAAGAGTGTATTTGTATGTATCATGGAGAGAGGTAAGAGTGTATTTATATGTATCGTGGTGAGAGGTAAGAGTGTATTTGTATCATGGTGAGAGGTAAGAGTGTATTTGTATGTATCATGGTGAGAGGTAAGAGTGTATTTGTATGTATCATGGTGAGAGGTAAGAGTGTATTTGTAAGTATCATGGTGAGAGGTAAGAGTGTATTTGTATGTATCATGGAGAGAGGTAAGAGTGTATTTGTATGTATCATGGAGAGAGGTAAGAGTGTATTTGTATGTATCATGGTGAGAGGTAAGAGTGTATTTGTATGTATCATGGTGAGAGGTAAGAGTGTATTTGTATGTATCATGGTGAGAGGTAAGAGTGTATTTGTATGTATCATAGAGAGAGGTAAGAGTGTATTTGTAAGTATCATGGTGAGAGGTAAGAGTGTATTTGTATCATGGAGAGAGGTAAGAGTGTATTTGTATGTATCATGGTGAGAGGTAAGAGTGTATTTGTATGTATCATGGTGAGAGGTAAGAGTGTATTTGTATGTATCATGGTGAGAGGTAAGAGTGTATTTGTATGTATCATGGTGAGAGGTAAGAGTGTATTTGTATGTATCATGGTGAGAGGTAAGAGTGTATTTGTATCATGGTGAGAGGTAAGAGTGTATTTGTATCATGGAGAGAGGTAAGAGTGTATTTATATGTATCATGGTGGGAGGTAAGAGTGTATTTGTATGTATCATGGTGAGAGGTAAGAGTGTATTTGTAAGTATCATGGTGAGAGGTAAGAGTGTATTTGTATGTATCATGGTGAGAGGTAAGAGTGTATTTGTAAGTATCATGGTGAGAGGTAAGAGTGTATTTGTATGTATCATGGTGAGAGGTAAGAGTGTATTTGTATGTATCATGGAGAGAGGTAAGAGTGTATTTGTATGTATCATGGAGAGAGGTAAGAGTGTATTTGTATGTATCATGGTGAGAGGTAAGAGTGTATTTGTATCATGGAGAGAGGTAAGAGTGTATTTGTATCATGGAGAGAGGTGAGAGTGTATTTGTATGTATCATGGTGAGAGGTAAGAGTGTATTTGTATGTATCATGGTGAGAGGTAGGAGTGTATTTGTATGTATCATGGAGAGAGGTAAGAGTGTATTTGTATGTATCATGGAGAGAGGTAAGAGTGTATTTGTATGTATCATGGAGAGAGGTAAGAGTGTATTTGTATGTATCATGGTGAGAGGTGAGAGTGTATTTGTATGTATCATGGAGAGAGGTAAGAGTGTATTTGTATGTATCATGGAGAGAGGTAAGAGTGTATTTGTATGTATCATGGTGAGAGGTAAGAGTGTATTTGTATGTATCATGGTGAGAGGTAAGAGTGTATTTGTATGTATCATGGTGAGAGGTAAGAGTGTATTTGTATGTATCATGGAGAGAGGTAAGAGTGTATTTGTTTGTATCATGGTGAGAGGTAAGAGTGTATTTGTATGTATCATGGAGAGAGGTAAGAGTGTATTTGTATGTATCATGGTGAGAGGTAAGAGTGTATTTGTATGTATCATGGAGAGAGGTAAGAGTGTATTTGTAAGTATCATGGTGAGAGGTAAGAGTGTATTTGTATGTATCATGGTGAGAGGTAAGAGTGTATTTGTATGTATCATGGAGAGAGGTAAGAGTGTATTTGTATGTATCATGGAGAGAGGTAAGAGTGTATTTGTAAGTATCATGGTGAGAGGTAAGAGTGTATTTGTAAGTATCATGGTGAGAGGTAAGAGTGTATTTGTAAGTATCATGGTGAGAGGTAAGAGTGTATTTGTATGTATCATGGAGAGAGGTAAGAGTGTATTTGTATGTATCATGGTGAGAGGTAAGAGTGTATTTGTATGTATCATGGTGAGAGGTAAGAGTGTATTTGTATGTATCATGGTGAGAGGTAAGAGTGTATTTGTATGTATCATGGAGAGAGGTAAGATTGTATTTGTATGTATCATGGTGAGAGGTAAGAGTGTATTTGTATGTATCATGGTGAGAGGTAAGAGTGTATTTGTATGTATCATGGAGAGAGGTAAGAGTGTATTTGTATGTATCATGGTGAGAGGTAAGAGTGTATTTGTATGTATCATGGAGAGAGGTAAGAGTGTATTTGTATGTATCATGGTGAGAGGTAAGAGTGTATTTGTATGTATCATGGTGAGATGTAAGAGTGTATTTGTATGTATCATGGTGAGAGGTAAGAGTGTATTTGTATGTATCATGGTGAGAGGTAAGAGTGTATTTGTATGTATCGTATTGGTTCCTTTAAGTACAAGAGTCTCAAATAAGCACCAGTCGTAAATAAGCGTTGTGGTCAAGGGTATTGAAATTAATCTTGAGCACTGAAAACAGTATGCAAACAAGCATCAGTCTCAAATACAGGCGATACGGGTCTAGGCCTAAAAAGAAAAACAAGGTTTGTTTCCAGTGACCCAACCAACTCTAGCAAAACAGGGCTGATTCTGGAATATTTTCTTTTTATTAAAAATGTTGGTCATTTTTTGTGTTTTTCATAATTCTACTGTAAATCCGACCTACCGACCCTAGATATTTGAGGCATGTAACTGGAAACATGGATTTATTTTTTTGGCCCTAGGGTGTGGAGGTATTGAAATTAATGAGAATAAAGATGCCTGAGGCAGAGTTAGAGTCAGGAGGGAGTTCAGATGGGAAATGTGTTTGTTATATTGAGTTACAACATACATGAAAAATGTAAACACGTCAACCTTTGTGATTAGTTTACAGCACCATTAAATCAGAGGCAAAATAAACCTTGATACATTGTACAGCATCAAAAGTCCTTAGAAAAAATCTACTACAAAATAACCCAATCACTATACAGTGTAAATACAAAATGACAGATGCTACTTGTTATTTTAATGAAATACGTTCTGGTGTAAGCCAGCCCTGTGAACACAAATCACAAGCCTCTGGTGTCGGGATCAGTGCCATAGCAAAAGCATTGCAAATGAGATCAGTGCCTCATGCTAGAAGCACCTAATCTCAGCAAGCCTCGTTTTCAGATAATGAGGTCATGACGTCACAGACAAAATGGCTGGCGGCTGGCAGCTGGAGTCAGCCGCCAGTGTGCAGTGCATGAGGCACTATCTCATTTGCAATGCTATCACTATGGCACTGATCCTGACGGCAAAGGCGGGTGACAATGTGTTCAGAGGGAACTGTAAGCTCACCTTGGATGTGTTTATTCCTGTCCACTTCCCAAACGTAGGAAGGAAAGACTCTGGCTTCCCTTGGTGTAATCAGAGATTTCATTTCCTGCTTTACTTGAGGACATGTCCGGTTAAGCACTTCAGTGGCCTGAGAGCAATGGTGTAAGCAAACCAATCCTACTGCATATACTGGTTATTGACAACTTGCAAAGGTCCCACTCCTTTGTATTCTGTTTGGAGTGTATTTGTTCTCACTAAGAGGGGTTCTGGATGTTGCTTGAAGTCAGGTGCTATTCTTTGGCTGAAAAGAAATCAAGAAGTAAAAGCATATAACGCCATAACATCTATATGCAGGTGTGCCTATCACAAATAAGTTTGAACAACAGGTCACTCAAAATCTCTTACTTACACAAGTGTACATGGCGGACAAATGTTCCAAACCACTTTTAGCCACTCCTTTCTAACCTTTTCTTTTGTCTTTGGCCATGTCTAGACACAGGTCAATTGCTTCTAGGTCTCTTTCCAGTGTTATTAACAAAACCATTTTCATGTCCTCCTCTAGATTCTTTTGACATTCCTTGATGTTTCCTCCAGTCCCCCTTCTAGCAGACGTGTCTCGGAGTCTTATTACGTGTCAGAACAATGTTAATCTTGTTTTCTCATGGCTTTGTTCCTCTTTGTGTGCTCGGGTACTTCATAGAGTCTGCCAGTCATGTGGTAGGTCTTCACTAATAACAGATAGTGCCTTACTTATCAGGTTAATGTGATACACGTTCTCTACTTTTTGTGACAAAAGTGAACACTTGTTTCCAACCAGCTTAAATTTCAGTGATGAATTAAAAATTCTCAAATGTCGATGTGAATATCCAAAAATATAATCATGTATACATTACTATTAGTTCCTTTAAGAGTATGTTGTATCAACTTCTAGGTGTTACCAGGGGAACTAAGCACTAAGTCTAATAATCCGAAGGCTGACATGTTGAGTTGTCCCAGAGTCATTGTAGACAGATGCTGTATCTACTGCTAACACAGTTACATGGTAAATACTGCCACGCATGTGGCTGAAATTATGTTTACTTAGGTGGGCAAAATTATGGTACATGCTGAGAAAAAGTGTTTTTTTGCATTCATTTTGACTGCTGAAAGGCTTATCATTATGTGTTTGAAAAAGGAAAATGTTACTTGTCTGTATTCAGCAAATGATGAAATAAAGTATTAATCATAAAGTGATAACTTACGGGCTTCCTAAGACACACACAAGACAAACATAAGTCCATTATATGTCAGAAATGCCCTTTACAGTATCATGGCATAAATCTTATCATAATTAAGCTGTAAGACCTTGTTACCAGGGACACTCACCTGTGAGGTTTGGGCAGGTGGAGACCTCTCTCGTTAGACATTGTCCCAATTACTACACAGCTCACTCTGATAAGACACACTAATGATTTATCTGTCCCTGTCACAACCCTCCAATTATATGCCTATTACATCATGGACACTGTAAAGAATAGGTTGTATTCAAATGTAGCGAGGAGCAAAATGTATTTGGACATGTAAAATTACCCAGCAAATTGTCGTCATCTGTAGCCATGTTTGGTCATCAATCGTGACTCGTTTTTGAGTGACTCGTCATCTTTCGCCACTGTGTGTTAGACTCATGTGGCATAGTAATTGCTATTCCTGGTGATCTTGTCGTGTTCCGTCTAGCGGTATGTGTGAGTCACTTCACACAGGTTGATGAGGACTCACAACAATTTGCTGGGTACCTTCATTAAGATATTCATAATGGTAATAGCAACGCAACTAGGTGGGGTGCACTCATACAGTGCTATGACCTAATGGTCATTGCTGCCTCCATGTGAAGTGTTTTATGCCTTTTTCATCAAGGTGGACTCGAACAAAGAAGGTATATATTGAGCAAGATCATAGAAGTAGGCAACTTTTGCTGAATATCATTGCTATGTACAGTAAAACGATAATACAATAGATGTAAACTTGTATAAAATATACATGAATATTTAGATACAAAAGACACAAGGCCTTCATTCAATCTAAATCAAGATGATTATATGTCCCTCCATCCTGTTTTAAGACTGATCCATCATAGTTTCACATATCCCCTTTCCATGTAGATGACTAAATGACACAGGAGATACATCATTCCATTCTGATCAAAAGCCCGTCCCTTCATCATTCTGAGATGGGTGGTGATACATATGTCTTACATATTGCCTATTAGGACTGGATTGTTATAGATAGGTGGTAATACATATGTCTTACATATTGCCTCTTAGGACTGGATTGTTATAGATAGGTGGTAATACATATTGTCTTACATATTGCCTCTTAGGACTGGATTGTTATAGATAGGTGGTGATACATATGTCTTACATATTGCCTATTAGGACTGGATTGTTATAGATAGGTGGTGATACATATGTCTTACATATTGCCTATTAGGACTGGATTGTTATAGATGGGTGGTGATACATATATTGTCTTACATATTGCCTATTAGGACTGGATTGTTATAGATGGGTGGTGATACATATATTGTCTTACATATTGCCTATTAGGACTGGATTGTTATAGATGGGTGGTAATACATATTGTCTTACATATTGCCTATTAGGACTGGATTGTTATAGATAGGTGGTGATACATATGTCTTACATATTGCCTATTAGGACTGGATTGTTATAGATGGGTGGTAATACATATGTCTTACATATTGCCTCTTAGGACTGGATTGTTATAGATAGGTGGTGATAAATATGTCTTACATATTGCCTATTAGGACTGGATTGTTATAGATAGGTGGTGATACATATGTCTTACATATTGCCTATTAGGATTGGATTGTTATAGATGGGTGGTGATACATATGTCTTAAATATTGCCTATTAGGACTGGATTGTTATAGATTGGTGGTGATACATATTGTCTTACATATTGCCTATTAGGACTGGATTGTTATAGATTGGTGGTAATAAATATGTCTTACATATTGCCTATTAGGACTGGATTGTTATAGATAGGTGGTGATACATATTGTCTTATATATTGCCTATTAGGACTGGATTGTTATAGATTGGTGGTGATACATGTCTTACATATTGCCTATTAGGACTGGATTGTTATAGGTTGGTGGTAATAAATATGTCTTACATATTGCCTATTAGGACTGGATTGTTATAGATTGGTGGTGATACATATTGTCTTACATATTGCCTATTAGGACTGGATTGTTATAGATAGGTGGTGATACATATTGTCTTACATATTGCCTATTAGGACTGGATTGTTATAGATTGGTGGTGATACATATTGTCTTACATATTGCCTATTAGGACTGGATTGTTATAGATAGGTGGTGATACATATTGTCATAGATTGGTATTATATTATCATGTATTTGTAATCACCACCTCCAACAGCTCTGTTACCCTTTAAGCACCATTTCAATGCCATGAATCCTGAATCCTGAATCATGATGCTAGCTTCATTGGTCTGTCCTGTCCTAAAGAGGGTTCACTATTTGTCTTAAATGACCGATTAATCATTAAGGATGTGTTTAGCAAATCAAGGAGAAACAAAAGTTGCCATTACCACTTAAGGGAAAAGGCACACCTTTAATTTTCGTGTGAAGGAGAGATGATAAATAAGAGATATGGCAATAACAGAAACACCAATAGTTCCTTGTTCCTCGGTGTGTGTGTGGGAGGGAGGAAGTAGCTGAGGATATGGGTTATGAACTTAGTGCACTCATTGTAACATGTAGTGCAAGGGTGCTATTGGTTTTATTTAGTCATGGCTTTCTGCCTCATCTGGTACCAAGACATACTGGGATGTATTAAAGTCATTGCTTGCAGGAGTTCCTTAATGATAACTTAAGGGGCAAATCTAGAATTCTCTTAAAAGTGATAATTACTCTTATCTACCTTGTGTCCCTTTGCAGCTCACCTCTCACCATGGTTACATGTCATGTCACGTGACTGGTCCTCCTCAGTCAAATGACCGTCCATGGGTGATGGGTAATTTGATCGGGACAATGATGGACGTTCAATATGGCAGGCCCCTCCTTTGGGGTCACATGACCTTGTCTGGCAGCAAACCATTCAGTCTTATTCAAACCTGACATGAAGTGAGACAAAGTACTCTGTCAAGGCCAAATAAATTAAAAAGGTTTGTTGCCAGTAACCCGACTGACCCTGTGATTTTAAAGAATTTTGTCTTGTTGTTTCATATTTTAAAGAAATGTTTCATTACTTTTTGATGGTTTTTCCTGTATCCTTTTCATGTTCTTCCCCTCTCTGACAGTTGTCATTTTTCCATTATTATTTTACTATGAAATCAAAGAATTTTATACATCCATTGAAAAATGCCCTAACATTTCCTATATGAGTATAAAAAAATATAAAAAAAGAATTAAAAAAAAAAAAGAATCTGACCTACCGACCCTAGCTCTTTGAGCTATGTTACTGGAAACACACCTTTTATTTTTCTTGGCTCAATCTGAAACATATATACACTATTGGCATATTATAGATTCATGTGGCAAGAATGGGTGACCTTGACATGAGTAAATCTATGTTTAGATTGATTTCAGAGAAATACTCACAATTTACACTTTACAGACTTACATCAAGAGGTTCACTAGCTAATTCTGTTTAGAACAGTGTTAATAACCTTTCAACCTTTCAACTAAAGTTGTTTTCACTTATTTAAGAAAAACGTAATCAGTGCGAGATACAGTTAGATGCTGCAATGGTTTGGTAAGACTTTAGTATAGAACAAGCACACCACACCTTTTGGGGAAAGAACCATCCACTTCATGCCTTTTTTCTCAGAATTTGTCCTGAAGGGTAATTTGATAGTTGGGATCTATAGCCTCGATGTGCAATGAAACTTCATATTTCGATCCCATACCTCAACAAGGTATGAGTCATAGAAGTGTTGTTCTTGACTAGCATTACTGGGGTGGTAAGTGTCATACAAATACTGCCATTCCTCATAAGGTACAACGTTAACTCTTATTACTACTTACAACTACTAATCTTATCACTGGTGGCAAATATTACTCAAGCCTTGATAAGCAGTGCAATACCAGGGTTTGAACTAGAAATATGATAAAGGTGGTATAATAAACTGCAGAATCCAGCAGGACAAGCTGGTCCTGTGAGGTTTGTTCAGAGGTTGATACCAAAATTAATCACACAATTTCATTTAGACTTATATCTTTTAGTTGAGCTTTAAAAGTTTGGAGATGATCAGATACTTGGTCAGGTTTGTTTAGTGGGAACAGACCTTCATGTGAACCTTGTAAAAAGAAATTGGACTCTGCAGAATTCATGCAGTGATAACCAAATAGCATTGCTTTTATTTACCACCAAGAACTCAGCAGGATACATTATTGGAGTGGTATTGGGTCTGTTTAGCAGCACCTCATTGTTCACTGACCCCTGTATGGTGTGGTATTGGGTCTGTTTAGCAGCACCTCATTGTTCACTGACCCCTGTATGGTGTGGTATTGGGACTGTTTAGCAGCACCTCATTGTTCACTGACCCCTGTATGGTGTGGTATTGGGACTGTTTAGCTGCACCTCATTGTTCACTGACCCCTGTATGGTGTGGTATTGGGTCTGTTTAGCAGCACCTCATTGTTCACTGACCCCTGTATGGTGTGGTATTGGGACTGTTTAGCTGCACCTCATTGTTCACTGACCCCTGTATGGTGTGGTATTGGGACTGTTTAGCTGCACCTCATTGTTCACTGACCCCTGTATGGAGTGGTATTGGGACTGTTTAGCAGCACCTCATTGTTCACTGACCCCTGTATGGTGTGGTATTGGGACTGTTTAGCTGCACCTCATTGTTCACTGACCCCTGTATGGAGTGGTATTGGGTCTGTTTAGCAGCACCTCATTGTTCACTGACCCCTGTATGGTGTGGTATTGGGTCTGTTTAGCAGCACCTCATTGTTCACTGACCCCTGTATGGTGTGGTATTGGGACTGTTTAGCTGCACCTCATTGTTCACTGACCCCTGTATGGTGTGGTATTGGGACTGTTTAGCTGCACCTCATTGTTCACTGACCCCTGTATGGAGTGGTATTGGGACTGTTTAGCAGCACCTCATTGTTCACTGACCCCTGTATGGTGTGGTATTGGGACTGTTTAGCTGCACCTCATTGTTCACTGACCCCTGTATGGAGTGGTATTGGGTCTGTTTAGCAGCACCTCATTGTTCACTGACCCCTGTATGGTGTGGTATTGGGACTGTTTAGCAGCACCTCATTGTTCACTGACCCCTGTATGGTGTGGTATTGGGACTGTTTAGCAGCACCTCATTGTTCACTGACCCCTGTGTGGTCAGCATAATGCATGAATGTAGCCCTGGGTAACTCTGCATGGAGTACAATTATAGCAGTAAGCTATGTACTATGACGAACTGATGGGGTGAATACACACCCACAGTGATTCAATTCTGTAACCTAGTGGCTACTGATGTATTGGTGTTTGATAGTATCAGACCAACATGAGAACTCGAGAATAATGATGGCAGGAGAATAAGAGCAGTAGACAGTTGATTTGGTGTATCATATCATAAGGCTTAAATAGTCTGTTGGATCAAGCTCGCTTGCTTCCACAGTGTCTCAGCACGCATTTTTTTCTATGATTCAACTCAAAGGGTAATCTCTTCATTTGATATATGATCTGCAGAACTTCTTATTTTTCTCATTAGCATAGTAGTTAACAGACGTGTCGATCCAAGTCTCATATATCATCATAATGTACATGGAATAAATGTGATATGAACTACAAGAACCCCTTAAAGGTCATCAAAGGCTGCAATGCATGGTGCACTTAATTAGTTCCACTGCATTAGGTGCATTGTACATATTATCTACCTCCCGCTTTCATAAACTGGCATGATAACTGGCATGATCATTAACCTCATATGCCAGTGGCGGAAAGCAAAGAAACGGGTGCACCCTTCATTTAGCCAATCTTTTTGGCTAAGTTTGAGGCTGCAAAGCAGCAAATAGACTCTAAACTACAGGCCGAATGGAGATGCAGACAGGGGGGGGGCAGCACCCCCTGTCTCCCTGTCTGCATCTGGCATTGTATGCACTGTACAGGTGAGTTTTTATACCTGGCTAATTCTGAAGTAAGTGGTGCTAACATACACAGTGAAAGGTAGAGTAATGGTCAGGTGGTCAGATAGCCTATAATCTGGGTCCTTGTACTTGGATATTGTGTGAAGTAGCTGGCCAGGATATATGCAGGTGACACTTTGTAAGGCCTTCCTTGCATGGGAGGGATCACGGATCTGAGCTTTAACTCCCAATGTAACCTCTGAAATATGAGTTTTTTTGGGTGAAATAACCCCCAGCAGTATCTGACCTTGTGAACATCTGGTACTTCTTATCAGTGGATGTACTAATTAGTGAGTGGGCCGCTCTGGTGGCACATCCTGTAATTATTTATGTCCCTACCCCCCTCTGTAGCCGTCTCCGTGTAATTACTGCAGTCTTCCTACGCAGCCTTTCTCCCCGTCATTACAGAGACATCATAAATAGCTCCAGCAATCTTGATACTGCTGACTTCTAGTAGTGATTTCATCATGGTGGTCATACAGGCTTTTTAATGTAAGGCACAATTAATGTCCTCCTAATGGCAGTTGTCAAGTCATTCTTTATGGGGCATCAGTGCAGTAAAGACAATAGCAGAATAATTACTGATTTATCAGAACTTTGTATGATCATAAATGGGACAAAAGAGAAAACCATACAAAATGACCAAAACACTGTAAAATGTAGTGTGACAGATTCAACCTCTTGTTTGAATGAAAAACCTTCTGGTGTGAGCTTCCTCTGAGTGTGTTTATATTTGTCTGCTTCCCAAATGTAGGAAGGAAGCACTCCCCTGACTCCTGCATCACTTGGTGCTGTGCAAGATTTCATTTCCTGCCGTATTCAAGTCCACATCGGGTTCAGTGTAGTGTGAATAGCATGGTGTAACCAAACCAATCCCAGCTCAATAACAGACAAACAGTAACTTGCTGAGGCCCCTTGTCATAGCAAAAGACTGGTGTAAGTGTCTATTTTACTTAAAGTTTAGAAAGGTTTAAGTAGATGGATGTCCACAAAAATAAGTTTAGAGTAATATTTCTACTTTGTTTGCTATCATATAACCCACTAGCTGCTAAAGAAGAATTCAAGGGGAAATTGGCCCTCATATTTGTACACTTTTTCTGCCCCTTGCCCAAAGTTTAAGGCATGTGAAAAACAAAGTCTTAGTTTCTTTATATGTGATAAAACATCTGCTGGAGCAACAGTGATGACATGCAATCCCTTGAGGCTTAATATATGACAATTATCTATCCCTTTTAAACTGGGTCTACATTAGGTAGCTGTAGGAAAAAAAGGGTTTCACAAAATGCAACACAGGTTTCCTTTTACACATATTGAATAATGAGTAAGAAATGCATCCACACCAAAGGAAAAAAACAAAGGTAATCATGTATCACCTGTTGTTCATTAGTGTTGGCATGTGATGGAAGAATAAGTCGAGGGTATGGATTCTGAACCAAGTGCCCTCATTGTCTCCATACTTAAAGTCTGAAATTGATTTCACATGTTTCATATTATTTAGTCATGTTTACCAGCCTTGCTCAGTCAAGTTAATTTCAGGGAGGAAACCATGGGTTTGGAAATATATATTAGTACAGGCAGAAAGTGAGAGCAGAAACCAAAAATGCTATGTTTGAGCAAAAGGGAGTCGCAAGTATCAAAGAAGATGATCAGACTGATAGATACATTGAAGTCCACATGGCCATCATTACTGATGAAGCACCTATGAGTATGAACCCATTGGCTGACATTCCGAATCTCTGGAATATTACAGTGAGCAATAGTTAAGCTAGATGTAAGAGCCACCCCTTTGACAAGGGACACTACTAATATGCTTGTGATATTAACGACTGATGTTTGATTAGCCACTGACTGTTACTGGGGTAAGTGAGTGGTGAGGCTGATAAACTGGACGCTGACAACTTGAGTTGTCTTGGAATCAGTGTATGTACACAGATAAGGTGTAATACTGGCTCACCTAGTAACATGCTACATAATGCCATGCCTTTCGATCACTCTGAATGTAATGATACACAGGTGGCCAGAATAATCCGACACACTAAAAATGAGATGCAAATGTGTAAAGACTTCGAGCATGGATGATGAAATGAAATATTTACATACAGCTACATAAAGGATCCATCCAAACTTAATAAATCAGATGATGAAACTCTCCGTCATTTTCCAGACAGATTCATCATCATTTCACCTAATTCGATTGCATCTAGAATTAAGAACAACACAGAAGATACAGCATTCGATTCTTATTAAAAGTCCCTCCATCTCCTACACAAGGTGTGCCTATCTTATCCTAAACATTGCATATTAGAAATGGATTGATACAAATCAGTAACCTTCTTCTGAAATGTCATTTTAACCCCTTATTTTATATGGTAAGACAGTGATACATGGAGCCTAGATAATTTTGTAGCTACAGTGACTTTTGATCGGATTGCTTTCCCATGCAATATCTGATGTCACATTGCTCAGCCCCTCAATATGAACTTTCCATCTTGTACGATCTCCTAGCAGAAGCTTAGAACTACTGGTGGTGGTGTAAATAATCCAGACATTGGTCGAAGAGTAAACAGGCATCACAGAAGTATGACGTTGGCACTCCATCAAATTCCTAGCAAAAAAAAAACAATCACGAACATGTATCAAATTGTGAGTTGTGGCTGTTGTAAGATCATAGTAACAAGTACAGGATTGGCACCAATCTTTAGAATATTGGTAACATTCCTTTCTCAGTAGTATAATGGCTTCGAGGATTACTGAATCATCTCGTAATTTACTTTTGAAGCCAGTGAGGTCTATTTATCGGCCACTGATATGTCATAGGTGTAATCAAACAATCATTGAGGGGATGAGATATTGATTCTCTGATACACAACTTCTAGATCAGGTCAGAACTGAAAAGACAAACACCATTTAGAAACACAGTGTCACTGTACCTGATGCCACTGGGCTTGTGTTTGCTTACTTTCCTCAGGCACTGATGCAATGTGTTCAGCAGCTGCTGGACATTGGTGCATCATGCCTTAGAGTAGAGTAAGCAGAGATACTTTTAAATTCATCAGGTCTTCAGTAATCAGGCTACATTAATATTCCTTTACCCCCCAAAGACATGGCGTATATCTTAGGCTATCTCCAAAATACTAAATATTTGTATATATGATGACATTCTCATGTCTTGTCCTATCTACTCTGACATACAGCCATGATTTTCAATTTCAATCAATATCTCGATTTAGGAACTCTTATCGAGAAATAGCTGCAACATCTGTTGATTTGTATTCTCCAAGTTAATGACCTTAAGTGTAATTATTTTTGACTGTTAAGTAGAAAAGAGATTGCTGTCGCCACTTTGGCAAAAAAACAGACACATTTGATCTTTGAATGGGATGCTATTTCAGGTATCAAGTATCTCCTTGTTGAAAACCAAGTGAAGAGGGAATCATAAATAAGAAATGTGTCAATAACAGAATCGAAACCCGTTCCTTTTTCCTCAGTGCATGTATGAGTGGGAGGTAGTTTGAGGTCATGGATTGTGAACTCATTGTACCATGTACTGGAAGTCTGGTATTGATTTCAGTTATGCTCTCCGCCTCATTGAGCGCCAAGACATACAGAGAGGTATTGATGGTAATCCCTTAAGGGCAAGTAATGCATGAATGCAACTCAAGATTTACTGATGGATGAGTATACCACATCTTTTTGTGAATCAGAGAGACAGACAGAGACAGAGACAGAGAAAGGCGAGTATAGAGACAATGCCAGTCGTCTGTACAAACAGAAATACAAATATACAGACATACATATGAACTGACAGCCAAACATGTATACAGGCATAAAAAGATAGAGCTGGTCAGAAAAGAAAAAAAGAAACGACAAAAAGTTCAGTTCCCCTGATTTAAGGGGGCCAACTTTCCTTGTCCTTTAATGGCTCACTGTTCACTTTGCCTACATGCCATGTCACGTGACTGGTCCTCCTCAGTCACATGACCCTACATGGTGCAAACAGGCTGTTTTGATCTGGACAAGATGATGAACATGTCAGACCTCCTTCAGGGACACATGACCTTGACTGCAGCAAACTATTCTGCCTATATGTCAAAGCTGAGACATAAGAGTTCTGCAAACCTGTAGTTAATGTTATGTTCTCATATCAGCTGTGTAATCTGCATTGTTATAGGGACACATTGTAATACCTATAAGCTTCAGCTGAGGCAAGATTCATGACATCACTCACTAGCTCATCTCTCATTTTGTATCTCATGCCCAAATCCTAAAACAAAATATTGGTCAGATCAAACCTGCCAGAAGTTCTTTATAGATACTGAAACTCCTGAAAAGTGATGTAAGCCAAGCTGTCTAACTACTGCAAAAGCAGTATTTATAGTACATCATAGTGATCGTTGGAGTGATGCATTCAGTAACCCTGATGCATGGACTCCTCATGTAGAACTGGGGAGTGACTAGCGATCACAGGATTAAAATAATCTTAAAGGAAAACTTGAGTGGGCAAGCATATATAAATAAATCAGGGTATATCCATTACCATCACAATGTATTGTACCGGGGTTATGAGATCATTATCTGCCCAATGGAGACAGTATGTGCCAATGCAGGAAACATTTGTAGGGGCTCGTGGAGCGTCTTATATGGTTTTAGCTGCCTATTCAATAGGGCAGGTCAGTCGGTGCAGTTACCACCAGTAGGACCAGAGGTCATTTCGATCTTTGGCTGCTATGGGGAGGTGGCAGCACTGGCTGTTGCTGCTCCAGTCCCTACATGGGACCGCATAGAGAGCTCAGTCGGCTTCTGGCACTGACCTGAGCTAACTGGTTTTGCTTGATATAAACAAAATTCATCCGAAGTTATATAAGAACTCAAACCATTACACATTATATAAATTGATTGGTCAATTTGTGGGCAATCAGTTTAGCAAAACAGTTCGCTGATTTCTTCCTCCTCTCAAACCTGTGCATGCTGTCTATCATATATACATAACTTTTTCATATATATGTGTATTAAAGCAGGGAGAAAAGTAATGTCAGTCTCAAATATGGCGTGGTTGGCTTTGTCTTGTAAATATTACCAGTGACTATCACCAGTGACTAGTTCTCAGGTAGCTTGCTGTGTATATAGACCAGGGTATATACAACTTCCATCACCAACATTTTAGTGCTGTCCCTTGCCGTGGTACTATAGGTGTGTGGACTGGAGGAAGTGGAGAATGGATATACTGCAGAGCTATTACGCTGCTATTGATCATGCACATATATACACCCAACCCTTTAAGGTAGCTTTTGCCATTAACGCATCATCATGCTAACCCTCCACAACTATATCAGCACTGGATGGTTGGTATGGTGCATGATGATAGACCCAGCAGTTACTCACAAGGGTTGTAGTCATGGAACGATGGATTAACGGTCCAGCAGACAAAAATGGGGTAGCTATCAGGACTAGGGTGAAGTTCCTCTAAATTAAACAACTTAATTTCCCCTTGTGTTCCCAGGTTACGATGACAAGATGAAGCAGCGAATTAGTTTAGCTGCTGTGCCTATCAACTACACACACAGAGCAAGGCTTTTATGACAGACAATGTCAACACTGGATAAGCGCTGGTGAAGTGGTTCAATGATGAACTGTTTAAGGCACATTTGACTTACATAAGGTCATTTATCCTTTTCTAAAGTTTGTTTTAAAGCACTCATTACATGAAAAGGAAAAGAACCTTCTTGACTTCTCTCTAGGTAAAAGCCTGCCTTCTGGTATAAACTGAGCATCTGTTTTCATGTTATGAAAAGGCACATATGTTTTAGCAGTGCTATTTAATATTGTCATGTACTAAGATCTCTGTTTAATAAAACTTTAGATATCTAAATGAGTTAAATGAAAGTTTTTTTAGTTGTTTATCATCATTGACCTAAACTAACCGATCTGCAGGTATTCAGTCCTGCAGTGATTAATTAATTGGCTGAATGAAAAATCTAAAGGATAGATTGGCATGCATGGTGGAACATCTCTCATATACTGTATATTCCAGTCTAGTCTTTACCCATGCTGCATCTGTTGATAATCACTAGCCGGACGCCGACCGTCATTAACTCACTCATATTGTCATTGTCTACCATAGCAAGAACTTCACTGCTATATGGTCATCCAATTTCTTTTGGAATTGAATCACAACAGCCCATATCCTGCATATCACTCTTCCCCCTGAGTCTATACCTACTCCCTAGAAGGGTGATTACAGGCAGACTGTGATTGGATCAGACAGCCAATATGGGATATAAGGTACTGAGGTAGGCTGGTGTATCATGTCTGGATATATACTGGCTCACCCCCTTTCCTGCTGACTAAATCATGATGGTTTGTGTGTGTCACTGGGGGATTTAAGTCTACCCAGGAGCATCATTTTATCTGTTGTTACATATGACCCTCCCATAGTGTGCATATAAATAACAAGCTTTCCTACAGGGATCTTCGGGAGGTCCAGTTTTCCCCGTAGAGAGTTATGGTTAATAGCTTTGATGTATAAGCAAGGAGGCTGTATGATGGTCTATTCTGCTTGCTTGGTTAGAATATCATTTTGAACACATCTGAAATTATATCAGTGACCCTCCAAGCAATTTTTGCAGAGTAGTATGTATTATTCTGATGTGCTGAGGAACACATTAAGGTTTTCATACCCATAGATCTAGCTACTATATCTTATCGTCAACTCCTATTTCATAGCTTTCCTATTTCTGTTTGTTCTAATTCTCCCTTCAGGTGATGTGATTTTGGTTTAGAGCTGCCGCATTCACTCATTGTTAAACCCACATGCGTTGTAGCTGGTGGAGATACTTTGTAATTCCACCATCATGCATGTGGTGTCAGTAACTAATTTACTTCATATTTAACCCTTTGTATTACACTTCATTCATGCACTCTATGAACCAAGTATTGGATCTACCCTTATTGTGCTATGTTGATAATCATGGTGAAAACTTTGTTCCTATGAACCTTGAGATGCTTCAACAATTCGATGACTTCTTTTTTGAAAGTGTGCTCTTTTCTGTCAGTGGCATGAATTCTCACTATATCGCTCATAGTGAATCTGTGGATCAGATCGTCAATCCATTAAGGGCTGCCAACCATATGAGAATAATACAGTCCAGCATGACCTTACAATGAAATGCTTGAGAACCGGCTCACCTACATACCTTTGGCACATCATGTCCACCAACAGGCATGACATACTCCTACATCAGCAGCCATCTAAGGAGTTACCGAATCCAATCACCAATCAATTAGTATAGATTTTTAAAACAAGAAGGCTCCTGTTTTGCCAAACATGGTTTGTTTCTTGAAAATGCAGATAAACATATCATATAGCTATCTCATTACATAGCTATATACTTTGGTTCCAGTACATTTTGCTGTAAATCTACAGGAGGTGAATAACTGTAATTTTACAGAACCCTTCAGAGTAATCATACAGTACCAGTCACTGTGATCATACGGCAAGATCAATCACTTCTACAGAAACATATGCTGTAAATCAACAGCAAAATGTGTTATAAAATTACAGAGAAATGTCTTGTAAATAAACAGCAACTTTTTCTCTGAATGGACAGCAAATTTTGCTGTAAATGAACAATAAAATATACTGTAAATTTACACAAGCTTTTGCTGGCAACTGAGGTTCCAGCAACTATTGCTGTAGAATTACAGAAACTCGAATTGTAGAATTATAGCAAGGGGTTATGTTAATGAACAACAGATTTATTGTGTATACAGGTATGTTATAAAAGACACTGCTATATACTCTGCTATTGGGGTCAGTTCTTGGTAATCATCCCAATGATATCATTTATGTACAGGGCACTTCATGCATGCATTGATACTATAAACCATGCATGCCTGATGAAGACAAAACTGTCTCCAATCCCAATGAAGTGAGGCACGATTGAGGGTAAGAGAAGTAAAGAACCATCTCACCCAAACCATTTCATGGGCATTCATTTGTTAACACTGAAATAACCTAAAGGCAGGTAGGCCTATGTTAGCTTCAACCCCAGAGTCCAGGGACTTGTATTTCAGATTTAGACACAAATATCATGTATGCATATTATTGGTTGTTCCTAGTTTCTTCTCAGGTAACCTTGTACAATATCATTGGTGCACAATGCTAGATTGAACCTGTTGAGGTTATTATCATATTGAAATTCAGTATCAAGCTTTGGGAACAATATTGGATTGAGGTGTGCAATGTAAGACTATACATACTAAACATATGTTATACTACTGTCCTCCAGTGGGGGAAGGTACATGTAAGGCTATTTTGGTAAACCCTTTGAAGGGCCACTAGGATGACTGGCTGGCCTAGGGCATACTGCATACAGAGTAATTATACAGGATCACTCACTGTACATATTATATCTACACCTACAAAGCCTATTATTACAGTAAGAGTCACGGTATTTGAGAGTACAGCACTTTCCTCTGTGAGCTTACAAGAGACATCTCTGTTATAAATATAAACTTCTTACAGTGTACAGTTACAGGCTCACTATTCTTACCAGTTTAAAAGTACTTGCCTCTAAAGACTGTATTGGCAACAGCTCCATAATTCCATGTCTTGGTAAATGAAAGTATCATGGAAGAAACAGCTGTCTATGAAATGTGAATGGCTTGGGACCAGATGAGATAGCTGTCAAATATTACCTGCTCACTTGGCTAGTGCAGTGTAATTTGTCTCAGCATGACTCCAAAAAGCATGTTACATGTGATGGGGGCAGTATTTTTAACTTGGGTGATTTTAATTGCTGAGGCTTGAGTTGTTTTACAGTAGCTTAAAAACTATGAAGTGTCTCTTAGATGCGGGATGCTTATTTCTCAATGCTCAGGTTGTCCGTTGTGTTTGTTTGATTTTATGGATAAAGCCACTTTGCTGCCATAATTGAAAAAGTCAAATCCCATGAGGCCAGGTGGCTGTTGCTTAACCATTGGAAGTCACTTTTGTCGGAGGTGTACTTCCAAAAAACGGAAGGCACTCATCTTTAGTAGTCTCTTCTCTATTGCATTGCCACAAGGCACTTCCCAACAGAAGTGGTCCAGAAGTGGTTAGTAACAACCCCTCAACTGGAAGTTGCTTCCTACACTCTGTCGCATAAGTATGTAGGTGTGGACAGTCTAGGAAGCACTCAGGTATTACCACTTTTCACAACACAGTTTGATTTGGGGCAAAGTGACTACTTATGGACTACAGTATTGGAAATGATTCTGAGTGGTTAAGTAGAGGGGGGAAGTGAGGTACTTACCCTGAAAAGCAACTACTCAATCTTTTCGCAACAGCCTCCAGAAAGCTATTTCCTTCATGAGGTAGAGTGGAGATGGGAATACGACTTGTGTTAATGATTTAGAAGGATTTGTTATGTCTCATCTGATGTCTACACACCAAGTCTGGTTCCATGTTGAAAAACACTTATGAAATGAAGCAATAACATAATGCATTTAACTGTCTCTTACAACACTCAATAATTGGTTTTGTAGGTGAGCATATGAAGATTTCATCTGGTCGCCTATCTCAGTCCTAATTGCTTGACCTGCGATAATGTATAGACCTTGGGAAGTAGTAGATTGACATACCCGTAGTGCTATCATGAAGTTGCTATTAACTATACAGATAGCATATAACACCTTAATTATCCCATTACAGCCATTAAAATGAAGGACCACACGTGTATCAAGGCTGCAACATCCACAGCTAAGTGCTGCTCCTGGTAAAGGACATGTTGACATCAGGAAGTAGTAGACTGACTTACCTTCTGCACTGCCATTAAGGTCTCAGTAACTGTGTACATAGCATTGACCGACTTCATACTCCTACGCCAAGGTTATGTTGACATGAGGAAGCTGTAAATAGGCTCACCCGTCGCAGAGAGAGGAAGACTGATCGCTTTGACATGTACTGCACACATCAGGATTTGTCTCCTACATGACATGTACAAAGGCGTGTCAAGTCAGGTTGAGACTCACTCATTTTCGTGTCAACTCCGTTTGACATGCCTAGCAAACACATGTCACATATTCCTGGTTCATGCACCTTAGTGCCAGGTAGTACTTGGTGAAAATTATGCAAGGGTCAAGGGCAGTCAATAGCTGTGTACCAGTGGTACAATTAAGGTATATGAGGTAGGGGATATTATGGTGCCAAAGGCGTGCAACAACAAGGCCTATATCCCTATCTACATAATTTATCCTTGTCAGGGGACCTTTATGCAGTCTATAAGGCAAGGACATGGGTATTGAGTGAAAATACCAATACATTTTAATAATCCATCCATACCAAGACAAAGCTTCAGTAAATGTCTATGGTGTTGCTAGTACCTCTTGGTAGTGGATAATCCTAGTACCAAAATGGCTGTTTGCCCCATCTAGTGGTAAATCCTACAACAATTATGCATCAGCCCTGCTGATTGGTTTCCAACCCTTTACTCTTGATGTATGTATACACAACTGGAAAAAAAACTATTTCACATTATTCATGAAGTTAACTGTTACTAACCTTGCCTCATTGGTTTTGTAGGTGAGTTGTCCTACGTGGCTGATTACTGAACAACTGGTGGCCTACTGTAAGCGCTGATTCCATATACGTAAGGCAAAACAATCTGTAAGGCCTAAATCCGTATACTTTTCCCTACTTACTTTTTTTTTGGCTTACACTTAGGCAAAAAAGGTACAAAAAAGTATACTTTTCCAGTAAACTTGTACTTTTTGGGGAGAAAGTTATACTTGTTTTCAAGACCTTTACTTTTTCTCACCTCTTCACCCCTATCCTGCACCTGACCACACATGGGGTAGTGATTAGGGTGCTGAGCCCTCAGTCTGTACATTCAATGTATGAACCCGACTTTGCCAATGAATGTCTTGTTGGTTTTCACATGTCACAGATGGGCTAGATTTCCTGGAGATGTAAAATCTCCCTGAGAAGGCCCCAAATATGAAAGTCAGAAAAGGAAATAATCACTTTGTTACATTGAAAGTACAATGTCTTGGTTCCTTGGAACAACCAATTATACACAGTTATCCCTACCAGTTTTATTTCTATAGCTGTGTGATAACAATTTGTCAATTTTTGTGTCCATCCCACAGATTTAATCAGTGATATGATTTTGTTACCAATGTAGGGGAACATGACTATGTGCGTCCCCGTGCCCAGGTGGCCGACCCGCAGGGGCGGGTCACCAGGGTAGTCACATGTTCCCTATTGGTATCACACCGATCCAGGCGTAGGTGGAAGGTAGAGAACGTCAGGTCAGGGGAAGTAGCTCAGAGGAAGAGCTTCCGCTTCGAAGTTGGAGGGTCCCAGGTTCGAGTCCCGGTTTCTCCAAAAGACGTTTTCCGCCAACCTCTACACTGGTGGAGAAACCGAGTAGTCCTGACCCGCATGAGGGGGCCTACAGAACTCGGTTCCTGGGTTGGTGTGATACAGCAAGCGCTTTGACCTGCTAGCACTGGGAGACTTGGAAACCGGTGGCACATACAGTAGTTCCTGGGAACGGGAATTCGTCATACTGTGTGTGACTCGGTGCTGGTTAATTCGGTGGTCGAAGCTGGTTGGGGGCTGTGTAGGGGAACATGATTTCCCGTGCCCTGAAAGCCGACCCGCAGGGGCGGGTCACCGGGTAGTCACATGTTCCCTATCGGTATCACACCGATCCAGGCATAGGTGGAAGGTAGAGAACGTCAGGTCAGGGGAAGTAGCTCAGAGGATGAGCTTCCGCTTCGAAGTTGGAGGGTCCCGGGTTTGAGTCCCGGTTTCTCCAAAGATGTTTTCCGCTGACCCCTACACCTATATATACATCACACATACTACCAGCTTGTTTACCAGCTCTTACAGTTTAAAAGTTTAGTTAGCTCATTAATAAACATCACTCTTCAAAATTTATTTGAGATATAGTTTGATGAAATTCAGCCATCTTGTGAAAAAATGAAAATTCTTGTAAAAATAGTTATTTCCCCTCATTAAAATCAATCTACATTAAGTTCAGCATGTCTACTCTAAAATATAATGATCATCATAACCTATTGGACCACCAACTCAGCACAGCATTAGCTTGAAATGACCCTAAAATTCAGACTTTATCTGTCGGATGGACACTTTTTTTTCATATTACAGTGTATAAAACACACTTATGGGGATACTTATGGTACAAATGTCATTTAATAGTGTTCAAGGGATGCTTGATTTAAAACATAAAGGATGCATCCAAATGCATTACTTTAAAATTAAGAAAGTTGTTCTTCCAACAGCAAAAGTGCAAAACTTCCATCCGACAGAAAAATGTGTATACAGATGCACTCATTGGTATAAAAGGAAGACTTCAGGCTACAGCAAAAAAAATCTTTGCGGCAGCTTAACCAGCCTAGTGACCCTCAATTCTGAGCTGAGAAAGGATAATGTATTAACTGTCTTAGTTTAGAATATGGGAGGGTTTTAGTTTTAGTGTCGGATGGACATTTGAGTGTCATTTTACACTGAATGTTACACATTTAAATACTTATGCTCTACAATACCTAAAAAACCTTCTAAATCATTAACACAACATATTTATCAATGACAAAAAGCTATATCTGGGGTTCGGGAACCCCTCTTGGATATATGATCAAATTTGTCTTTTTTTCATCATTTTTCAACTTTGGAAGCCAATTAATCCAAATATTATGGTTGGATATGCAAGAGAGTACATGCATTTGAAAGGTTATTGTGTTCCCTTCGAATTGGGACCAAAAAGCAGGATATTGATTCATAAGTTTTTATTCTGTAGGTGCATAAGCATACAAAAGTGTGAAAAATGCCAATTGTACGTGCCCAGAAAATCTAGCCCAGATATGATGAAAAGAACAGCCTGCTTAGACTACCTTCTACACTTGCCTCCTGATGTCGGTATTGCATATACTACTGTAGTGGTCAGCGGAAAATGTCATGGAGAAACCGGGACTCGAACCCGGGACCCTCCAACTTCGAAGCGGAAGATCTACCCCTGAGCTACTTCCCCTGGCCTGACATTCTCTACCTTCCAACTACCCTGGATCAGTATGGTATACATAGGGGGGAGACACAATCAAGTGAACAGTCCCTCTGAAGGCTCTGCGCACCCGATGGGGGAACGAACCCCTACACTCGTCCCAACCAGCTATAACCGTATCCCGCCAGAACTGGTCCTCCAGTCCAGTCTGAACGGTACCAGTACTGAGTCACACACAGCTTGATTCACCTCCTGTTCCCAGGAGTAACTGTGGGTGCCACCTGTTTCCAAGTCTCCCCAGCACTAGCAAGTTGAAGCGCTTGTCTATACCATACCGGCCCAGGTACCGAGCTCTCTAAAGGTCCCCCTTGCGAGGCAGGACCACTCAGTTTCTCCACCAGTGAAGTGGTCAGCGGAAAATGTCATGGAGAAACCGGGACTCGAACCCGGGACCCTCCAACTTCGAAGCGGAAGCTCTACCCCTGAGCTACTTCCCCTGGCCTGACATTCTCTACCTTCAACTACCCTGGATCGGTATGGTATACATAGGGGGAGTGACACAATCAAGTGAACAGTCCCTCTGAAGGCTCTGCGCACCCGACGGGGGAACGAACCCCTACACTACTATCTATGGGAAAAGATAGGACTGCAGAACGTTCTCGTCTTGTATTGTTTAGGACTCACCGAAATGAGTTGCCAGGATTTGAAACTTCAATGGAGAATTACAGCCATGTTATTCAGACGTTAGGAACATAATTTAAATGTTAAGAAAACGTTATTCAAACATTAAAAATGTTAAACTATTGAAAACATTATTCAAATGTTAAAGTGATATTTTTCATTTTAACATTTTTTAACGTTTGAATAACATTTTTAACATTTAAATAATGTTTTAACAATTTTAACATTTGAATAATTTTTTTAAAACTTTTGAATAACATTTTTAACGTATTAAATATTTGAATAACGTTTCTAACATTTTCAAAGTTTAAATGATTAAATATTTTTTTCCTACGGATTTGACGTAAGAATTCATAATTTTCTTTTGATTTTTGGAAAAGGTAGAGAAAATTACAGAAAAGTAAGGAAAAGTAGAGGAAATTAGACATTTTGGCCTACATATTAGACGAAAAACGTAAACTTGTATGGTATGTGGAAGTGTAAAAACCAAAAAGTACGGTTTTAAGTACTGATTTGACTGAAAATAGGCTTCCACTACCCATTTTGTACGGAAAAAGTAGAGAAAAGTATACAGATTTGCCCTAGGGCAAATACACATACGTATATGGAATCAACACTATGTACAATGACAGCTAGAGTAATGGTCAAGTGTCAGATAGCCTACAATCTGAGTCCTTACACGTGGATATTGTGTGAAAAATTATGAACTTAGGTTAGACCCTTCCAAAAACCCCATTTAGCACAAGTAGCTGGCCAGGACATACCCAGTCATATACATGTTCCAGAACATAAAACAAGTTATCACTATCTTATGCTATTTACCATGAACACATTGCTCTTAGGCTATTTAATGTGTTTAAAGACATTCAAATGACAGGCTAAAGTGAACTACAGCAGTAGAGCAACTGTACTTCTGTAGGTGAAAGAAGATTTGGCAGGTGACACTTTGAGAAGGCCTGTCTTTGCATGGGAGGGATCACTGATCCGGGACTTTACTCCCACTCTCTGCAATATGAGTCTTTTATAAAATAACTCTCCGACAGGCAGCAGTGCCTGACCTTGTCAACATGTGGTAATTAATGAGTGGCCCCCCCTCTAGTGGCAGAGACTCTAACTATTTATCTGCCCCTCTCTGTAGGCCCTCTGTATAATTTGTGCAGTCTTCCTAAGCAGCCTTATTCCACATCATTACACAGACAGCACAAATAACTCTTGCAACCTTCAGGCTGCTGACTTCTAGGGGTAATTTCATCATGGTGGTCCTACAGGCACTATAATGTAGGGCACAGTTATTGGCATCCTCATAGTGGAGGTTGTAGAGTCACCGGATGTTAATGTTGTGCCATGAACTTCAGGATCCTTTATGGGACATCAGTGCAGTTAATACAAAAGAGGATTAATTGCAAACTCATGAGAGTTTGAATCAACAGAAAGATTAATGTATTCTATGATCATGATCATATGATTATAATAGGGTCAAAAGAGAAAGCCATACAAAATGACCAAAACACTCATTCAACATCTTGTTTAAATAAAATACTTTTATGTAAGCTTGCTCTGAATGTGTTTATTCCCTTTCTACTTCCCAAATGTGGGAAGGAAAGACTCCCAACACTCCTGCCTCACTTGGTCCTGTGATTCCATTTCCTGTCGAATTTGGTGTAACCAAACCAATCCAAGCTCAACTACAGACAAAGAGTAACTTGCTGAGGTCCCTTGTCATAGCAAAAGACTGGTGTAAGTTTCTATTTTACTTAAAGTTTAGAATAGTTATTAGATGGATGTCCACACAAAAAGTTTAAAATAATATTTCTACTTGGTTTGCGTTCATATAACCCACTAGCTGCTGAAGAAGAACTCAAGGGGAAATTGGCCCTCACATTTGTACACCCTTTTTGCCCCTGGCCCAAAGTTTAAGGCATGTGAAAAATCTAAACACAGTCTTGGTGTGGTGTGCTGGAGCAACAGTGATGACATGCAATCCCTTAAGGGTTAATATATTACACTTATCTAACCCTTTTAAACTGGGTATACGATGGGTAGCTACAGGAAAAAAACCTTTGATTTCACAAAATGCACAGGTTTCCTTTTACATAGATTCAATAATGATTAACAAATGAATTCACACCAAAGAAAAAACCAAAGGTAATCATGTATCACTTGTTGTTTATTGGTGTGTGATGGAAGAATAAGTCGAGGGTATGGATTATGAACCAAGCGTGCTCATTGTCTCAGTACTAAAAGTCTGAAATTCATTTTACATGTTGCATATTATTTAGTCATGTTTACCTCATGATTGAAAGTGAGAGAAAAACCAAAAATGCTATGTTTCAGTAAAATGATCAGACTGATAGATAAATTGAAGTCCACATGTCCATCAACACTGATGAAGCACCTATGAGTATGAACCATTGGCTGAGATTCATGATCACTGGAATATTACAGTGAGCAATGGTTGACCTAGATTTTAGAGCTACCCTTCTGATAATGGACACAATTAATGTGCTCGGGGATATTGAGAACTGGTGTTTAATTAGCAACTGACTGTTACTGGGGTATGTGAGTGGTAAGGCTGATGCTGGATGCTGACAACTTGAGTTGTCTTGGAATCAGTGTATGTATACAGATAAGGTGTAATACTGGCTCACATAGTAACATGCTACATAATGCCATGCCTCTCAATCACCTAGTAACATGCCACATAATGCCATGCCTCTCTATCACCTAGTAACATGCCACATAATGCCATGCCTCTCTATCACCTAGTAACATGCCACATAATGCCATGCCTCTCAATCACCTAGTAACATGCCACATAATGCCATGCCTCTCAATCACCTAGTAACATGCCACATAATGCCATGCCTCTCTATCACCTAGTAACATGCCACATAATGCCATGCCTCTCTATCACCTAGTAACATGCCACATAATGCCATGCCTCTCTATCACCTAGTAACATGCCACATAATGCCATGCCTCTCTATCACTCTGAATGTAAGGTCTTCAGTGATCAGGCTGCATTAATATTCCTTTACCACCTTAAGACATAGCATACTTAACATCACATATCTAAGGCTATCGCCAAAATAATAATTCTTTGCAAATGATGACACTCTCATGTCTTTCCCTATCTACTCTGACATTCAGCCATGGTTTTCAGTTTCAATCAATATCTTGAATAAGAACTTTTATCAAGAAATAGCTGAAACATCTGCTGATTTTTATTCACACTACAAGTTAAGTGTGTTTTGACTATAAAGAGGAAAAAAAAGATTGCTGCTGCCACTTGGCAAAGAAAAAAAAAACACATTTAATCTCAGATTGTAAGAAAATGGTATGGTTTTTTTTTTTTAAGTGTTTTATTGGGTCAAAGGAAGAACAATAATAGAATAAAATTGTCCCTCTCCTAGCAACGTTGTATTAAGGTTTTTAAGCTAGGTCCCATTAGAAAGTCAAGCGGTTGTTGCATAATACAATTAAGCTGACAATATATAGTAATGACGACCTCCAATGGTATGGTATTGCCAGCATCCATTATCTCCTTGTTGAAAACCAAGTGAAGAGAAAATCATGAATAATAAATGTGTCAATAACAGAATCGAAAACTGTTCCTTGTTCCTCGGTGCATGTGGGATGGGAGGTAGTTTTAGGTTATGGATTGTGAAGTCAGTGTACTCATTGTACCATGTACTGGAATTTTGGTATTGATTTTACATCTTACATTTTTTCTGTTGCGGAATGTTGACTGTCAACATGGCTGTGTTACCATGGAAGGAGGCTGGCCCCCTTGTGTGAAGTGGGAGAACCAAGATTTCCCACCTCAGGGGAGAGACATGACCTCCTATTGATACTCATGTAAAGGGGCTTTACACCCTGAGAAAACTTGAGTGGGCAAGCATATAGATGAATCAATTGAAGCATGAAGCAAGCATAATTAACCTTCAGTTCAGGTCCAGTCCATTTTGATGCTTCTCATAAATCTAGGTGGGAAAATGCAATGTGTGACCAGGCTTTACGCTGTACACCTTGCTTCACCCATTCATAGGTTATTCCTGATTCAAGCAGCCACAAAGAAAGCCTCATGTCTTGCAAGCGAGCACTCTCCTTAGCCCCCCATACATGGGCAGGATCTCTCGGTGTTTACACCAATGTACAGGTCGGCGAAACATACTTGGAAACACCGTTTTTTGAAACCAGGATATTTGTGTATTAAGCCAGGGAGAAAAGTAATGTCAGTCTGCATTATGGTGTGGTTGGCTTTGTCTTGTAAATATATATCACCAGTGACTAGTTTTCGGGAACCTTTGTCTATAGACTAAGGTATATATCCAACCAACATCTTAAGTGCTGTCCCTTGCCATGTTATAATAGGTGTGGAGGAAATGGGGACTGGATATACTGCAGGGATATTATACGCTGCTATTGACCATGCACATACACTATACCGTTTAGGGAAGCTTATGCATCATCATGCTAACCCTCAGTCGATAAACCAGCACTGGATGGTTGGCATGATGCATCGTCATAGACCCAGAATGTTATTCCCAAGGGTTGTAGTCATGGAACGATTCACCCTCAGACACAAATTAAATTACTCCACATTAATTTTCTAATTTGTATCTCCTTATATGTATTCCGTATTCCTTCAGTCTTTTTTAAAATCTGCACACTATTTTGAGTTCAAAGTTATGTTAGAGTTTAGGCAATGTCACTCTGACATGTGGTTGAACACCTTTGTATTCCCAAGTTAAGGTTATGTTGACAAGATGAAGCAGCAAATTAGTTTAGCTTCTGTGCTACCATTAAGAGCCTATAAACTACACACACAGATCTTGGCCTCTATGATAGACAATGTCGACACTGGGTAAACACTAGTGCAGGTGTGTTCAATAAGGCATATTTGACTCACATAAGGTCATTTATTCTTTTCTGAAATTTCATTTGTAAAGCATTCATTCAACAATTGGACGGTGGAATAGTTGAGGAACATTACATAAAAACGAAAACAACCTACTTGAAAAAATCTGTAGGTAAAGACCTGCCTGCTGGTGTAGAGTGTGCATCTGTTTTCATGTCAAACGGACTTGTATCTTTTATCACATTGAAGCGCCTGTTGATAACCACTAGCCGGACGCTAACCATCATTAACTCACTCATATAGTCACTGTCTTCCATAATAAGAACTTCACTGCTATATGTGCCAGGCCATATCCTATATCACTCTCCCCCTGAGTCTATACCTACTCCCTATAAGGGTGATTACAGTTAGACTGTGATAAGGTCAGACAGACATAGGATACTGAGGAAGGTGGATGTATCTGTATATGATGACATTCGCATGCCTTGTCCTATCTACTATGACATTCAGTCATGGTTTTCAATTTTAATCAGTATCTTGATCTAGGAACTTATTTAGGCTAGAAATAGCTGAAACATTCGTTGATTTGTATTCAGACTCCAAGTGAATCATCTTAAGTGTGTTTATTTTTGATGGTTAGGAGGAGCAAAAGATTGCTGCTGCCACTTTGGCCAAAAAAAGACACATTTAATCTCTGATTGTATGAAAATGGGATGGTATTTCCAGCATCCAGTTTCTCCTTGTTGAAAACCAAGTGAAGAGAAAATCATGAATAAGAAATGTGTCAATAACAGAAAAAAAAAACGTTCGTTGTTCATTGGTGTGTGTGGGAGTGGAGTAGTTGAGGATATGGATTGTGAACCCATTGTACCATGTACTGGAATCTAGTATTGATTTTACATCTTACTTTTTATTTTGTCATGCCTCATCTGCTGCCAAGTCATACCAAGGGCTATTGTAGTTAACCGTTTAAGGGCAATTCAATTCAAGAGTGACTGATGTATGAGTGCATCATATCTATTGGTGCATCTTGCATTATACTGGTGAGAGACAGACAGACCAGGAGAGAGACAGAGAGAGACAGACAGATAGACAGACATAGACTGAAACATAAAGACAGAGGTATAGTAAGACAGAGACAGATAATGGCAAGGATAGAGACGGGAACAGCCATCAGTACAAACAGAAATAGAAATATTTGAACATATATATATATATATATATATATATATATAAATATATATATATATATATATATGTTAACCCGCTACCGGTAATAACGATAATAATAATGTTGATATATACCGTAATAAAGATATATGATACAGTTGTATAATAAATGATCATATCACAGACACATGAGTTTGGTGAGTTACTGTCTTTGGGGCTATCAGCACCATACATGCCTTTATTAAAACAACTATAATAATTAGTTGACAAAGCATAGTCAGTAAATGCATAATAAATAACAATAGTATAGTAATAACAATAGTAATAACAATAGTAATAACATTAGTAAAAATTTAAAAATCAAGGAAACACCCAGCGTGGTGTTACCTGTACAGGTGAAAACGAGCCAATTGATGGTTAGCTTGAACCCGCCCCCTTTTATACCAGTGGAGTTGTTGACCATGACGTCATACTATGACATCATAGATACCAATGCGCGCTGCAAATAGTCCCTAACCGTCCGCGGCTAATTATATAAATATACACGAGTGTGTATAGTTCCATAAGTTAACTCGCTACCAGGGAACAAATGATACCGGTAATAACGATAATAATAATGTTGATATATACCGTAATAAAGATATATGATACAGTTGTATAATAAATGATCATATCACAGACACATGAGTTTGGTGGGTTACTGTCCTTGGGGCTATCAGCACCATACATGCCAAAAACACACAAAAACACGCCAAACACATGTGAAAACACATCTCAATCAACATTGCAAATGAGATTGACACAGCCTATCCAACTCCAATAATTCAACTTTGTAATTATGTAAGTATTTAAAAACAGAGTTAGATTTCCAATTAACCTTCTTCTTGATAGACTCTATACTGAGTCCTGCATCCTTTAATAACGTAGCACCACCGTGCCTTAAGGAATGGGTAGAAACACGTCCTACGATACCAGCTTGAAAGGATAAAGACTTCAACCTGGAGTTGACATACTGGTACTGAAGAGGATTACCCTTAGAATAAAAAACAGATACTCTCTGCTACCCCTACCACAGCACAACCTTCTCAGACCTAGATAAGGACATAGTGGAGAATTAACATTCTTTGACAAATAGATATTAAACACATTTTTACCAAGCTGGTCAGTTTTGGATGTTCTGATACACATAGACAAATAATCTTGATGAAATTTAATATCACCAACCTTTAAGGAATGTGGCGACTCAACCACATGCCCCACACGTAACACACCCCTATAGCATGTTAAAATTGCCATCCAAAATCTGAAGTCTGCCATGTTGGTTAGGTCCAAAAGTGACCTTAACCTCAACATGTCTTTTGGAGAATAATGGTGAATAACTCTGGTTGAACAGGTAGAAAACCTGTCAATACCATCAAGGGTCTTCTTTAACATGAAGTTACCACTATAATCAGGATAGCCCTTAATTTTTTGAAAATACCAAACCGCAGACAAATAATTTTTTACAGATGATGGCTTCATGAAATCAGATAAGTAAACTGCATATATGGAAACTTGAGAGGGAGAACAAGGAAAAGGTTGTAAACAGAATTTTTTACAAAATTTCTTATACCTTTTAAGTTGTTATTTCCTTGCTCTCCTCGTATTTTCCAACACACTCTGGGCTAAAAGTAACCTTTTTCTGCCTAGTAACCTCTCCCACTCTGGAATTAAAGCAACACATATCATTTTCACGGAGAGAATCTATACATTTGCTCGGAATACCCTTGTAAGCAAGTCTAGAAAGTTGGTCGGCCAGGATATTATCTTCTGACCTAATATAAGTTGCATACACCTCCACGTTATTGATGAAACAAAGCCAAAAGATCTCTCTTAGCCACTCCATACAAAGTTTGTTTCTAGACCTGCCTGTATTAATCATAGCCAGTACTTGCATATTATCTGTTATACAATGTATTCTTTTATTTTTACACCCTGAAATCCAACGTTTCAGACCAACCATGACAGGATATAGTTCATACACATTTATATTTCTATGGTGACTTTTTAAGTTATCCAATATAGGAGGGAGAGAAAAATGTCCTGAACCCAAGTTGAACCTATCATGAGATGTCCAGTCACCATATAAATAATCTTTACCCATCCAAGCTCCAAAGCCCTTAACAGATGAATCGGAGTACATAGGTGTATCAATCATATCGTTTAGAATTAATCTCTTACAGTTGAAAACTTTACAAAAGTCAAGCCACCACTGCATATCCTGGCGAGTGCAAGCTGATACCTTGATATAACCCCCGGGTCTGGCCCGAGCGCAGAGATCAAAAATTCGTCTGCTAAACGTCCTACCACCCTTAACCACCTGAGAGCAGAAGGACATTAGACCACCTATCTTTTCCAGATTTTTCCTAGAAATAAATTTCTTATTAACATTCTCCATTAAAAGGCCTCTCATTTTAACCACCTTATCTTCAGGTAAGGATAATTCCAAACACACAGAGTCTATATTAATACCAAGAAATTTACATTTTTGAGAAGGTTCCGTTACCTTTTCTCTCGATACCACAAACCCCATATGCTGCATGCATTCAATGAGGATATTTCTTTGGCGCAGACATTCATCATAAGTATCAGCAATTATGATAAAATCATCTAGATAATTTACAATTTTTTCCACACCGTAGAATTTTGCCACCTCCACAATAAAGTCAGAGATCCTATTGAAAATATATGGAGCACACTTCAGACCAAAAGTTAACCTGTTACTCACATAATAATCCTCACCATGCCCAAAATCCCATCTGAAACCTTGCATGGTCGTATGAGGTGCATACACATTTATAGACCTATACGCTGACTTCGAATCTACCACACTCATGAACTCGTTCTTGTCTAACTGAGCAGTCACCGTGCTAATATTATTATAAGAGAAAGTTGAGCTGGTGGTATCCATAAAATTATTAATAGAAATTTTATCAGGCATGCTGCAGTCAGTTATGGGTCTTAACTTGCCATTCAATTTCTCTACACCACCAAGAGCGTGGATACAACAAGGTTTACTATCACTTTTTGAGACTAGACCAGCTTCCAACTCCTCTCACAATATGCTACAAAATTCATTATAGAAGTTTCCTTCAAGAATGGACTTATAATTTTTGCAATCATAAGAAGTATTGCAGTCTGGGTCAACTATCCTGAACCCCTCAACAAAACCTTGCCATAAGAACAATGCCTCTTTATCATTTATATTAATAACTCCTTTCTGGGTTAAGAATGGGGCAACTCTGCAAGGTAAAATCTTGGACCTTTTACCATGAATAAAATGTACACAATTGCACACACCATTTATACAGCTATCATACACTTCGATGTTAGGTAGATTTTCAATAGCGACAGTAAAACATGGTTTAGCCTTGCCCTGTACTGGGCCACTAAATGATATATCCAAACCAACAGAGTCGGAATTAGTATTAATATCATTTTCAACATAACTTTGTAAACCTGGTACGCTGATATCACTCAGAGAGACCAAATCTACCTCTCCAGCATTAACTATACCAACACCCCGAGCTGGAGCAGCGGGTGAAGGCGAACTAGGGTCTACCAAACCTACTATACATGACTTTGACATCGACACACTGTCACACATAGGACCCCGCTCACCTGTAAAATCCTAGTCAGATTTGATTACCTGACAGTCCACTTTACTGTGGCCTGGTTTGGAACATGAGCTACATACATGTTTGTATTTGCAGGGATCCCTATTACATCCCTCAGCCCTGTTAAAGGCATAACACGAATTAGTGGATACTCTAAATTTTCCAGAATTTTTTGACTTATTGGAATAAGCCTTCTGGGCTTGTACAGTACCATCATACGACAAATGTCTTAAAATGTCTGAATTTTCAATGACATTGAACGCACAGATACCATTCTCGTTAGCCCTGGATCTTACAGACTTGTCATATGCAGTGAGGGCTGGTACAGTATATATTTTAGTACCAGATTTCTCAACCAAAACTTGCAAGTGTTTTAGCATCCCTTCAATATCAGCGCCCTTCCTATAGTACTTTAGGGCGAATTTAAGGTTGACTAGAATAAGCTTCTCAATAGAGTCTATCCTATCCTTCTTTTCTACATAATTTTCTTGGTCAAACTCACCGATTTTGGTATGACGATGACGACCAGACATAGACGAATCCATTGACGACGAACGTGAATTGCTGCGGCCGCATTGACGAGCTGTAAATGACGATCTAGACCGACGACAACCTCGTCGAGCAACTTTAATCCACTCGTCCTCGTCTTGCGCTGGCGGAAAGCATGGTGACTGTTGTCTCGTCTCCTTGACTACCGGTCCGCGTCCCTGGCGATGTGACGTCATATCTTGTTTATCAACATGCGCACGTGGCTTGCCCGAACCATTCGAAGCACCATACATCACATCTTTACGGTCCTCCGTCCACCACCTCTCGTAGTAGAGACTTGATATCCGCCAATTCGCCTTCCAGCTTCTCTAGCCTGCTGTTCCTCGTCTGGTCAACGACTGGACAGTCCAAGTCAAGTGATGCACTGGACAAATCCAAGTCGCTCGCAAATCCTGAATTGGCCGATTCATGCGAAGTTTTTGCCGATTTAGCCGATTTTTTCGCCGATACCTTAGTCTTGGTATTTCTCGTAGATCTCCTACCCATTTCTGAGTAAGAAATGAGGTCCAAAGACCTCAAACAGCGATTAAAATTTAAAAATCAAGGAAACACCCAGCGTGGTGTTACCTGTACAGGTGAAAACGAGCCAATTGACGGTTAGCTTAAACCCGCCCCCTTTTATACCAGTGGAGTTGTTGACCATGACGTCATACTATGACATCATAGATACCAATGCGCGCTGCAAATAGTCCCTAACCGTCCGCGGCTAATTATATAAATATACACGAGTGTATATAGTTCCATATATATATATATATACATATATATATATATATATATATATATATATATATATATATATATATGAAGTGACAGACAAACATACAGGCATACAAAGATAGAGCTGAGAAGAAAAAAAATGACAATTTTGTTTTATATTTCAGTTCCCCAGATATGAGGGGCCCAACTTTACTTGTCCTTCCATGGCTAACTGTTCACTTTGCCTACATGACATGTCACATGACTGGTCCTCCTCAGTCACATGACCCTACATGGTGCAAATGAGCTATTTTGATCTGGGATGATGAGGGACATGTTAGTCCTCCTTCAGTGTCACATGACCTTTACTGCAGCAAACTATTTTGGCTATTACAAACCTGACACATGGTGAGACATAAATAGTTCTGTCAATCGGTAGCTAATGTTTTGTTGTCATACCATCTTTGTAAGCAGCATTGTTATGGGGACAATTTGTAATACCTTCAGCTGAGGCATGATTCATGTCAGCTCAAATTTTGTATTCCTGACACTTTCCCATGGCCAAATCCTAAAGCAAAATACTGGTCGGATCAAACCTGCCGAAAGTGCTTTATAGATACTGAAACTGCTGACAAGACTTACATTGAGGTGTTATTATTGGTCAGCTGTATCACCCTTAGCAAATACTACTCAAACTAGGCTGAAAAATGATGTAAGCCAAGCTGTCTTCCTACTGCAAATACAGTATTTTTTTATATTATATCATAGTGATCCTTAGAGTGATATGTTCAAAGTAATCAACGCATTAATAAAATCTTAAGGGAAAACTTGAGTGGCCAAGAATATAGATGATTCAATTGAAGCATGAAGCAAGCATAACTAGCCGTTCAGTTTAGGTTCAGTCAAATTTGATGCTTCTCATAAATCTATCTAGGTGTGTGGGAAAATGCAGCCAGGCTTTACGCTGTACACTTTTCTTTTCAGCCATTCATTTATAGCCTTTTCATGACTCCAGCTGTCACAAACAATGTCAGGTATTGTACCAGGGTTATCAGAGCATTATCTTGCCAATGGAGACAGCCTGGCCAATGTTTAAATATGCACAAAACATTATATAATGTGATTGGTCAATTTGTGTGCAATCAGTTTAGCATAACAAGTTTGCTGATTTCTTCCTCCTCTCAAACCTGTGCATGCAGCCTAGAGCTTTTTCATGAGTATATGTGTATTGAACCAGAGACAACGTTAATGTCAGTCTGCAATATGGTGTGGTTGGCTTTGTCTTGTAAATATCACCAGTGACTAGGTTTGAGGTACCTTGGTCTATATATAGACCAAGGTATATGTTCAACCTCTTTCACCAACATCTTAAGTGCTGTCCCTTGCCGTGGTACTATAGGTGTTTGGACTGGAGGAAGTGGTGGATGGATAAACTGCAGGGCTATTATGCTGCTATTGACCATGCACATACACCAAACCCTGGAGGGAAGCTTATCCACATAACGCATCATCACGCTAACCCTCCACAACTATATCAGCACTGGATGGTTGGCAGGGTGCATGATGATAGACCCAGCAAGTTACTCACAAGGGTTGTAGTCATGGAACGATGGATTAATGGTCGAGCAGACAAAAATGGGGTAGCTATCAGGAAGTGGGTGAAGTTCTTCTGAATAAAACAACTTAATTTCCTATATGTGAATTATCTAATTTGCATCTCCCTATATGTTTTACGCATTCCTTTATTTTCTTATCAGCTTTGTAAAAACACCTTTTGGGCCAGATTTTATCTGAGTTGATTCTAGGAAAGAGGATTGAGTGACCCCAGTACACCAGATCTATCAAATACATCATCTGCCAGTTAAGCACTAAGGATCGATGCACAATACATCCATGGATAAATCAAGGGTGTCTGAGGCCTTGTAGAAGGACACATTGATAGAAAGACTTTGAAGACTGCTAATGAATTAGTCGGTTGTCATGGTGCACCATTTAAGTGATGGCAGGTCTCCTCACTTCATTCGTGCATCACGCCCACCTTCCCAGACAGAACCAACCCTGCAGGATCAGTATAACGCATAAAGCCCTTGAACGGCCCCACCACTGCAGCATTGGCACATCACGATAGTCAGCAGCCTTTAATGGCTTATGGTCCTTATTCCTGCACACAGAGAGGAAATGTATAGAAATACTTTAACAGTGGGGCACAGCTGGTCTGGTAAGTACTGGAGTGGTGCACCTTCCACTGTCAGAGACCACTCAACATGCCATATATGGGTGATAAGCACCGCTGACGACATGTGCAAACACCCCTACATCTACACACCAAATCTACTTAATTTCACAACAGAACTCACCTCTTACACTGATTTATTTATAACCTGAGTCATGTCAGGTGGTCATTTCTGAAGATACTATGATCATACATGAAACTGTTGAAAATAACAAACTTCCATATCTTGGTAAAAAACCGAAATCTTGATGATGAGAATATCAACAAAAGAAAAAGCTGAAATGAAAAGTATCTGCTCCATTCTCATCTTGCTGTTCTGATATTGGAATGCACAGCAATCGAGGGCAAAATACACGTGTCAAAGCAATTTTTAATGTTGTTGATATGTCCTCAGATCTATTAAGGTCATGGTCGAGTGAGACTTACAAAACTTCAACAGCGGCGAATTAACAAGAATGTAAGATACAATCTATAGTATATCGAGAAAAATTGGGATATATCCAGACAAAGCTTGAAAAGCAAGAGAAGAATATGGGACTTGTCACAATAGACATATAGAAACTGACGGCACACATAGAAAGGAACGATCAGAAGTCGGCCATATTGGAGGAGAGAGTGTCGAACCTTGAGAGGGAAAAACGACAGCTGAATTTAATTCTTACTGGGCTCGATGAAAACAGAGACCAGAATCTCAATACACAGGTACATAATCTCCTCAAAGTGCCGTACCTCACTGCAGATATTGACAGGGTCTATAGGATGGGAAGCCAAGATCGTGATAGAGACAAGAGAAGACCAGTCATGCTAAAATTAAAGACAATGAATCAAAAGAAGACATCTTCAAGGGCTTGAAAAATCTTAAGGGCCTAGATGAATGGAACTCAGTTCATATAAATGATGATTTATCGATTGCTGACCAGAGGAAACAGAGAGAGCTAAGACAGCTGGCAGGATATATTAGAGACAAAGGAGGGAAAGCACAGCAATGAGGAATGTCAATACTAGTTGAGGGCAATAAATATACACACGCTGAGGTAGAGAAACTTCCACAAGGTTACAGAATGAGTGACTGTAAAACTAGGCGAACCAAAGACGGTTGGTCTTTTCATGGGCCGGCCTCATTTATGTCAAATTTCCACCCAGTGGATATCTGGCACAACAATCACTTATTTCCTGATGCGGAAACTCTGTTCCAGTTTCAGAAGGCATTGATATGTCAACAGCAGCAAGTAGCGGTAGACATTCTGAACTGCATAGATCCCTACAAGGTAAAACAAATCTACAAGAAAATTATTGAGGGAAAAGAATGATATGGCAGACAGGATTTGACCATGAAAAATGTTAAAAAATTGAAATACGGGCAGGACAAAAATCTTCTCTAGAATGGAGTTTTATCAACAAAATGAAGCATTCAGTAGATCAAAACAGGACAGATACAGAGATCATAGACATTTACATACTAGAGCTTGGGATGGTCCAATTCTAAAGTACCATACACCCAATGGAGCTTCCTATACAAGGAGCTTGGAATTCTCATTAGGTTTTCTTTGGAATAGTTTATATTCACAAACTAGAAATATTGAAACTCTTGACAAATTTAAAAAAAAATTCTAAAGGAATTCTATCAATAAGATCTCCTAAACACCAGAGGCCTAACCCACCAATCCAAAGCCCCCAGAGAAAACTCAATTTGTACTACTAACCATTACTAACCACATGCGATCATAAATCAAAATGAAATATATCTTACAAGACAACTTTTTCAAATATATTAAATTGAATTA
Source organism: Acholoe squamosa (assembly GCA_949317995.1). Taxonomy (NCBI): domain Eukaryota; kingdom Metazoa; phylum Annelida; class Polychaeta; order Phyllodocida; family Polynoidae; genus Acholoe; species Acholoe squamosa. The sequence continues at coordinate 81,573,214 of OX439043.1, read as the reverse complement.
AAATGAAGTACCTTACAAGAGGTGACACTGCGTCTCACAAATGTACATTCTACAAAAAAAGGTACGGTTGTATAAATTAATTAGCTCTTACCCAACGAGCTAAAGATACCACCATTCTATTATTCATTATTACATGTAATTTCAATATTATGACTACATTCTAAACAATGGAATATATGAACAATAATGATTTGATCATGTACAAATATTATGTTACCGAGAACACCAACTCTGATGAATAAAGATTAATCAAACTCAAACTCAACACATTTTCTCAAAATAAGAGAAGGAAAACTGATGTCCCGGATTTCAGTTCTTTCTTTCTTTTTTTCTATTAATCTTGCATTAATTTTCTGCAGTCTCTGCACGTCCCTCCTAACACAGTCCCACTATGTTTTAAATGTTCCTGAACCAACATCTTATTGCAAACATCCAATCTGGGCTGATGGATTTGCTCCCATTCACATAAGAATCTGAACAAATAAAAATATGGAAATGGTGAAATGTAAATAGATTTGGTAACTGAAAACTAAATAATGGCCACCTTGGCTCTAATCATTATGGGGCTTCATGTTTATGTCTGTGTATTTGCTGTATGCCCCAGGCAAGTATTTTGTATGAAAAGCAACCACAGACAGCCAGATTTAGTCAGTAACTAAGGATGTCTGATCAGATAGGATTTCGAAAAATCAACCATGTTTGATATTGACCGACAGGTTCAGACATTCTCTATGGGCGCCCCCCAACTTCATGATCAGTCGACAAGTCGGCTATGTCTGCGGTCCAAATAGGGAGATTTCATGTAATTTGAAAATAATTATCAGGTGATATGGGAAAGCTTTTAAGCTCTGAGAATTTTTTTTTAAATATACCTGAGCATTTTGGTTAAATGTAATCAACCCCTCCCATCTTATCACTTCCAGCCGTTTCCTTGATTGGATTTCACCTTGCATCAGTATCAGTGCAGGTTGACTAGGAGTAACAATATGATACTAAGCAGCAAAATCTACTCATTAAATAACCTTGCATGTGTTACTTTTTTGTATGTCTAATAGTGCATGTCTTCATCCCTGCCATCTGGACAACGGATATGATTTGTGATATTGTTTGTCTAAAGAATAATTTGCTTCTTGCGCTTTGGCGGATCTACCACATATATACATTTGCTTCAAATCTACTATAAAAGGGTCCAACACCCACCGACCAAATGATACGGAAAACATGTAGGTGGCTCTTTGAAGTCAGCAGATGAAGATCTGTTGGAGACACTTCTCATGAGTAAGAATGTCAAATCGTCATAGAGCTATATAAAGACTGATAAATCGGCCTCATTTGTACTAAACAGCTGTTAGTGGTCTAGAGATATAGCACAAGGTCCATTTTTTCTGTTGCATACAGACGTGTGTCATACTAGAGTTATGTGTATGATCAAGTTGTCAAATGAGAAATATCATATGACTAGTGGCTATAGTGAGTAAGAATATCAAGCTCGTATCAATGTATTCCAGTTATAACTGGTTTATTCACCTTAGGCAGTATTTATGTATCAGTAATACAAATGTTAATACACAGGTAATTCACACACATAATAAATATAATATGGGTATAAGTAAGTGTTCCACTCCTATGTGTAATAGTAATAATACATTGTCGAATATAGGTTCTGGGTGGGTTCCCACAACCTAGCTCCTGGCCTGCTGCTAGAGGGATAATATATGTGTAACTTTACCCTCTGGTAAATGGATGGTAGAAGATAGCCTGTGGCCACAAGTGGGGTGTAGTCCTATGCCTGTCTGGCATAGTCTAACCCAGCAGAGTGTTCTTGTGGCAGATGCATAGCAGGCTTGCAGGAGAGCTGGACCGGAGATGTTCTCACTGAGGTGGTTCTCTGAATACTGCCTTCTGGAGGCTCAAGTCTGGGTATAAGTAGCCAACCCCTGGCTTGCTCTCCCAGACTCGCTGGAGCCAGTGGCATCTGCCACTATCTTTGTCCATTAGTGCTGAGTCTTTCATGTCCCTGGGGGTGTATAAAGCGCCCCCATTGTCCCGGTCAGTTTGGCATGTTCAGATGCCCATATCTCATTTGTTTATAAATGCAGCTGCGCCGCTGTAACTGTGCACGGTGGGAAGGGAACATGTCAGTTCCCCACACCCCACCACTTGTGCACGTAACTTGCGCCGGTTTGTCTGTGGCACACTCGAAAGTTAAAACACTCTCGGTCACCTAACTCCCTTAATAATGGGAGTTTTGACACTGGATTATGACCATGGTGTGTGTCTTATCCGGGTGCATCCGGGTCAGGTCTAAAATCAGGCCTGTGACTTCCGTGAGATGTTGTAAATACCACCGGAAGTATATGGCACCATCAACTCAAGGCCTAATTGTTAGTATTTGGTGCTCAGCGGCCCGTGACGGCAGTCTCTGGTGCTCAGCGGCCTGTGACAGTCGGTTGCAATGTCCTTAGATAATTATATACACCATTGTTCCTAGTCAGTGGACCATTAGGTCGGACCTTTGGACTTTTCCTAATTAAATATGCTTTTGTTCATGTTCAGTGAACCATGGGACCGGTTGCTTTGGTCTTTTAACTTATATATATTCACATAGCTGGTAGTCAGTGGACTATGGACGCTCATGTGGAGTTATATGTATTAATGCCTCATATTTTTATGCATTAATACAATCATATGTTACAATTTATGTCATAAAAAAAGTGTACATGATACATGAAGGTGGTTCTAGGTGTGATGGAGTAACAGCAGGGAAGGCGGTACATGAGAGGTGGTGATTGTCTTTTCACATTCATCTTTTAAGGGATTTAAGTTGGCAATTCATTCAAGAACAGCTTAGGGTGTCATCTGGCCCTATAGTGACCCTTCGAGTATCCCCAAAGTAGTGCAGGTGACAATGTATAAATATCTAAGAGTACCAGGCAGGTGGAATAACTTAGGGCAGGGTTTAGGGTGAACTAAACGTCCTGACTTTAATTTATGAAAGCCATCTGGCAATAAAACTAAAAACTGAAAATAGGCACCTCCTCAGTCAACTGGTAAAATGTGAGACTGCTCAAACAGTTCACTGTACTCTAAGAAATAACTGTTGAATTTACCTGAAAAGTGAACCATTGTAATTTCAATATAGTGATACTATGAGCAAATCAAATTGATAGTACATCAGCAGCCAGTCAAAAAGGATAATCTGTAGATCCAACAGGTACCTCTTCTGTTTTTTTGAGAAAGTCCAGATGGTACTGAACATTATACCTACTACTATATTACATCAGGCTGTGGCAACAGATCTGATAAGGGACACTGAGAGAAAACATATTATATGTTTAATTAGCTGCTTACTGTTACCAGGGAGAGTAAGCCATGAGGCTGATAATTCCATGTTACACATGAGTTGTTTTGGAGTCAGTGTGTTATCATGTTATCTAGACATGGTAACTTAAACTGACCTAATAATATGCTGAATACTGCCACAGCTCTCTATCATTCTGAACGTACTTATACATATATAGATAAAGAGTTGACAGGCTGACAAATATGGAAGCCGTGAAGGGCCACACCACAAAAAAAACATGCACTTCGAAATCAGCATGATTTTCTTGCAACCACCAAGATGAAGTTTAGAAAAATATTGCTGAGAAACATGATGATTTCCCCTGTCAAGTGTCAACTGTCAAGATGAAAAAAAAAAATTTCCGTCAACTATCAACTTGACAGTTGACAGCAGAAAAAACATTTTGACACAAGATAAGAAAACATGATTTTTTCATTCTCAAGTGTCAAGCTAGAAAAAAGAATTGACAGTTGACAGGGGAAAATATCATATTAACGGCAAATTTATTTTCCTACTTTGACAGTTGACAGATGAATTCTCAGTTTTTTTTATGTTCCATTTTATGTTGTTTCCATATTAAAGATAAAAAATTTCAAGTTGAATTTTTTTAAAGTGTGGTCCTCCACAGCTTCCATGGACAAAGGGGCCTGGGTGGATATGTGGAGCTTATATAGTTGAACCTACATAAAATATCCAGGTAGAAACGACACACAGGATCCATCCAATTTATATTGAGTAGATTATATGTGTCTCCATCCTATTTCCTGATAGATTCATCAACAATTCACATATCCCCATACTATATAGATGGCTGAATGATACAGGAGAGGCAGCATTTAATCCTCATTAAAAACCCGCCCTACATCAGTCTCTGACAGATGGCGTACCTATCTTCTACATCAGTCTCTGACAGATGGTGTACCTATCTTCTACCTCAGTCTCTAACAGATGGTGTACCTATGTTCTACATCAGTCTCTGACAGATGGTGTACCTATGTTCTACATTAGTCTCTGACAGATGGTGCACCTATCAGTCTCTGACAGATGGTGCACCTATGTTCTACATCAGTCTCTGACAGATGGCGTACCTATATTCTACATCAGTCTCTGACAGATGGTGTACCTATCTTCTACCTCAGTCTCTGACAGATGGTGTACCTATCTTCTACCTCAGTCTCTGACAGATGGTGTACCAATCTTCTACATCAGTTTCTGACAGATGGTGCACCTATGTTCTACATCAGTCTCTGACAGATGGCGTACCTATCTTCTACATCAGTCTCTGACAGATGGTGTACCTATTTTCTAGATCAGTCTCTGACAGATGGTGCACCTATCTTCTACCTCAGTCTCTGACAGATGGTGTACCAATGATCTACATCAGTCTGTGACAGATGGTGTACCTATCAGTCTCTGACAGATGGTGTACCTATTTTCTACATCAGTCTCTGACAGATGGCGTACCTATCTTCTACAACAGTCTCTGACAGATGGCGTACCAATGTTCTACATCAGTCTCTGACAGATGGTGCACCTATCTACTACCTCAGTCTCTGACAGATGGTGTACCAATGTTCTACATCAGTCTCTGACAGATGGTATACCTATCAGTCTCTGACAGACGGTGTACCTATCTTCTACCTCAGTCTCTGACAGATGGTGCACCTATGTTCTACATCAGTCTCTGACAGATGGTGTACCTTTGTTCTACATCAGTCTCTTACAGATGGTGCACCTATCTTCTACATCAGTCTCTGACAGATGGTGTACCTTTGTTCTACATCAGTCTCTTACAGATGGTGCACCTATCTTCTACATCAGTTTCTGACAGATGGTGTACCAATGTTCTACATCAGTCTCTGACAGATGGTGTACCTATGTTAGACATCAGTCTCTGACAGATGGTGCACATATCTTCTACATCAGTCTCTGACAGATGGTGCACCTATCTTCTACATCAGTCTCTGACAGATGGTGTACCTTTGTTCTACATCAGTCTCTTACAGATGGTGCACCTATCTTCTACATCAGTCTCTGACAGATGGTGTACCAATGTTCTACATCAGTCTCTGACAGATGGTGCACCTATCTACTACCTCAGTCTCTGACAGATGGTGTACCAATGTTCTACATCAGTCTCTGACAGATGGTGTACTTATCTTGTACATCAGTCTCTGACAGATGGTGTAGCTATGTTAGACATCAGTCTCTGACAGATGGTGCACCAATGTTAGACATCAGTCTCTGACAGATGGTGCACCTATCTTCTACATCAGTCTCTGACAGATGGTGCATCTATCTTCTACATCAGTGTCTGACAGATGGCGTACCAATCTTCTACATCAGTCTCTGACAGATGGTGTACCAATCTTCTACATCAGTCTCTGACAGATGGTGTACCTATCAGTCTCTGACAGATGGTGCACCTATCTTCTACATCAGTCTCTGACAGATGGTGTAGCTATGTTATACATCAGTCTCTGACAGATGGTGTACCTATCAGTCTCTGACAGATGGTGTACCTATCAGTCTCTGACAGATGGTATACCTATCTTCTACATCAGTCTCTGACAGATGGTGTACCAATGTTCTACATCAGTCTCTGACAGATGGTGCACCTATCTTCTACATCAGTCTCTGACAGATGGTGTACCTATGTTAGACATCAGTCTCTGACAGATGGTGCACCTATCTTCTACATCAGTCTCTGACAGATGGTGTACCTATCAGTCTCTGACAGATGGTGCACCTATCTTCTACATCAGTCTCTGACAGATGGTGTAGCTATGTTGTACATCAGTCTCTGACAGATGGTGTACCAATGTTCTACATCAGTCTCTGACAGATGGTATACCTATGTTCTACATCAGTCTCTGACAGATGGTATACCTATGTTCTACATCAGTCTCTGACAGATGGTGTACCTTTGTTCTACATCAGTCTCTGACAGATGGTGTACCTATCTTCTACACCAGTTTCTGACAGATGGTGTACTTATCTTGTACATCAGTCTCTGACAGATGGTGTACCTATGTTAGACATCAGTCTCTGACAGATGGTGTACCTATCAGTCTCTGACAGATGGTGTACCAATGTTCTACATCAGTCTCTGACAGATGGTGCACCTATCTTCTACATCAGTCTCTGACAGATGGTGTACCAATGTTCTACATCAGTCTCTGACAGATGGTGCACCTATCTTCTACTGCTTAATGCATATATAAACGAATTCATAATATATTGGTGATCTATCTCTTCAACTTCTTTTCTACTCTTTCATGCTAACCCTTGGCTCATATCAATGTAGCAGAGACATAAAAATAGCTTAACATTTAATCTCCAGTTGTAAAGAAAAAACATTCAATGGTATTTTTAGAATAAAGAAAACGATGAGGATATGGATTGTGAACTCAGTGAACTTATTGTACCATCTAGTGGAAGTCTGGTATTGAAAAATGATTATATTCTAGCCCTAACCCCCCCTCCCATTGAACGGGACTCACCTCACACCATGGTTACATGCCATGTCACGTGACTGGTCCTCCTCAGTAACATGACCCAACATGGTGGTGCAAACTGGCTATTTTGATCTGGACAAGATGACGTGTCAGACCTCCTTCAGGGTCATATGACCTTCACAGCAGCAAATTATTCTGCCTATGTCAGACCTGATGTAAGGTGATACATGAATAGATCTGCCAATCTGTAGCAAATGCATTGTATAGATATTAGCTGTTTTTTTACCAATAACAGTACTTAGATGAGAAATGTTCACTTCCTGCAATTACATGCATTTTGCTTTACCAGCACCAGCACTTTATTAGTGCACTGTGCCAACTCTCTGTGAGTGTATCACCCTTTATTGGTCCATAGTGCCAACTCTCTGTGAGTGTATCAGCCTTTATTGGTGCACTGCACCAACTCTCTGTGAGTGTATCAGCCTTTATTGGTGCACAGCGCCAACTCTCTGTGAGTGTATCAGCCTTTATTGGTGCACTGTGGCAACTCTCTGTGAGTGTATCAAACTTTATTGGTGCACTGTGCCAACTCTCTGTGAGTGTACCAGCCTTTATTGGTGCACTGCACCAACTCTCTGTGAGTGTATCAAACTTTATTGGTGCACTGCACCAACTCTCTGTGAGTGTATCAGCCTTTATTGGTGCACTGCACCAACTCTCTGTGAGTGTATCAAACTTTATTGGTGCACTGCACCAACTCTCTGTGAGTGTTTCATCCTTTATTGGTGCACTGCACCAACTCTCTGTGAGTGTATCAAACTTTATTGGTGCACTGCACCAACTCTCTGTGAGTGTATCAGCCTTTATTGGTGCACTGCACCAACTCTCTGTGAGTGTATCAAACTTTATTGGTGCACTGCACCAACTCTCTGTGAGTGTATCAGCCTTTATTGGTGCACTGCACCAACTCTCTGTGAGTGTATCAGCCTTTATTGGTGCACAGCGCCAACTCTCTGTGAGTGTATCAGCCGTTATTGGTGCACTGTGCCAACTCTCTGTGAGTGTGTCAGCCTTTATTGGTGCACTGTGCCAACTCTCTGTGAGTGTATCAGCCGTTATTGGTGCACTGTGCCAACTCTCTGTGAGTGTGTCAGCCTTTATTGGTGCACTGTGCCAACTCACTGTGAGTGTGTCAGCCTTTATTGGTGCACAGCGCCAACTCTCTGTGAGTGTGTCAGCCTTTATTGGTGCACTGTGGCAACTCTCTGTGAGTGTATCAGCCTTTATTGTTGCACTGCACCAACTCTCTGTGAGTGTATCAGCCTTTATTGGTGCACTGCACCAACTCTCTGTGAGTGTATCAGCCTTTATTGGTGCACTGCACCAACTCTCTGTGAGTGTATCAGCCTTTATTAGTGCACTGCGCCAACTCTCTGTGAGTGTACCAGCCTTTATTGGTGCACTGTGCCAACTCTCGGTGAGTGTTTTAGCCTTTATTGGTGCACTGTGCCAACTCTCTGTGAGTGTTTCAGCCTTTATTGGTCCATAGCGCCAACTCTCTGTGAGTGTATCAGCCTTTATTGGTCCATAGCGCCAACTCTCTGTGAGTGTATCAGCCTTTATTAGTGCACTGTGCCAACTCTCTGTGAGTGTATCAGCCTTTATTGGTGCACTGTGCCAACTCTCTGTGAGTGTATCAGCCTTTATTGGTCCATAGCGCCAACTCTCTGTGAGTGTATCAGCCTTTATTAGTGCACTGCGCCAACTCTCTGTGAGTGTATCAGCCTTTATTGGTGCACTGCGCCAACTCTCTGTGAGTGTTTTAGCCTTTATTGGTGCACTGTGCTGACTCTCTGTGAGTGTGTCAGCCTTTATTGGTGCACTGCGCCAACTCTCTGTGAGTGTATCAGCCGTTATTGGTACACTGCTCCAACTCTCTGTGAGTGTATCAGCCGTTATTGGTACACTGCGCCAACTCTCTGTGAGTGTATCAGCCTTTATTGGTGCACTGCACCAACTCTCTGTGAGTGTTTCAGCCTTTATTGGTGCACTGTGCTGACTCTCTGTGAGTGTGTCAGCCTTTATTGGTGCACTGTGCCAACTCTCTGTGAGTGTATCAAACTTTATTGGTGCACTGTGCCAACTCTCTGTCAGCGTATCAGCCTTTATTGGTGCACTGTGACAACTCTCTGTCAGCGGACCAGCCTTTATTGTTGCACTGCACCAACTCTCTGTGAGTGTATCAGCCTTTATTGGTGCACAGCGCCAAGTCTCTGTGAGTGTATCAGCCTTTATTGGTGCACTGCGCCAACTCTCTGTGAGTGTATCAGCCTTTATTGGTGCACAGCGCCAACTCTCTGTGAGTGTATCAGCCTTTATTGGTGCACAGCGACAACTCTCTGTGAATGTATCAGCCTTTATTGGTGCCCTGTGACAACTCTCTGTGAGTGTATCAGCCTTTATTGGTGCACTGCGCCAACTCTCTGTGAGTGTATCAGCCTTTATTGGTGCACTGTGACAACTCTCTGTGAGTGTATCAGCCTTTATTGGTGCACTGCGCCAAGTCTCTGTGAGTGTTTCAGCCTTTATTGGTGCACTGCGCCAACTCTCTTTGAGTGTACCAGCCTTTATTGGTGCACTGTGACAACTCTCTGTGAGTGTACCAGCCTTTATTGGTGCACTGTGGCAACTCTCTGTGAGTGTATCAGCCTTTATTGGTGCACTGCACCAACTCTCTGTGAGTGTATCAAACTTTATTGGTGCACAGCGCCAACTCTCTGTGAGTGTATCAGCCTTTATTGGTGCACAGCGCCAACTCTCTGTGAGTGTATCAGCCTTTATTGGTGCACAGCGCCAACTCTCTGTGAGTGTTTTAGCCTTTATTGGTGCACTGTGCCAACTCTCTGTGAGTGTGTCAGTATTTATTGGTGCACTGTGCCAACTCTCTGTGAGTGTATCAGCCTTTATTGGTGCACCGTGCAAACTCTCTGTGAGTGTATCAGCCGTTATTGGTGCACCGTGCAAACTCTCTGTGAGTGTATCAGCCGTTATTGGTGCACTGTGCGAACTCTCTGTGAGTGTATCAGCCTTTATTGGTGCACTGTGCAAACTCTCTGTGAGTGTATCAGCCGTTATTGGTGCACTGTGCAAACTCTCTGTGAGTGTATCAGCCGTTATTGGTGCACTGTGCAAACTCTCTGTGAGTGTATCAGCCGTTATTGGTGCACTGTGCAAACTCTCTGTGAGTGTATCAGCCTTTATTGGTGCACTGTGCAAACTCTCTGTGAGTGTATCAGCCTTTATTGGTGCACAGCGCCAACTCTCTGTGAGTGTATCAGTATTTATTGGTGCACTGTGCCAACTCTCTGTGAGTGTGTCAGTATTTATTGGTGCACTGTGCGAACTCTCTGTGAGTGTATCAGCCTTTATTGGTGCCCTGTGACAACTCTCTGTGAGTGTATCAGCCTTTATTGGTGCACTGCGCCAACTCTCTGTGAGTGTATCAGCCTTTATTGGTGCACAGCGACAACTCTCTGTGAGTGTATCAGCCTTTATTGGTGCCCTGTGACAACTCTCTGTGAGTGTATCAGCCTTTATTGGTGCACTGCGCCAACTCTCTGTGAGTGTATCAGCCTTTATTGGTGCACTGTGACAACTCTCTGTGAGTGTATCAGCCTTTATTGGTGCACTGCGCCAACTCTCTGTGAGTGTACCAGCCTTTATTGGTGCACTGTGACAACTCTCTGTGAGTGTATCAGCCTTTATTGGTGCACTGCGCCAAGTCTCTGTGAGTGTTTCAGCCTTTATTGGTGCACTGCGCCAACTCTCTTTGAGTGTACCAGCCTTTATTGGTGCACTGTGACAACTCTCTGTGAGTGTACCAGCCTTTATTGGTGCACTGTGGCAACTCTCTGTGAGTGTATCAGCCTTTATTGGTGCACTGCACCAACTCTCTGTGAGTGTATCAAACTTTATTGGTGCACTGTGCGAACTCTCTGTGAGTGTATCAGCCTTTATTGGTGCACTGTGCAAACTCTCTGTGAGTGTATCAGCCGTTATTGGTGCACTGTGCAAACTCTCTGTGAGTGTATCAGCCGTTATTGGTGCACTGTGCAAACTCTCTGTGAGTGTATCAGCCGTTATTGGTGCACTGTGCAAACTCTCTGTGAGTGTATCAGCCGTTATTGGTGCACTGTGCAAACTCTCTGTGAGTGTATCAGCCGTTATTGGTGCACTGTGCAAACTCTCTGTGAGTGTATCAGCCGTTATTGGTGCACTGTGCAAACTCTCTGTGAGTGTATCAGCCTTTATTGGTGCACTGTGCAAACTCTCTGTGAGTGTATCAGCCGTTATTGGTGCACTGTGCAAACTCTCTGTGAGTGTATCAGCCTTTATTGGTGCACCGTGCAAACTCTCTGTGAGTGTATCAGCCTTTATTGGTGCACCGTGCAAACTCTCTGTGAGTGTATCAGCCGTTATTGGTGCACTGTGCAAACTCTCTGTGAGTGTATCAGCCGTTATTGGTGCACAGCACCAACTCTCTGTGAGTGTACCAGCCTTTATTGGTGCACAGCACCAACTCTCTGTGATTGTATCAGCCTTTATTGGTGCACAGCGCCAACTCTCTGTGAGTGTATCAGCCTTTATTGGTGCACTGCGCCAACTCTCTGTGAGTGTATCAGCCTGTATCGGTGCACTGTTGCAACTCTCTGTGAGTGTATCAGCCTTTATTAGTGCACTGTTGCAACTCTCTGTGAGTGTATCAGCCTTTATTGGTGAACTGCGCCAACTCTCTGTGAGTGTACCAGCACTTTAGGGTCAGCGTGCTGCAGTAACACATCCATAATCCCCACCCCCTACAAGGCGAATATTTTCAACATATAACACACTTTTGGCAATTTCTGTGAAGCAGACTATTCATGGAAGGAGGAGGCAGAGCAAACTAATTGTTGGGTATGGAAATCATGTTCTTGAATAACAGTACCATGGCGGAAAGTGCTATATAAATACTGATACTCCTGATAGGACTTACACTCGGTTTTTATCACTATTTGCAACTGGTTAAGTTTATCATCCTTAGCAAATACTACGCATACTAGGCTGAGAAGTGCATGTAAGCCAAGCCATCTCTCTACTACAACTGCTGGTAGAAAGGACTTTACTATAGACTGAACATGCCTGACAAGTATTACCAATGTAGGACCTACTGTTAATAACACACCAGATGCCATCCGGCATCAAACCACTTAGATAGTCATTGTCTGCTAAATAGGAAGAACGTGACTGAAATATGGTCATGCAATTTCTTTTAGAATAGAATCACGACAGCCCATATCCCATATATCACTCCCCCCCTGAGTCTATACCTACTCCCTATAAGGGTGATTAGGGGCAGACTGTGCTATGTGAGTGTGGGATATAAGATACTGAGGGACGCGGACGTATCATGTAAATATGTATACTGGCTCAGGTCACTCCCTCCCAGGGTAAGTATACTGGCTCACGTCACTCCCTCCCATGGTAAGTGTACTGGCTCACGTCACTCCCTCCCAAAGTAAGTATACTGGCTCAGGTCACTCCCTCCCAGGGTAAGTATACTGGCTCAGGACACTCCCTCCCAGGGTAAGTATACTGGCTCAGGTCACTCCCTCCCAGGGTAAGTATACTGGCTCATGTCACTCCCTCCCAGGGTAAGTATACTGGCTCAGGTCACTCCCTCCCAGGGTAAGTATACTGGCTCAGGTCACTCCCTCCCAGGGTAAGTATACTGGCTCAGGTCACTTCCTCCCAGGGTAAGTATACTGGCTCAGGTCGCTCCCTCCCAGGGTAAGTATACTGGCTCACGTCACTCCCTCCCAGGGTAAGTATACTGGCTCACGTCACTCCCTCCCAGGGTAAGTATACTGGCTCACGTCACTCCCTCCCAGGGTAAGTATACTGGCTCACGTCACTCCCTTCCAGGGTAAGTATACTGGCTCAAGTCACTCCCTCCCAGGGTAAGTATACTGGCTCAGGTCACTCCCTCCAAGGGTAAGTGTACTGGCTCACGTCACTCCCTCCCAGGGTATGTATACTGGCTCAGGTCATTCCCTCCCAGGGTAAGTATACTGGCTCAGGTCACTCCCTCCCAGGGTAAGTATACTGGCTCACATCACTCCCTCCCAGGGTAAGTATACTGGCTCAGGTCACTCCCTCCCAGGGTAAGTATACTGGCTCAGGTCACTCCCTCCCAGGGTATGTATACTGGCTCAGGTCACTCCCTCCCAGGGTAAGTATACTGGCTCAGGTCACTCCCTCCCAGGGTAAGTATACTGGCTCAGGTCACTCCCTCCCAGGGTAAGTATACTCGCTCACGTCACTCCCTCCCAGGGTAAGTATACTGGCTCAGGTCACTCCCTCCCAGGGTATGTATACTGGCTCAGGTCACTCCCTCCCAGGGTATGTATACTGGCTCAGGTCACTCTCTCCCAGGGTAATAACTCCAACATAGTGGACTGTCTGTCCCACTGTGGGGGATTTAATTCTGGCAAGCAGTAGAAGTCTTTAACTGTTATGAAAGGTAAATGATGACCCTCCCTTGACATGTATCTGAATTACATCACCAACATGACATCCCCTGTAGGGATTTTTTTTGAGGATTGAAAATTAATTTTATTGTCCGACACAATTTAACAAAAGTGGATAATGACAATAAAGGTGATTCCTCATCCAATTCATCTGTTACAAATCCAGTTATTTTCACATTATGACATATATGAATGTACATGATGAAATGAGGTCAAACAGGTAGAGAATATATATATTATGTACACAAAAACAAGACTACCATAGGACTTAATGGCCACACAACAGTGACACAGCGGATAACAGGGTAAAGCGGGCTCGAACACATGCTTCATTACTAATTACATTTAGTATAGAATACAAGAGTAAGACAATACAAGATTTGAAGTATGTAGTTATGAAGTGACTTCGGCAAAATAAGCAGTTAAGATTGTCAATGGGTGTAGTCTTTAAAACAGCTCCCACAAACAATAACATTGCAGCACACGATAACCATACGACAACCATTACTAGATTTACAAGATTAGGCAACATACTCAGTGTCCAGTAAGAGTAGTCATTACAACAGCTCCTACTTTACACGAGGGGGTAGTCATTACAACAGCTCCCTCATTAAAACATATCAATCATCCATGTTAACAGGATTCTTACTGACTTTAGTCAGGTCAGTTATGCCAGATAATCTCTTTTTAAATATAATCTTATCTTTACTGTGCTGATACCAGCTCCCTAAATTATTCCATAAAGTTATACCACGATGCATAGGTGATTTATTGTAACCATGATTTTGAGCAGTGTATTCTTTAAACTTTACATTGTTGTCCGATCTTAGACCAGGCCGTCTTGGTTCATTCTCAAGATATTCAGGATTCTTTGCAAGTTTAAACATGTAACACAATAGCATTACCTCCCTTCTCCTCTTTAAAGTTGGTATATCAGCTAATTTATACATCTCAGCCTCAGACAGGTTCCTACCCCTAAATACAATCTTCAGACCTCTCAGCTGAAGCCGATCCAATTTTTTAAGACAGTCCTCGTTTGCACCATCAAATACAAAACTAGCATAATCAAATAATGACATAATAGTAGTTTTATAGACAGTAAGAGCCACATTTTCAGTCAAATTGTGCCTCAGTTTACTAAGTCTAAACAGTCTATGGCTTACTTTAGAATTGAGATCCTTCAATGCACTATTAAAGCTCAAAGTCTTATCTATTTTTAGGCCTAGGTAACAATAGTTCTCAATCACCTCTAATTCAGTAGTACCAATTTTAAGTGAAGGTACTTTCATCTTATTTAACTTATGACTACTACCATACCAGACCACTTTGGACTTATCAATATTTATCGTTAATCTTTTTGATATAAACCAGGAGAGTATACTATCTAAAGCACTCTGCATTTTTCCTTGGGCCCTATCAGCACTGCAACCAGAAGTTAGTAAAACTAGATCATCAGCATACATATAAAAATCACAATTTTGTAGCACAGTACCAATATCATTTACAAATAGAATAAACAACAGAGGTCCTAACACGGACCCTTGTGGGACTCCAAAACGAACTGGCATTACTTGCGATGTATAATTTCCCATTTTTGTAAATTGACTTCTTCCCGTCAAATAGCTCATTAACCAATTGAGGTTACAATCATCCAGTCTCAATTCCCCCAGAGTTTCAATAAGATATAAATGATGTACAGAGTCAAATGCTTTTTTAAGGTCAATATAACTGGCACAAGATAGGTGTCCTCTATCTCTATTTTCATATAATTTGTTTAAAAAGGCAAATATAGCGTCTCCTGTTCCTAAACCTTGTCTGTAACCATATTGACGCACTGACATTGTACCAGCTCTATTAGTAACATCTGTTATATGACCATGCATAATTTTTTCAGCAATCTTTCCTGGCACCGGTAGAAGAGAGATAGGCCTCCAGTTTTTGATAAGTTTATTGTTTCCATCCTTTGGAATAGGACTTACCCTAGCAACTTTCCAGATATCAGGAAAGATCCCTGAATCAAAGCTTAACTGATACAGCCAAGTCATTGGTGTTAAAAGAAATTTTAAAGCCACCTTTAAAATATCACATCTGATGCCCATTATACCGGATGTTTTATGAACATTAATCTCGTCAATGTAGATTGAAACAAGCTCCTTTTCAACTCTAAGCTGAGGTACAAATGCATCCTCTGGTTCCTTGAAAACAACGCGTTCAGGATAACCTTTTACAGTCATATCATTAGATAGCTGCTTACCAATACTAGAAAAATATGTATTCATGTAATCCACAGACTCTTGCTGTGATATGATTATATCATTATCATCAATTAATTCGGGTGGTTCAACATCAACTTCAGGTTTCAATATACCATTCACAATTCTCCAAAATTTCTTTGGATTATTTTTACAATCCCCCAAGGCCAGCTTGGACTGATCTGCTTTCGAGTACTTTATAGCCCTATTAATTCTACAACGTAGAGACCTAGCTACAATTAGATAATGTTCATCTCTAGTCTTTAGAAACAAACCAACATTATTTTCTCTTTCATGAATAAGGCTCATTATTTCAGGGGTCATCCACCTATGCCGCCTGTCAACATATTCTACTCTCACCCATGGACAGTAGGTATCTAGGAAGTCTTCAATATGTGCTTGAATCATCCTCCAGCCTTCTTCAGGATCAGAGCATGAATAAAACGAGTCCCAATCAAGTTCACATAACCAATCTTTAAAAAGATTCTCATTGAAATCCTTGTACCTACGTATATACATTATTTTCTTTGTATATGTAACTTTCATTTTACATTTGACACTAAATACAGGCAGGTGATCACTAACCATAAAATTTAGAACCCCTGAGGTAACATCATCATTATAGTTTGTCAGAATATTGTCTAAACATGATATAGTTTTCTTATAGGGTCTCGTACATTGATGTATCAATTTATGATAGCCCTCAAAGCGACACAAATCCAACAGCCTAACAGCACTTGGCAGCTTTTCTCTCAAAGTATTGATGTTTATATCTCCCATAAGCCATTGTTCTTTTTTGTTGTATTCAGCATGCTTCATTAATTTTAACATGTGTACAAAAAACGGGTCCATTTTACCAGATGGTGGGCGATATACAATAATCACTTGAAGCTTATTTCCATCTCTAAAATCTAGGTCCAAAACAAGGCATTCAATGTCTTTGTTTGAGCAACTCAGGCTCCTATCTATCATTACATCTACAATAATATCATCTCTAACATAGGCAGCAATACCACCCCCTTTCTTGCGTCTACGATCTAATCTATAAAGTTGCATACCTTCCCAATGTATCATATCATCATTATAGTCATCATGCAGCCATGTTTCGCTCATCGTAACAATGTCAGTGCCATTCAATTGATCAAAAATTTCAGATCTCTTATTATACATACTTCTCGTGTTTAAATGCACCATCTTCAAACCCTTCATCTCCAAAAAATCATTCACTCTAGTGGTAGTCGACATACAAAATATACAATGAAAAAGATAATAAGAAATATATACAAATAAATAGAGGATCTTGGGGAGATCTGGTTTATTCCCCAGAGAGAGATAAGATTAATAGCTATCATGGATAGGCATTAAAGATGTAGTGTGGTCCTTTCTGCTTGGTTAGTTTGAATAATAACACACATATTACACATTTTTATTCAAACGTTGTTAATAAAATGTCAGCTATTTTCAAACAACTTCTTTCCTTGTTCCCTGTGTATTATAGCCATTTTGTCATTAACCAGTCATGAACGTAGTCTCTCTTTATGATTATACTTAATATTGGATCCTGTTTATTTGTTATATAAATAAGGGTTAGCTTCAATATTTCTTACAGTCTGTTTATTCCTGTCATTTACATGGATTCTCATCATATGGCAAAAGAATGCGTCTGTGGATCAGATTGTTCAGAAAGCCCATCAGCGTGTCATTAACACAGGTTTTGAGGACATCTATAACAAAAAGACAGCATTATATAAATCACTGTTTGACTTGAAGGGAGCCTCCTTGTCATGTCTTTAAAACCTGTTTTAATGAAATGCTAATTATATATTTGAACAGGAATTATATCTTGCGGAATATGATGAAATGTGCCACGCAAAACCTAAAAATGTATTGGAACTAAATATTCATTTTTGTAACATAGCTGGCTAATAATCATAAAACGGATCACCAATGTTCACCGATGCACCAATAGAACACTAGTTCCTACATCCTGCTGCTCGGCTTGCCTCTGAAAGGTCTGCAATCACTGTGTAGCATACATAGCGAATTTGAGATAATGACATTTTCATACCAGAGATATACATTTACAATCACATGCATATGTAAATGCTATTTTGTGACAGCCCATTATCCTTAAAAATGTGGTGGTCAGCGGAAAATGTCATGGAGAAACCGGGACTCGAACCTGGGACCCTCCAACTTCAAAGCAGAAGCTCTATCCCTGAGCTACTTCCCCTGGCCTGACATTCTCTACCTTCCAACTACCCTGGATCGGTATGGTATACATAGGGGGAGTGACACAACCAAGTGAACAGTCCCTCTGAAGGCTCTGCGCACCTGACGGGGGAACGAACCCCTACAAAGATATCACACCACAGATTTGCTTCTAAAGACGGTATTTGCAACACAACCATACCTTTAAACCTCATGGAAAAAGATATCTATGACGGGTGAATGACAAACCTTCATTGTTGAACTAGATGAGATAGCCTTCAGACATCAAAAATAGAACAAAACAATCAAATGAGCACCTGCTCAGTAAGCAAGTACACTTTAATTAGTCTTAGATTGAGTCCAAAAACAAACTTTAAGTACTTAGGGTAGCACTTCAGTAGTTTTATTTACCAAGGCTTTGAACGCTGAATTTAAACCACGAGGTGTTCTTTTGGACTATGGATGATTATGTGTGAATTATTGATTTTGTTTTCCTGGATTATATTTTAAGATGAGCTGCTATGGCTAGGGTAAAACAAATTGATTTGTTTGTAAATCAACATCTTACAGGTTTTCTGGATTGAAATGGGACAATTTTTAGACATCAGTACTAGTGCACTTAACTCTAAAAACCAAGTTGCTAGTGATAGGGGCGGTCTTATTGACTCTGAAGATTTAATTTCCAAAGCCAAAATTGACCTGTTTTAAACCATGAGAAGTTCTCATAGACTCTGGACGCTTATTTGTAAATGCTGTTATTTCACATTTCCTGGATTCTGTTTAAAGATGAGTTGTTACAGCTCAGATGAAACAGATTAATTTGTTGGTACAATTGGTTGGTTCGTTTTTTTTTTCTGGTTTAATGGATAATGCCACCTTGCTGCCATGATAGAAATAGTCTCATCATGTCAGGCTAGATTGATGTTTCACTCATGAGGTGGGGGAGAGAAGGGTAAGGGCTTGTGTTAGTGAGTTAACGGTATTTTTGGGTTCAATCTGATACATACATATAAAGTCTAGTTCCATGTGGAAAAACAACTATGGAATGAAGCAATAGCACAATTGCCTTTAACTGTCTCTTACAATATTCAGCAATTGTTTTTGTAATTGAGCATTTGGGAATTTCATCTGGTGGCTGTTTGTATCTCAGCCCTAAATGCTTGAATTGGGATAATGAATTGACCTAAGGAAGTAGAAGCTTGGTTTACCCTCAATGCTACCATGAACGTGCTATTAAGTGTGTACATAGGCCTGACTGGTTTAATGCTCATACGCTAAGGTTATGTTGACATGAGGAGGTGGTAAGTTGGCTTACTCCTGCTGCTGCCATCATGGCACTATTAACCGTGTACATAGTGTTTAACCATAATGGTACTATTAACTATACACATAGTGTTTAGTCATTATGGCACTATTAACTGTGTACATAGTGTTTAACCATAATGGTACTATTAACTATACACATAGTGTTTAGCCATTATGGTACTGTTAACTATACACATAGTGTTTAGCCATTATGGTACTGTTAACTATACACATAGTGTTTAGCCATTATGGCACTGTTAACTGTGTACATAGTGTTTAACCATTATGGTACTGTTAACCGTGTACATAGTGTTTAACCATTATGACACTATTAACTGTGTACATAGTGTTTAGCCATTATGGCACTGTTAACTGTGTACATAGTGTTTAACCATTATGACACTATTAACCATGCACATAGCGTTTAGCCATTATGGCATTAACTGTGCACATAGTGTTTAGCCATAATGGCATTATTAACTGTACACATAGTGTTTAGCCATTATGGCACTGTTAACTGTGTACATAGTGTTTAGCCATTATGGCACTGTTAACCGTGCACATAGTGTTTAACCATTATGACATTAACTGTGTACATAGTGTTTAGCCATTATGGCACTGTTAACTGTGTACATAGTGTTTAGCCATTATGGCACTATTAACTGTACACATAGTGTTTAACCATTATGTCACTATAAACTGTGCACACAGTGTTTAACCATTATGGCATTATTAACCGTGTACATAGTGTTTAGCCATTATGGCTCTTTTAACTGTGCACATAGTGTTTAGTCATTATGACGCTGTTAACTGTGCCCATAGTGTTTAGCCATTATGGCACTGTTAACTGTGTACATAGTGTTTAGTCATCATGGCACTATTAACTGTACACATAGTGTTTAGCCATTATGGCACTGTTAACCGTGCACATAGTGTTTAACCATTATGACATTAACTGTGTACATAGTGTTTAACCATTATGGCACTGTTAACTGTGTACATAGTGTTTAGCCATTATGGCACTGTTAACTGTGTACATAGTGTTTAGCCATTATGACACTGTTAACTGTGTACATAGTGTTTAACCATTATGGCATTAACTGTGTACATAGTGTTTAGCCATTATGGCTTTAACTGTGCACACAGTGTTTAACCTTTATGGCACTATTACTTGTGCACATAGTGTTTTGCCATTATGGCACTGTTAACTGTGCACATAGTGTTTAATCGTTATGGCATTAACTATGCACATAGTGTTTAACCATTATGGCATTAACTGTGTACATAGTGTTTAGTCATTATGGCACTATTAACATTGCACATAGTGTTTAGCCTGCATAGATATGTACTCTGCTAAAGTAGTCTTATAGACAAGTAACCAGTTTTTACATCTCAGATATAACTAGTATGAATTTGAGTATTGCTTCTTGTCACATAGATTTCATACATCTTATGAGGTGTATCTAGTTTCCTATAAGTGCTGCTTTCTCATAGGTCACTTGACCTGAAGTTTTTGCCCTCACTTTTTAGTGTGTGTGTGCAAAAAATAAAAAAATAAAAACACCTAAAACAACAGTATACTTTTTGCCCAGTGGATTAATTTCCATGGTTTTGACAGCTGGACCCATATTGAGTTACAGCCTAAAGTTGATAAGTGCATGTCTTGTAGCAACATAACAAGTGTTGTCCACAGACTAGTCACACAGCATGACCTTGTTTATAATAGTGCTTTGTTAGGGAGCTGTTAGACGCTTTAGTTATTCTATGTCTGTTTGTTTATGCTCCTGTGATGTACCCTATCTACCTCTTAGTCAGACGTGAATCAATTATCATCTTCATGCACAACCACAGACCTGCCAATTGGTACCCAACCTTTTACTCCCGATGTATGCACAAACACAGCCCTGCCAATTAGTACCCAACCCTTTACTACCGATGTATGCACAAACACAGCCCTGCCAATTGGTACCTAACCCTTTACTCCCGATGTATCTACAAACACAGCCCTGCCAATTGGTACCCAACCCTTTACTCCCGATGTATGCACAAACACAGCCCTGCCAATTGGTACCCAACCCTATACTCCCGATGTATCTACAAACACAGCCCTGCCAATTGGTACCCAACCCTTTACTCCCGATGTATGCACAAACACAGCCCTGCCAATTGGTACCCAACCCTTTACTCCCGATATATGCACAAACACAGCCCTGCCAATTAGTACCCAACCCTTTACTCCCGATATATGCACAAACACAGCCCTGCCAATTGGTACCCAACCCTTTACTCCCGATGTATGCACAAACACAGCCCTGCCTATTGGTACCCAGCCCTTTACTCCCGATATATGCACAAACACAGCCCTGCCTATTGGTACCCAGCCCTTTACTCCCGATGTATGCACAAACACAGCCCTGCCTATTGGTACCCAACCCTTTACTCCCGATGTATCCACAAACACAGCCCTGCCTATTGGTACCCAACCCTTTACTCCCAATGTATGCACAAACACAGCCCTGCCTATTGGTACCCAGCCCTTTACTCCCGATATATGCATGAACACAGCCCTGCCTATTGGTACCCAGCCCTTTACTCCCGATGTATGCATAAACACAGCCCTGCCTATTGGTACCCAGCCCTTTACTCCCGATGTATCCACAAACACAGCCCTGCCTATTGGTACCCAACCCTTTACTCCCGATGTATGCACAAACACAGCCCTGCCTATTGGTACCCAACCCTTCACTCCCGATGTATGCACAAACACAGCCCTGCCTATTGGTACCCAGCCCTTTACTCCCGATGTATGCACAAACACAGCCCTGCCAATTGGTACCCAACCCTTTACTCCCGATGTATGCACAAACACAGCCCTGCCTATTGGTACCCAGCCCTTTACTCCCGATGTATGCACAACCACAGCCCTGCCAATTGGTACCCAGCTCTTTACTCCCAATGTATGCACAAACACAGCCCTGCCTATTGGTACCCAGCCCTTTACTCCCGATGTATCCACAAACACAGCCCTGCCTATTGGTACCCAGCCCTTTACTCCCGATGTATGCACAAACACAGCCCTGTCAATTGGTACCCAGCCCTTTACTCCCGATGTATGCACAAACACAGCCCTGCCTATTGGTACCCAGCCCTTTACTCCCGATGTATGCACAAACACAGCCCTGCCTATTGGTACCCAGCCCTTTACTCCCAATGTATGCACAAACACAGCCCTGCCTATTGGTACCCAGCCCTTTACTCCCGATATATGCATGAACACAGCCCTGCCAATTGGTACCCAGCCCTTTACTCCCGATGTATGCACAAACACAGCCCTGCCTATTGGTACCCAGCCCTTTACTCCCGATGTATCCAAAAACACAGCCCTGCCTATTGGGACCCAGCCCTTTACTCCCGATGTATGCACAAACACAGCCCTGCCTATTGGTACCTAGCCCTTTACTCCCGATGTATGCACAAACACAGCCCTGCCTATTGGTACCCAGCCCTTTACTTCCGATGTATGCACAAACACAGCCCTGCCTATTGGTACCCAACCCTTTTCCCCGATGTATCCACAAACACAGCCCTGCCTATTGGTACCCAACCCTTTTCCCCGATGTATCCACAAACACAGCCCTGCCAATTGATACCCAACCCTTTACTCCCGATGTATCCACAAACACAGCCCTGCCTATTGGTACCCAACCCTTTACTCCCGATGTATCCACAAACACAGCCCTGCCTATTGGTACCCAACCCTTTACTCCCGATATATGCACAAACACAGCCCTGCCTATTGGTACCCAGCCCTTTACTCCCGATGTATGCACAAACACAGCCCTGCCTATTGGTACCCAACCCTTTACTCCCGATATATGCACAAACACAGCCCTGCCTATTGGTACCCAACCCTTTACTCCCGATGTATCCACAAACACAGCCCTGCCTATTGGTACCCAACCCTTTTCCCCGATGTATCCACAAACACAGCCCTGCCTATTGGTACCCAACCCTTTTCCCCGATGTATGCACAAACACAGCCCTGCCTATTGGTACCCAGCCCTTTACTCCCGATGTATGCACAAACACAGCCCTGCCTATTGGTACCCAACCCTTTACTCCCGATATATGCACAAACACAGCCCTGCCTATTGGTACCCAGCCCTTTACTCCCGATGTATGCACAAACACAGCCCTGCCTATTGGTACCCAACCCTTTACTCCTGATATATGCACAAACACAGCCCTGCCTATTGGTACCCAACCCTTTAATCCCGATGTATCCACAAACACAGCCCTGCCTATTGGTACCCAACCCTTTTCCCCGATGTATCCACAAACACAGCCCTGCCTATTGGTACCCAACCCTTTTCCCCGATGTATCCACAAACACAGCCCTGCCTATTGGTACCCAGCCCTTTTCCCCGATGTATGCACAAACACAGCCCTGCCTATTGGTACCCAACCCTTTACTCCCCATGTATCCACAAACACAGCCCTGCCTATTGGTACCCAACCCTTTTCCCCGATGTATCCACAAACACAGCCCTGCCTATTGGTACCCAACCCTTTTCCCCGATGTATCCACAAACACAGCCCTGCCTATTGGTACCCAACCCTTTTCCCCGATGTATCCACAAACACAGCCCTGCCAATTGGTACCCAACCCTTTACTCCCGATGTATCCACAAACACAGCCCTGCCTATTGGTACCCAACCCTTTACTCCCGATGTATGCACAAACAACTGTGTAAGTTACATGAATTCCTTTTGCACTATTCATGAAGTTGATGTTGCTAACCTTGCCTCATTGGTTTTGTAGGTGAGTCCTTCTATTTGGCTGTATTCTGGTCAACTTTGTGACACCATACACAATGAAAGGTAAAGTAATGATGGTAGGTATAACAGTTCCTTTTAGAATTCGTACTGAAACTATGAACCTAACATCTAAAAGCTTAGACTCGTTACAAAAGATATTCTGGTAAGGAGTTTACATATTTGACCAGAGAATGCTTCAGTCATATGTTCAAGAAATAAGAAAAGTCTCATACTATCTGATGCCATTTAATATTTTTTTTGAAGTGTTTTATTGGGTCAAAGAAAGAACAATAATAGAATAAAATTATCCCTCTCCTAGCAACCTTGTATTAAGGTTTTTAAGCTAGGTCCCATTAGAAAGTCAAGCGGTTGTTGCATAATACAATTAAACTGACAATATATAGTAATGACGACCTCCATTCAGAAGAATATACCGTTTAGGCCTTTCAGTAACCTAAGTACAAAAGCACAACTTTAAGCAACTCGGGGGGGGTGATGAGATGGGAAGAGTTATGATTAAATAGTTAAGAAACTATGTCAGTAATATTGAGTTACATAAAGCAATTTGGGTAGTCTGACTTAATGCTAGATTTAAAGGTATAATAATCTTCAATAAGTGTATACTTTGTCTTGAGTTGGTTCCATCTTTCAATGGCTCTATACGGTGCACTGTGGACTACAATGGGTTTCAAGGATCTTATTATTTACAACCTTTTCCCTTGATGGTATCTTGTAGGAATTAATCTATCATCGGCATTATTTGGGTTACAAGCAAGCTTATAGGCATATAGAATTAAATTAATGTCTCTCCTATCTGCCAGATCACATCAATTACTGGCTAGTTGAATTTCCTTTGTAGTCAATAGAGGGTTTTCTTCAAGCTTCACAAGATATGCCATTCTTAAAGCCCTATTTTGTAGCAATTGTAGTTCTCTATTTTCCCCTCTATTATCCCTATCCCATATAAAATCACAATATTCGAAACTAGGTCTGATCATAGATTTAAATACATCAACAGCTGCCGTCACATCGAGATATTTTCTAGTCCTACCAAATTGAAACAATTTATTTTTAATATTTCTTAGGCATTGGGCCCTATGCTCAATAAATTTGAGCTCAGGGTCCAAAGTAACACCAAGGTAGGGAAAAGTGAAAACTCTTTCCAGCTCAACACCATTAAGACTAAATCTACACTGATTGTCATTTTGCAAATTGAAAACCATCCATTTGGTTTTTGTTTCGTTTATGGTAAGGGAGTTATTTACACACCATTTTGATATTGTCAACAGATGTCTATGCATAGCATCTTCCCTAGTTGTGGCAATCACTGCATCATCAGCATATAGAACTATATCAAAATCATCAACCTTAGCTAGGGAATTAATATAAATAGAAAAGAGCACAGTTCAACCCTTGTATTGAGTTACAGCCTAAAGTTAATAAGTACATGTCTTGTAGCAACATAACAATATGAGGACCATGTTGTTAAGCCATGAACTGTATATTAATATATCCAAATGACAAAGTGAATAGCGAGTTGGAAGTACCATACTTTTACTTATGGGCAGGTCCAAGCAGATGTCCCTCCATGACATTTCCTATTTTGTTGGGAATTCGGTGCTAGACATAAAGATGAATCCTCACAAAAAAAAGAAATAATTTTATTCTTTTAGATCTTGTTTCAAAAATGGAAGTGTCACGGAGGGACAAAATGGACCTGCTTGGACCTGCTCTTATATTCACTTTGGTAGTTGTGTGGAAAGACTGACAGGATTTGAGTGATCTTATATATGAGATGACACTGTCCTGGCATTAGGGTGAACATTTAGGAGATCTTTTACTCCCAGTCATGTACATAATATATAAGTATTCTGTGGACTAACTCCCAGACAAGCAGCAGTGCCTGACCTTGTGAGCATGCGGTACCCCTCATTAGTGGATGCACCAATTAGTGAGTGGCCCCCTCTGGTGGCACACCCTGGAGTTATTTATCTGCCCCCTAAGTACCTCATCTATGTTGTGTGCAGTCTTCCTCCAAGTTAGAAACTGCAGCCTTATTCCCCCCGTCATTACACAGACTCTGTAAATAACTCCAGCAATCTTCATACTGCTGACGTCTGTGGGTGATTTTGTCATGGTGGTCCTACAGCCGCTATAATGAAGGGCACAATTGGCACTTGAGGTTGTCCAGTTAAAGGAAGTTGTTGAGTGTATATCATGAGTTTAACTCATTCATGGTGAATTAGTGCCGTTAAGTTACACATATGTGAATAGAAAGTTGACATGCTGACAAAAGTGTATTCTCATTTCGACTATTCCATGCCAACCCTTGGATTGTATAAATGTACCAATTCCATAGCAGAAACATGAAACATAGATTCAAATATCAAGATCTCAATATGCTACATCCAAACATGTGTGGCCTATTGTGCAACATTTATTTGTATTATGTCATTTTCTCATCCTATTTAATATGGCTTTCGATTCAGATCAATATCCAGCTTTAGGTACTTGTATCTAGAAGAAGCTCAACATATGCAGCTTTATGAATCAGTTGTATCAGATTATCAGTTAATCTTCTTAAGTGTGTTTGATTCAGACTGTTGAGAGGGAGACACTAATTGCTACTGCCACCTTGGGAAAAAGGACACATTTAATCTCCTATTCCAAAGAAAAAAAATGGGCAGTACTTTCAGCAGACTCGTTGGTGACAACTAAGAAATCATGAATAAGAAATGTGTCAATAATAGAAACAAAAACAGTTCGTTGTTTCTTGGTGCCTGTGTGGGAGTGGAGTAGTTGATGATATGGGTTGTGAACACAGCGCCCTCATTGTACCATGTACTAGAAGTCTAGTATTTACATCTTGTGTTTGATTTAGTTATGCTACCTCATCAGGTATAGAAATACTGTCAGGTATAGAAGCTAACCCTTTCAGGACACTGATGCATGAACCAAACTCAAGAGTAGCTGAACATTGGAGCAATTCCTTAAATTGGACTAAAATGGGTGGAGTCGGGGTGGGAACATAGTGGCGCCACCTACATGTCTCATGAACTACTGACCTGGTTTCCATCTTGGCCACTGTGTCTCCCTACACGGACACAAATTTGTTCACAATTGGTGCATAATGCATTATAGTGAGCAGGAAAGAGGTAGAGGCAGACAAAGACAGAGACAGGCAGAGATAGAGAAATGCAAAGGCAGATATAGAGGCAGAGACAACAAGATATACAGAGACACAAAGCTGCAGAAAAGCTATAA
Organism: Acholoe squamosa; assembly: GCA_949317995.1. Taxonomy (NCBI): domain Eukaryota; kingdom Metazoa; phylum Annelida; class Polychaeta; order Phyllodocida; family Polynoidae; genus Acholoe; species Acholoe squamosa. The sequence goes on along the minus strand of OX439043.1, from coordinate 81,545,997 downwards.
AAATAAAACAATAAGAACTCTTTCAATTACCCCTATAAATTGGGTGACAGCCATATGTTTCAACTTTTCTTTTCCTTCCATGGCTCACTGTTCACTATGCCTACATGCCATGTCACGTGACTGGTCCTCCCTAGTCACATGACCCAACATGGTGCACATGGGCTATTTTGATCCAGACAAGCTGAGGGGCATGTCAGACCTCCTTCAGGGTCACATGACCTTGAATGCAGGAAACTATTCAGTCTTTTTTCAAACCTGACTTATGGTGAGATATACATAGAGTAGCCGCGAGCATTACTGGCATGGGGGGTATTACTGGCATTCTAGCATTGTGGTAGCACTGTGTTACAAGGAATCTCTGTAACACTGAGGAACCACAAAAAAAAACAACTTAATCCAGTTGATCTCTGAAAGTGTAAACATGTTCCTAAGTGTAATCATTACACTGAAAGCTTTGGCCCAAGAGAACTGCTGTTAATTTGACAGCAATTTTGCAGCTGTAGCTCCCAACGCATTATTTAGATACAAACAAGCCTCTGGTTCTCTGAAACAGTCACACACACAGACTCCGCCTCAGGAAATAGAACCTTATATAAATAATCAATGGAGTTTTTGTTTTTTTTTAAATCCATATTAATTATGCAACTTGCACAAAAATGCCTCATTTCGTTGCGATGTATATGGCTTTTTGAAACTCAATCCCCGACAAATTACATTGCATCAGTTCACAGTACTGGCGCTACTTTTTTGGTCTTGTTTCCCTGCCAGAAAGATGTGGTATTAAACCCTTTAAAGGACGCTGATGCATTCATGCAGTCTCACCCCCACTTCATTGGTGCATCATGGTGGCCAAGGGCATGATGCACCAATGAAGTGCTGGTGAGCGGTCTCACCAGCACTTCATTGGTGCATCATGGTGGTGAATGGGCATGATGCACCAATGAAGTGGCAGTGAGCCGTCTCACCACCACTTCATTGGTGCATCATGATGGCCAATGGGCATGATGCACCACTTCATTGGTGCATCATGATGGTCTATGGGGTTGATGCATTAACAAATTACCTGGACCTAACTCAACGTCACTAGGTGATTGTTTACAAAATCTAAGAAATGGAATTTGTGTTTTCCTTCTATTCAGTTCTCGTGTCAGGTGCAGCATTTAACTTATAATTAAACAGAGCAATTAGAAGAAATCACTATTCATATGATTATTTGTAATGACAAATCAATATCAATTAGTAAGAATTGACACTCAGTGGAGTAAATACAGATGGTAACAAGTGCAGGATTGCACTCCTAGAATGGAAATAGACAACTAAATGCTGGAAGTCTGAGGCAAAGAAAACAGCTTTTATTCATTTCATGACATGGAGGGAGGAAAACAGACTTATGGAATAAACAGTTTACCAATGGGAGTAGAAGGTCGTAAACAGGGATCTGACAGTAAGAGGAAGTAGAATGAAGCAACAATAGGTGGAGTTTGAGTAAGGGATAAAGGAGATAAATGACATACAAGGATGGAGACAGGGAAAGGAGAAAGGACAGACATACAGCATAGACATGATTTAAAAGCAGAGTGGGGGGGGGGGCTGGGGAAATAGGTAGCTACAGCAGAGTATTTAGAAGGTAAATGTAACAACAAGGGATGAAGGTACAAGATAAGGTGCACTACTCAGCAGAAATAAATCATGGTTCACGAAGGACACTATTTGTTAGGGTCTCTGTGCTCCAAGTGAAGAAAAAAGAAGTAAATATATTTACAGATATGGCAAGTAATGCAGATTAGAACTCCCATTCTGCAAGCAGCACCATATTTCACATTTCATAAATGACCCTTGGTTGCTTTTGATATTGAGGCAGAGGCATTAACAGGAGGATCTGTGACACCTTGACAAATCATTATATCCCAAAATAGGACCCAGAGTTTGGTCGTGTGCTGAGAATATGTGGCTCTGTCTTTGGGTTTCCACTAAAGAAGGTGTAAAGTTTGAAATCTGGCTGGAGGTAACTGATTGCAGTAACTCTATTCTTACTTCTGTTAACACATACATAGAAATCAGTTCCTCTACCAAGGATGAATCTAGTATAGTTATCATCAATGTGCCATGCAACCAGATCAATCAATACTTCAAAATTGATGACAAAAAAACTCAACATCATCTTTACTCCATGACATAATGTCTCAATAGGTTATTGGAGTAGCACAGACGTTTACATTTGGACTCATATTTCAAAAGATGAGCCTAAAGGTGCAGAACCTTCAGCTTACTGTTCTGCCTCTCTGCCACTGTTAATGTCTCTGTCTGGCTGTGGTTCATCTTTATGTGCCATGCCTATGAACTAGTTACCTTGTACTAGTCATGCCCGGAATTCATTAAAACCTGTGAGACAAAAAGGGGGAAAGACTTTCAACAACCTAGCTCTACCCTGCCTGCAGCATTATCACACATTCTATAGCGAACACAAAGAACCATTTCTATGTATGAAGTTTTCTTCGTGTGCGCCCCAATTAACAAAGCACCATCTAAGGTAGGCAGCAGTGAAGCCATAAACAACAACAAAAATGTTGAGAAAATCAAAATACAGCTAATAGGGTTATTGTGAGCTCTGGTTAAGGCATAGACAGTTCAGCTCATAGGGTCATTGTGAGCTCTGGTTTAGGCAATAGACAGTTCAGGAAATAGGGTCATTGTGAGCTCTCATTAAGGCAATAGACAGTTTAGCTAATAGGATTATTGTGAGCGCTGGTTAAGACAATAGACAGTTTTGCTAATGATATCATTGTGAGCTCTGGTTAAGGCAATAAACAGTTTAGCTAATAGGATTATTGTGAGCGCTGGTTAAGGCAATAGACAGTTTAGCTAATAGGGTTATTGTGAGCTCTGGTTAAGGCAATAGACAGTTCAGGAAATAGGATTATTGTGAGTGCTGGTTAAGGCAATAGACAGTTTAGCTAATGAGACTATTGTGAGCTCTGGTTTAGGCAACAGACAGTTCAGCTAAAAGGATTATTGTGAGCTCTGGTTAAGGCAATAGACAGTTTAGCTAATAGGGTTATTGTGAGCGCTGGTTAAGGCAATAGACAGTTTAGCTAATGAGACTATTGTGAGCTCTGGTTAAGGCAATAGACAGTTTAGCTCATAGGGTCATTGTGAGCTCTGGTTAAGGCAATAGACAGTTCAGCTATTAGGATTATTGTGAGCACTGGTTAAGGCAATAGACAGTTCCACTAATAGGGTTATTGTGAGCGCTGGTTTAGGCAATAGACCTTTCAGCGGGTGGAATTAACTAGTGGTGAAGTAAAGGGAAGAGCAAAAGGGGAGGATAAGGTTTGAAGAATAAAAACACAGATCTCAGAAGTCTGAGAGGGAACAGATAGGTTTTATTGATTAGATTAAAGACATGAAGTGAAAAATACTGTTGAGGACATGCAACGCAGTTCACAGTGGTTGATAGGGACGCCAGGTTTTATCTGAGTTCATTATTAGGCATCAGAGCAGGTTTAGATGTATAATGTTTTGAGATGAAGGATTGGAAAATCAACAGATAAAAGTGATGAGAAAAATACAGGCAACAGGAATGGGAAAGGCTCTATCATGGACCATCTTATTATATATGGCTGAGATGTCTTCTGGTGTAAAGGCCAAAGAGGTCAGAGGGTAGTGATGGAGCTCTCCACAGTGAAGTGAGGCACTAGATTTCCCTGTTGCATTACAGTATCTTTGAAAATAATGCAAAGTTATACCATAGCCTCAATGTTATTTATGTCTATCAAAGGTTTTGAAGGCTACTTGCCACGTATACATTGAATTGAACTAAGTGACTTGTCTTTTGTATACTGATGTTGTATCTATTGTCGTATTTCTTAAAATAGGGTTAGGCTCTTTTAACAAAATGGTAAATTGTAATGGCATACAACAATTTCGCTCGTCTAATCCTCCCTGTTTCTCCTTCTCCTCATTGCGTGCTACATTTATGTGAATTCACATACAAAGGCTCATTTAGTGAAATGTCATACACAGAGTCTCAGGCAACCTATGACTACTGTTCCAAACTTCCAAACTGATCTTTAACTTCAGACTTCAAAGATCCGCCTGCTACAAAGAGGCCCTGAGGCAGTTTAGATTGGATTTTGCTGGCTTCAGAGATTTGGAGCCTTAAAATAGCTTTTGTTGTCACCAGAGAGAGAGCTTGAACCCCAAAATAAGTTATGGGGATAACATTACTGGGCCTATAATAAAGATTTCTCTAATGCGCTCTCCCAGTCAGTTGACTGCACATTCTGACTTGAATTTAATGGGAAAAGGTGTACACTTGTACATAAAAGAAGAAAAAGGAAATACCATAAAGCACGGAGCCAGGTCTCGTTCAGAGCACATAAATCTATTTTGGGGCACACAACTGCTACAGATTTCATTGAAATCTGTAAATTAGAAACCAAGGAGTGCTCAAAGATATTGAATTCTGTCCTATTCCCAGGTGTAGGTCTCAACCCGGCTGGTGAAATAAATCAATACTATGGTGCAGACATATAAATACAAACACATTGATGAAAGCAATGCGGCCTTTGTCCGTAAGCACACGCTGTCACTAAAGGAGCTGACACCTGGACACAAACAGTATAGGCTCCTGTTACACACACTACATGACATGGATAGTGGGGATTATGTACAATATTGATCAATGAATAAACTTGACCTACGGCAATGAACTTAGGATATGACATACTACGGAAATAATCGACCCAGGGGAAATGCACAAAAGATGATTGAATCACAGAAAGGTATGGTATGGCTTCATGACCCAGGGCTGAAGCACTGAGCTGAAGCACTAAGGTAGAGCAGAGGGAGGTTCTTTTGTTTGCATACTAAGTAAATCTAGAGTGGGTTGCCAGTATTATAGGTAACCTTCAGTTGATTTATTGGTAGGTGTTTCATTTGTCAGACTTATTTAGATAAATCAGAAACTTCAGAAATAAATGATGACTGACAACCTGGGTTGGCATCATTTCAACACAGTGTGAAGAAACAAAGAAGCTATGGTGTCTATTATTATAATAATGACAGGACTGTCTTACTGGGTTGCATTTTTCTGCAGAAATTATACAACATGTTACCAAACTTTATCATAATTCCATCATGTTGATACAGATAGGGATCAATATAAAAACTTTAAAACGCATTATAAGGTCACAATGTGCACTTCCAATCCATTTCTGCCCACAGAAGGAAGCGCTTATCCAAGGAAAAGTATGGTATTTTGGAAGTGGAAACAGTCTGATAGACTCAAAAGATCTTGAAAGCAATCACTTAAGAGCTGTTTTGAAAGTGCTCAGCAGAATCCCCTCAGGTTTCTATCCCATTATATATCCATATAACTTTAACCCGTAAATTCTCAGTATGAAACCTTTGAAGAAAAAGGGAAATTAGATGGATCAAAATGGACCAAGAATCATCAAATGGTTTTGGAGATTTTCACATGTCCCAGGCAGCATTGACCAGCCCAGAGCCCTTACAGGCCCATGACTAACCGATTGATGATAGAGAGAGAACATATTTATGTCAGTGTCTACTTGAGTACCGGTATCTCAGCACGTTTGGTGAAAAGTCCAATGTCAGTCATTCTGTATCAAGAGTAACATCAATCATCCTGTCACAACCCCGGGATAGGTGCGAAGTTCAGGGGCCATTTCTCAACGCACTACAACTGCTCATTTTCAAGTCGTAGGGGAGACCCTCAATTAGTGACATTAGAGCGCAATGATATTGGTAATGTAGTACCTGCAGCAGTGTTAATGAAAACATTGCATTATATGAAACATAGAAAAATGAATCAATGATAAAAGCCTGTAATACACTTACTGCCATTGCAAGTGATCGATCTCATGAAAACAAACCGATGCATTTTAGAACTCATACATGTCCATAAAAATGGACACAATATCTTTGAAAATAAATACAAATTGAATCAAGCTGCTTTCGCAACCATGGGAACTAATCCACAAAGTCATAAATAATGACTCCAATTCATAACTCAGGATGTGTCTGTTTTTTTCAGTTCCTACACAAATCACATTGTACCAGTCCACTCAGCAGGTGCTTGTTTGGACTTTTAATTTCTATGACAGGTGGCTGTCTTTTAGTTATAGCCAGGCTGTTTGCTCTACATGTACTAATTAGGCATCATAAAACAGCGGCCAGTACACTGCTGCACAATACATGTATATGACCTTGGATGCATTATGGGAGTACAGTGCACACCTGATCAAGGTCATGGTAGCTGTTAGCAAGCTGAGGGTCATCAATTGGTCTAGACATATGTTGAGTTGGTGATTCATTGTTTGGGAAGTGATTTATAAAGACAATAGACAACTCGTTCTTCATATCTTGCCTGTCTGTTGTCTGTGCAAGATGTGACGAAGGAATTGTCCGCTCTCTTACTATAGTGTACTTAGTGCCTAGTATATTACCACTCTGTATGGTGCCTTCTTCTCTCTTTGGTGACACAGAAAGGCAAAGACACAGTAATTTACAATCTTTAAAGAACACTCTTGATTTTTTTACTATCAGTGAATTCACTGTCTCTCATTTCAGATCCATGTTTGTCTTTTTTGTCTACCCTAACAATCCGTCATTCGATTGTCAAAACTTATATCTCCTCCCAAGCATTTCCCATATCTCATTTCCCCGCTTTTATCCTTCACACTTCAAACTGCCTTGGTTTGTGAGTATTGTGCCAAAATAGCCACTGCCATGCCTAGGACTTAATGACAGCTATTTAGTTCACCGAGGAGGCCTATTTGTAAATCTCAGATGAGGTAATTGGACATTCTCAGCATGTGACAAATATATCTCAAAATGACTGTTCCACTGTACACTTCAAAGAGTTGCCTGCACCCTTCTGTGTCATTTGGAGGGTTGGTAAAGTGGTTTCCAGTGCCTCTGATTTGTAGTAAATGCATCTGTGGATTGAATCAAAGTGCTAAATTTAGATGGATTCCAATGTTGTCTGATTATTCCCCGCTAATAACCTGAGATTACCTTAACCTTACTGTCTTAGTAAGATGTGTACCAGGAGCATATGCAAACAGACAGATTAAAACAGGCCTCCTCAAGGTTAGAGCCAAGATAGCAATTATTAAGGTTTCTGTACCCAAGTCTTTTTATTCTGATTACCCTGTCTCATTTAATCTCTTCCACATTTATATTTGTGTTCAGATTCTACTTGCATTAGCTGAAGTCAATCCATCAGCCCAGAATGGACTCTTCAATGAAATATCTAGAAATATCCTTGGCAATGTCATAATGTCAGGAGTGACACATGCTACAGAAAGGGGGACCTTAAATCAAGATAAATAAAAAAAAAGAAGAAATAATAAGAGGTGAATTTATAACAGTCTAGAGGCAGAGTAGAGACTGGAGAAGGGTCTATGTGTAGTTAATAGGTTTCCTAATGGCAGCACATCAGCTAAACTAACCTCACTGCTTCCTCAAGTAAACATAACCTTAACCCTGGCAACATTAAGTAGCAAACTTAAAGGGTCATACTGCCACACCTGTAACATAATGTTGAGGTAAACTAAATTATATGATACATTCTCATACCCGAGACAAACTTCAATCCAATAAAGTTATGCCAACTGTGAGATTAGAGTCAGAATTTAGGAGGGATATATTTAGGTTAGTAAACATACTGGGTCATGTCAAGGTGCATCTCAGTATGTGTACCAAGGGCTAGGTGTATGTGCACAGTTAATAGCACCATAGTGGTTGCAGCATCTCTAAACCAATCTACTACTTCCTGATGTCAACATGTACCTTTACCAGAGGCACCACGTACGGGTGGGTACTGCAGGCTGGATAAAAGCCCTGATCAGTTCATTATGTCAAACATAAACAAAAAACGGTGAGAGAATCCTGAGATCTTCACCTACAGCCCCTCATACATTATATATATATATATATATATATATATATATATATATATATATATATATATATATATTGACTACTTGACAAAAGAAATACAGAAGATTGAGAGATTTCTACAAAAACCATGAAGGCATTTTTTATGGGGCCAATATAAGGTAAGCTGTGTTTTACGTTTATGTAACCACTGCATACCATGTGTAACCGATTAACAATTGACAATTATTACGATTCCCCTAATCTTTGTGAGGAAAAGGACTTTAACAGGGTACCAGTATCAAATCTCCCCACTCTATATCATATTGATCAAAGTACCTGTCCCGTAGTCTTCTACATCACATTCCACCTAACTGTACATTGTAAAACACCAGGCAACATTTCGTGTTAAGGTAAAATAAATACCGCCTATATCAAACAACGTTCAGACTGATCTCACTCGTTAATCCTACCTATAAACCGAGCATAATTAAGCCATAGTCTTAACTCGGCACCTTTTAGGATATTAAAGAACTTTCTTTCCTCTTACCGAGAATAGTTAGTAAGGGTAGGGGATGGATCCCTTATTACCTAACTCTAAAGTTACACTGACTCAGCCAATATAGGAGTTCAGGGTAATGGCTCTTTTTTCAAAATGAAAAATTACAGCCTTGATTTATGTGTGTTATATAGAAAAAAACGCCTTCTGTTATATCTCTAGGTTACCAACAGCACTTAAGTCCATAAAGGAGGCCAGTTTGTAAGTATTTGTACGTCTGTAAGACAATTTGACTTTCTCTGCTTTTGGCAACAGTCTCCAACAGCTCGTTAACGACTGACTTCAAAAAGGTATGCATCCACATCATTCAGTAGGTGGTAAAAGTGGTTGTTGGTGAGTCGGGGAGTACACCGTTAACTGACGATTTGAAGTGAACGAATGTGTGTCCTAGAACCACTAAAGTGGTAAGAAGCCAAATAATATCCTTTGTCCAGATGGCAAGGACGAAGACATTCACCATCAGAATTACCTAACTGCAACAGATGATATAAATGTGGTGAGCGGATGATTTCACTCATTACCATAATGCTAAAATGGTTACTCCTGGTGAACCCCTACTGTTATCAAGTAAGGTGGAATTCACTCAAGGAAGAGGATGAAAGTGATGAGATGGGAATGTTTGATTACATCTAAATAAAAATGCTATATGCTTAAACGCTTTCCCATATCATCTGATGAATACTTAACAGCAGTAAAAAAAAGGCAAAACAAATTGAATTCCAAGAAATCAGTTTTCCTTTTCTAATTTCTAGAAAATATGTTGGGCATGAACATTTTAGACAATATCAAGAATTACTTTAATATCTGTGGGATGGAATCTTCCGGTAATTGTCTGGGACTAAACAGAGAAAGGCAAAACAAATCTGAAGCAGGTTTTTACTGTCAGCAGATGCACTGTCTCTCGTTTCAGATACCCTTTTCACACCGAGTTCTCAGATAGTTCCTGTAAACCCCCCATCTCATCTCCCCACCTTTGTCTCTTTACTCCTAGAACTGCCTTGATTTGTGTGCAATGGGAGACAGAACACCTTCTACAATGTCTTGGAGCTCCATAAAGCAGTCCAGTTTATTAGTCTGAGACGATGTCCTTAAGACAATTTGACATTCTCAGCTGGAGACAATTGTTTCCAAATTGCTCTTTTACTACAGACTTCAAAGAGCAGCCTGCATGTATCCGTGTCATTTGGTGGGTGGATAGAGTGGATGTTGTTGACTGAAGGGATTTGCAGTAAATGTAACTGTGCTAGGTCTGACAAAAGAGAGGACTCATACTAAATTAGAATTATACCCAAGTAATGTCAAGGTAGGAGAGAGTGCCGTTATAAGATGGCAAACATTAAGACCTACACCATTAATACTTATAATAGCAACACATGTAAGGTTTGACAAAGGACAGACGATGTGCCATACATTGCAGGTGCATAGAGAGAATTCAACTCAGATTTGTCATTTCAAGCTGTTTCTCCAAGCAAGGTTGTCAGGCTGTCTTCCACCAGGTGTGGCTGAGTAGGAGACAGGTTGACTACCATAAGTGAAGGAACAGCCCCAGGTGTGCTACAGCATATTGCACTCACCTCAGTAGGTTGTAAAACACATCCTGCATGTGGTGTATATCTGATATAAACAATATCAAAGACTGTTTGCTGGAGTAGGTAAAGAACTCTCAATAGATGAATAGAAAACTCCTGACTCCACAGCTCAACCATTGACTGCACCTGTACCTTCCACAACACCCAGGTATATGTATAGAAATGGTATTATTAGACTGAAATGAATGACAAAAGAGTTTGTAGCTATGGGACAAATACTGATGTTATCCAATCAGATACCACATCAGTAAGGATAACTTTGATAGAACAGTTACATGTTCAGCTCATTTGACGGAATATCTGATATATATTTTTTTTTTGAACAACTTTGAACTTTATTGGTCATAGACATATGAGTCAACGAGCAGATAATACAGAATTAAATTGTACAAAATACACGTATATGAAGACCAATATGTTCCTGGGTCGAGGCGAGGATATGCACAATACAAAATATGAACCCTACCCATAAACCAAAATACTATTCAGCCATTGCCTTAACTCAGTAGCTGTTTTCCTCGTAACAAGAGTAGTCAGTCAAATGATAGGAGTGAACCCTTTGATACCAATCTACCCTGACTTATCCAATATTTAATTTTAGGGTAATGGCTGTTGCACAACGATCCATTGTATAAAATCAATCGTTCTAGTGTATGCATGAGCACATATGATCAGTCATTTGGGAATAATTGAAAGTGTTTCACAACAAGCAGTTACTCATGACAGTGGTCCTTTAAGAACAGCTGTGAATTAGACATCCAGCTGCAGAATGATCTTTGCCAATAGTTGCCAAACAGTAACATCTGCTTGGTTAGCTGATGAGTGTGTCACCGTACACCATCCCGCTAAAATCTCTACTTCCAGTCAACCCCTACTGATACCAATGTAATGTGGAATTCAATGATTGAAAGGGCTGGATGTGATGAGATAGAAGTCTTTAATTACATTTAATCAAAATGTGAAGATCTTAAAAGCTTTACCGTATCATCTGATGAATACCTTTTAACTACCTGAAGTCTCCTTAAGAGAACCGCAGACATGCCTGACTGGTCGGCGATCTGTGTGCGTGTCTGCGGAGGATGTCTGAACCAGTCAGTCAATATCAAACATGATTGATTTCTCCAAATCTAATCTGATCAGACATCTTCAGTTACAAACTGAATCTAGCCCAGTCCATGGTCACCTTCATATTATGCTAGCAAGAAGCATGTGATAGATAAAAGCATCAAGCCTTCCGATGATTAGAGCCAAGACAGACATTAATAAGGTTTCCATTGGCAAATCTGTTCAAACTGATTACCAAGACTGATTTCATTATATTCATATCCTGATTTGTTAAGGTTCTATTTGTGCCAGTGGGAGTCAATCCATCAGCCCAGATTGGACCTTTCCAATAAGATGTGGGTGTGGAAATATTAATCATAGCGTTATATTGTATTGTACTTTACACCACTGTGCATTCCAAAATGAGAATAGCGAGATGAAAATGGAACAGAAACATTCGATTTAAGTTCTTATTTCCCTTCAAAGAGCATTATTAAGTCAAGATTAAGGTTTGTGTGGTCAAATCTATTAGAAATTTCAATCCAATAACCCACATCTATTCCATCATTTCCTTATTTGTAGAGATTCTACTTTTATAAGTGGGGGGTCAACCCATAAACCCAGATTGGATTTTTGAAAACATCATTCTGCGGATTGAGAAACATCAAACGCTGTGTCAGGAGTTCAGGAGCGACATGTGTACAGTTTGCAGAAATGTAAAGCACCAGCAAGTGAAATATAAAACAAGGAATTTAATTCTGAGAAATTAGTTTTCCTTCACCAATTTTGAGAAAATGTGAACATGTACATGTACGTAGTAGACAATATCAATAATGGCTTTGATGACTTCACCTTACATTCCATCGTTGTGTATTGCAATACGAAAATAGTAGGAAGCAGCATTGTCCTCCCTTCAAAGAGCATCATGGAGGTGTTTGTATCTTTTGTTATCAATATTCCCATGATTAAGCTTTCCAGATATATGCAAATCTGTACCAATATATACTAATGGTTGTTATTCTCAATCAGTTTACATGTGATTAAAGTACCTTAAGAAATGCCCATCTGACACAGATCAGCTAGAGTATGAATAACTCAGGGTGGTAGTTTGTATTCTTACATGAAGTATATGCAGCAGTACATGTAGAAGTAGAAGTGTTTGCGCATATTGCACATGGTGCTCAGAACCCATATATGGGATGTAGTGTGGGGTCTGATAGTGGTAAGTACACCACTCATGTAGCTGTCAGACCAGCTCCATCCTGGTACCCCTACACTACTGTCTTTGTACACCACTCATGTAGCTGTCAGACCAGCTCCATCCTGGTACCCCTACACTACTGTCTTTGTACACCACTCATGTAGCTGTCAGACCAGCTCCATCCTGGTACCCCTACACTACTGTATTTGTACACCACTCATGTAGCTGTCAGACCAGCTCCATCCTGGTACCCGTACTCTACTGTATTTGTACACCACTCATGTAGCTATCAGACCAGCTCCATCCTGGTACCCCTACTCTACTGTATTTGTACACCACTCATGTAGCTATCAGACCAGCTCCATCCTGGTACCCCTACTCTACTGTATTTGTACACCACTCATGTAGCTATCAGACCAGCCCCATCCTGGTACCCCTACACTACTGTATTTGTACACCACTCATGTAGCTATCAGACCAGCTGTACCCTGGTACCCCTACACTACTGTATTTGTACACCACTCATGTAGCTATCAGACCAGCCCCATCCTGGTACCCCTACACTACTGTATTTGTACACCACTCATGTAGCTATCAGACCAGCTGTTCCCTGGTACCCCTACACTACTGTATTTGTACACCACTCATGTAGCTATCAGACCAGCTCTACCCTGGTACCCCTACACTACTGTATTTGTACACCACTCATGTAGCTGTCAGACCAGCTCCATCCTGGTACCCCTACACTACTGTATTTGTACACCACTCATGTAGCTGTCAGACCAGCTCCATCCTGGTACCCCTACACTACTGTATTTGTACACCACTCATGTAGCTGTCAGACCAGCTCTACCCTGGTACCCCTACACTACTGTATTTGTACACCACTCATGTAGCTATCAGACCAGCTCTACCCTGGTACCCCTACTCTACTGTATTTGTACACCACTCATGTAGCTGTCAGACCAGCTCCATCCTGGTACCCCTACTCTACTGTATTTGTACACCACTCATGTAGCTGTCAGACCAGCTCCATCCTGGTACCCCTACACTACTGTATTTGTACACCACTCATGTAGCTGTCAGACCAGCTCCATCCTGGTACCCCTACACTACTGTCTTTGTACACCACTCATGTAGCTGTCAGACCAGCTCCATCCTGGTACCCGTACTCTACTGTATTTGTACACCACTCATGTAGCTATCAGACCAGCTCCATCCTGGTACCCCTACTCTACTGTATTTGTACACCACTCATGTAGCTGTCAGACCAGCTCCATCCTGGTACCCCTACACTACTGTATTTGTACACCACTCATGTAGCTATCAGACCAGCTCCATCCTGGTACCCCTACACTACTGTATTTGTACATCACTCATGTAGCTGTCACACCAGCTCCACCCTGGTACCCCTACACTACTGTATTTGTACACCACTCATGTAGCTATCAGACCAGCTCCATCCTGGTACCCCTACACTACTGTATTTGTACACCACTCATGTAGCTGTCAGACCAGCTCTACCCTGGTACCCCTACACTACTGTATTTGTAGACCATTCATGTAACTGTCACACCAGCTCCACCCTGGTACCCCTACACTACTGTATTTGTACATCACTCATGTAGCTGTCAGACCAGCTGTACCCTGGTACCCCTACACTACTGTATTTGTAGACCACTCATGTAGCTGTCAGACCAGCTCTACCCTGGTACCCCTACACTACTGTATTTGTAGACCATTCATGTAGCTGTCACACCAGCTCCATCCTGGTACCCCTACACTACTGTATTTGTACATCAGTCATGTAGCTATCAGACCAGCTCCATCCTGGTACCCCTACACTACTGTATTTGTAGACCACTCATGTAGCTGTCAGACCAGCTCTACCCTGGTACCCCTACAGTACTGTATTTGTAGACCACTCATGTAGCTATCAGACCAGCTCTACCCTGGTACCCCTACACTACTGTATTTGTAGACCACTCATGTAGCTATCAGACCAGCTCCATCCTGGTACCCCTACACTACTGTATTTGTAGACCACTCATGTAGCTGTCAGACCAACTCCACCCTGGTGCCCCTACACTACTGTATTTGTACACCACTCATGTAGCTATCAGACCAGCTCCATCCTGGTACCCCTACACTACTGTATTTGTACACCACTCATGTAGCTGTCAGACCAGCTCTACCCTGGTACCCCTACACTACTGTATTTGTAGACCACTCATGTAGCTATCAGACCAGCTCTACCCTGGTACCCCTACACTACTGTATTTGTAGACCACTCATGTAGCTATCAGACCAGCTCCATCCTGGTACCCCTACACTACTGTATTTGTACAACACTCACGTAGCTATCAGACCAGCTCTACCCTGGTACCCCTACACTACTGCATTTGTACACCACTCATGTAGCTGTCAGACCAGCTCTACCCTGGTACCCCTACACTACTGTATTTGTACACCACTCATGTAGCTATCAGACCAGCTCCATCCTGATACCCCTACACTACTGTATTTGTACACCACTCATGTAGCTATCAGACCAGCTCTACCCTGGTACCCCTACACTACTGTATTTGTAGACCACTCATGTAGCTATCAGACCAGCTCCATCCTGGTACCCCTACACTACTGTATTTGTACACCACTCATGTAGCTATCAGACGAGCTCCATCCTGGTACCCCTACACTACTGTATTTGTACACCACTCATGTAGCTGTCAGACCAGCTCCATCCTGGTACCCCTACACTACTGTATTTGTACACCACTCATGTAGCTGTCAGACCAGCTCTACCCTGGTACCCCTACACTACTGTATTTGTACACCACTCATGTAGCTGTCAGACCAGCTCCATCCTGGTACCCCTAAACTACTGTATTTGTACACCACGCATGTAGCTATCAGACCAGCTCTACCCTGGTACCCCTACACTACTGTATTTGTACACCACTCATGTAGCTGTCAGACCAGCTCAATCCTGGTACCCCTAAACTACTGTATTTGTACACCACTCATGTAGCTGTCAGACCAGCTCCATCCTGGTACCCCTAAACTACTGTATTTGTACACCGCGCATGTAGCTATCAGACCAGCTCTACCCTGGTACCCCTACACTACTGTATTTGTACACCACTCATGTAGCTATCAGACCAGCTCCATCCTGGTACCCCTACACTACTGTATTTGTACACCACTCATGTAGCTATCAGACCAGCTCCATCCTGGTACCCCTACTCTACTGTATTTGTACACCACTCATGTTGCTATCAGACCAGCTCCATCCTGGTACCCCTACACTACTGTATTTGTACACCACTCATGTAGCTGTCAGACCAGCTCCATCCTGGTACCCCTACACTACTGTATTTGTACATCACTCATGTAGCTATCAGACCAGCTCTACCCTGGTACCCCTACACTACTGTATTTGTACTTATTTGCTCCTTTTGTGAATAAACTCAGCGTGACCCTAACCTTTAAGGCCGCTGACACATCAATTCATCACGTCCTCTGGTCATCAGGAGGCCCATATGGAGCCTTTGTGCAATCTTGCAAGGAAATGTTTCATGCATCACAATGACCGTATATGTTATTGCACTCCCAGAAGGTATGCATGATGCTTCAATGAAGTGCTGGCAAGTAGACTGTATCAGTGCTTCATTAGTGCATCATGACACCCAATGGACGTGAAGTACCAGTATGTTAGCAGTCTTTGAATGGTTAATATATGTAAGGTCAGGCTTTCTACCTCAAACCTTAGCCCTGAACCCGCCAATGTTCTACTGGGAAGAACTGGTGTAATGGTATCCCTCAATCCTCGGTCCCAGGAACCGACGCATTTATAATCTGTCCCAATAGGTGATGAGAGGAATTTTCAAGATCCTATGTATTAGATAGTAAAACTTTGAGGACAGGTAAGACAATCTAACATTCAGCACTCACAACAGCTACATCCAAATTGCTTTTGTATTGTCAACATCAAATACCTGGCACACTGACTCATGCCATCCTTAATGCAGGTAAACTGGTTTTTGGTAGTTTTGCAGGTCTCAGTACTTTCTGATGACAGTTGTTTGACAGCTGTATATTTAAAAGTTTGACTCATGCATGAAAAGCGATAACATGTTTCTACCCATAAATACCAAACAAACTCACAATTGATAGTATAAGTCACAGTCTAAAGGTATGGATAGTTTTTTTTTCCAGGTTTATTTCACATACAAAGATGCAGGAAAACACTTCAGGTGAAAAATGATGAAGCAGGATATTATTGGTAAGGGTGTAGGAAACACCCTCTTAAATAGATTCATAATAGGAGACGTGAAAAGGATGCATATTCAAATTAATGATTATCATAGCTGATATTCATAATTGGTCACTTGACTATATGGCCAATGGCTTTAGCAGAGAACACATCTATCCAGGCTAAACACTATTCGCACCGTTAATAGGCCTGAAATCGGAGCAGCGGGAGTAAGCTAATTTACCACTTCCTCATGTCAACACAACCTTAACATTGGACCATTAAGGTAGTCAGCCTTATGTGCACAGTTAATAGCATGCTTAACTAATGGCCTACATAAAAATATCGATCAGCTAAATATTTAAATCAAACCTACCATTGCAAAGATAAGATATATTATATTTTAGCAATAATAGATTTATGAATAATTTTAAGGAAGATTGATCGACTTTGTATTTTCCTTTAAATCATGAGAGGTCTTACTGATGATTCATTTGGGGTGAGGCACAAACTGATATATAGATGTGTGTTTCTGTAAACAATATAAGCCAATTTGAAAATAGTATATAACACATTGACAAAGTTTGACTAGAAATGTTTGGCATGTGTGTAATAAGCAAAGTAACCAAGGAGAAAGGACCACCATCAGACACCCGTCATTCTTGTACATGATAGCTATTAATCATAACTGTCTATGGGGAATATAACAGACCGCCCCAGGTTCCCTGTAGGAAGTATTGAGTTATTGGTGTGTACGCTAAGTGAAGGTCATCACATACCTTTCATAACAACTATAACATACAGGCAGAAGTAGACACCGCAGTGACATGGACAGTTCACCACTAATGCTGTCATCATGCAGCACGTTAGGAGGATATGACCGGAGTCAGTATACATCTGAACCTGATACATCCGCCCCCCTTAGTATCTTATATCCTATACTCATATAGCTGTCTGATCCAAGCACAGTCTGCCCCTAATCACCCTTATAGGGGGTCAGGGGGAGAGTGATATATGGGATAACTGCCATATGGTCATCCAATTATCTTTAAATGATGATATCGAGGTAACCTAATGAGCAAAACTAGTATTTCTAGACGAATCAGAAAAAAAGCATATGACACTAACGACTAAGTCTGGATGAGGTAGATAAACCTCAATGAAATATACCTTGTTTCAATGAAAATGTCAAATATTTGAAATCAACACGGATACCTGTAGCAGCCATTGCCACAGCTACAGCTGCTTTAGCAGTGGGATTGTTATGAGGAGTGAGGAGACCTATCTTTCTTAGTTAAGAGTCAGACTCAGACACAAAATAAGCAAGGAGAGAAACAAACGTTCTGTGATTGCAGATCGATTTTCAACATCACAGAGAACAAACTAAGTAAACCTACCATGAGTTTCTACACTAGACGATGTATTCAGTTCGGTCAGTTATCTCCTATTCAGGTATCAACGATTTCTTTTTCAAAAATTAATTTCTGTCTGTGGCAATGATTTAATCCATTATTACCATATTTCCTTGTGGCCCAAGGTGATTGCTGTGGGTGTAGTTTATTTATGGATCAATAACATGCATGGCCCCAACTATTAGTGTCACAAAGTATGTGTAACACTGGACAGGATCAATACCATACATGCCCCCAACTATTAGTGTCACAAAGTATGTGTAACACTGGACAGGATCAATACCATACATGCCCCCAACTATTAGTGTCACAAAGTATGTGTAACACTGGACAGGATCAATACCATACATGCCCCCAACTATTAGTGTCACAAAGTATGTGTAACACTGGACAGGATCAATACGATACATGCCCCCAACTATTAGTGTCACAAAGTATGTGTAACACTGGACAGGATCAATAACATGCATGGCCCCAACTACTAGTGTCACAAAGTATGTGTCACACTGGACAGGATCGATACCATGCATGCCCCCAACTATCCGTGTCACAAAGTATGTGTAACACTGGACAGGATCAATACCATGCATGGCCCCAACTATCCATGTCATTAAGAGTGTGTAACACTGTGTCCAGATGTCAGTGCCTGTATCAACAGTGTGCACACAGAAAAAGGGCCTATTGAACTCATCAATTTGCTTGTTTGTGTGTACATGATAGTATTGATTCATTGTACTAGACCTGCTAAGAACCTACACCTCTAAATAGGACAGGCTTTATAGTCCTTGCTTATTGATTTCTAATTTACAGATGTAGAGTAACAGGTCCTATTAGTGCCACTGAGAAAAACATATTCCTACTCACATGAGTCTAGATCCAGACTCAGGCAATGTCGCCAAAATGAGTATTGTTTGAGACTCAGCCTGATCCTTCTATGATACTCAGGCAAGGCCAGAGTATCACCCCATGATCAGAATCTGTCTGAGTATTATTGAGTAGATAATGATTTCAGATGATTGATAGATACAGTCACTAGCATCCTGACTTGAAATAACATAATATGTGAATGAGAAATATAGAATTGCAATAACAAGAAGGGTGTAACTCAAAGAACGTATGAGTTTCTCACTGTTAGCTGCATGGCTAAGCCTTATGTCAATCTTTGGCTGACGATTCAGTGAAGTCAAATCAGGGATGATATATTCATTTGGACAATATTCTGCAAGGTTGATCATGTTTCTTCAATATTACACAATATTTATATTCATTTTTGATGCAGTATACAATTCCAGGTACTGTTCTTAGAGGGGGTCCTAATGGCGGACACCATTAACTTATTGACCATATCTTGCATTGATTTTAGCAATGCTGATTCATTTATCTGTCATTTGAATGCAATTCTACATGAATATCATATATATTTGAATGGCAATTGAAAGAAACTGCATGGATGGCAAAATACTCAAGGAAATCATCATACAATTAAGTTATCATTCCTAACCTGATTTACACTTAAGAGATTTCTTGCAATGATGTGCTGCTGATAAAGTCTATGGTTGAATAATGTCCTACATGACGGAATTCATGTATGGTGATGAATGTATTATGTACTATACTTATTATGGAAGTCTACTGTCCGCTGTTAGGTACCTGTGTCCGCTATTAGAAAAAAAAACAACATTTTCTCAGCTCATAGATTACCTAGTGATATACATGCAAATTGCCTTACCACCCATTAGGCAATTATTATTGTCATCCTTTGTACGAATATGGACTTGTACAAACCTTTACTTCCTGGGTTATTTAGATATTACCTTTAACTGTCTGCCTATCGGGTCATTTACTCTATGTGCTGTGTGCACTGTGCTCCGATGTATTCCTTCCTGTTTATTAGATGAAATTAATTCATTTCATGAAATCTATTTTGTTTGTCTAACTATTTCTTTTTGTTCAACTCATTCGGATTGCTCGGAGACACGGTTGTATAGACTTCTACTTTAAGGTTAAAAGTCAAAGTAATCAATTCAATTTCTATTAGCTATGTGGCCTATACCTTTATGCGCTTGGAATCAAGAACTGCTCCTTGTGTCCTCCTTTTCCTATTTCACCTCAAACACTCACCGCTTTCAGTTTCTTGAAAACACTTAAAGTGAGAACCTTCTTTTTAACTAAGAGAACAGACTGATAGTGGGGCCTTCAGGACATTCATAGTTCAGTTCAATTAAGGCTTAGAGTAATATTATCCACAGTAGATACTTCCTTAGCATCTGGGCTCATCCCCATGACAACATTACCTTGGTGAAGCTCACCTCAACGACATAATCTCATGCCAGCAAAGTGTAGCCCCCCTTTTTTTTTACTTAACCCTGTAAATGATTCCATTAAATATCTGTCAGCCAAATGCCAGTATTGCAACCTAAATAATCTTTAAAAATCTGAAGGCTTAGCTATTTAATGACAACGTAGGTAAACATGCATCATCAGCATCAGGATCATGAACATCATGCCATGATTAGACAGACCCTACTGTTGTACGTGTTTCCAGGAGACGCACGTCTCCATGCAACAGTTGTGACGTATGTGGCACTATGACATCACTGTAGTAGTGATGTCATCGATACTTCAATCTCCGATCATAATCTTTGTGTGCAAGATTCGGTTGAATGTCAATAGTTTAAAATGTAATTAAAGAATGTGAAAATGAAAGACAAAATGGCCGACTGCTGTAATCCATTGGAGGTCGGAAGCAGTAAATATTGAACCAAGCTATGGATTACTGCGTATTCGGAGATGATTTAGTGTACATTTGCAGGTAAGCAATTTGGTGACTTATTGCCCATGTCTCAATTTCATTGAAACTTGTTTTCCGCAGGTTTTGGGTGACAGGGTTTGTCTCTTGACTGTTTAGGAATGGTCCCCCTCTGGGCAGGTTTCCAGCTTTGCTTGAGGACCATTCCTAAAAAGAGCGGTTCGGAAACAGCAGCACATGTGGTTAAAGCTAAATTGTCTCCTATTATCCATAGGGTCTTACAAATTGGGTTCTTAAGGTCAAACAACATTGGCAGTTGACCTAAGTCTTGGCGTGTTACATTTCACTTATGAGAAATTTGGGGTGACTTTGTATAAATGTAGCACACAACCCAGCAAATTGTCATTATCTGTCGTCATGATTGATCATCAATGGTGACTCCTTTTTGAGTGATAACTCACTGCGTCATCTTTCACCACTGTGTTTCAGTCTCACATGACATGGCGATTTATCACAACAGTTGCCAACATGATTTCACTTATTGCGTGAGTATGTGCCACCCCTTGTCATCCCTCACAAAGCATGGTGACTTATCACCACCATGGATCTAACTTACTGTGTGAGTATGTGCCACTGCCTGTCAACTCTCACTCAGAATGGGGGCTTATGACAACTATCGCCAAGATGGATCTTACTCACTGTGTGATTATGTGCCACTCCCAGTCAGTTCTTACTCAGAATGGCCACTTATCACCAACATTGCTAATATAGATGTCACTCCCTGCGTGAGTATGTGCCAGTCCCAGTCAACTCTCACTCAGAATAGCAGCTTATCACCACCATCGCCAACATGGATCTCACTCACTCCGTCAATATGTGCCACTGTCTGTCAACTCTCATTCAGAATGGCAACTTTTCACCTGCATTGGCACATGGCTCTCACTCACTGCGTGAGTTTGTGTCACTCCTAGTTAATCTTCTCTGAAAATAGCAACTTATCACCACCATTGCTGACATGGATGTCACTCACTGTGTGAGTGTGTGCCACTGTCATCAACTCTCACACAAAATGGCGACTTATTACCATGATTGCCAACATTGGTCTCACTCAATGCATGAATTTGTGTCACTCCAAGTCAATGCTTGCATCATCGGTCACTCACTCTCATTCAGAATGGCAACTTATCACCACCATTGCCAAAGTTGTTGAGACAGCACCACTGTTCAACATGTAGCCTATCTAGGAAGTGTGGGCATGAAGTATAAGTCCCATATGTATCAAATGTGTTTTTTTTTCACACTGATTTCCATGTAATACTTCAGAGTTGAATCAAACAAGATTATATAGAGAAAATATCAATTGAATTTAGATAGAGGTATCTCTAAAATGAAAGCAACTATCCATAAACACCTTTTCTTTGGTTACAGGAAAAATACATAGGGAAATATCTACATGAACACCTTGTCTGTGGTTAGAGGGAAGATACATATGGCATACCTTCTCTGGCAAAACACACTTTGATCTGGCAGATGTGAGGCTGCATGATTACCAATGTCGATGATCATGAGCTTTTCATCTAACAAGGTGAGTGATCACCAGCATTGCCATCACTGGTGAATCTGAGTGATCACCACTCTCGCCATCCATGGTGAACCTGCGCTATGACGTTGTGCACTTTTCATCTAGTAAGGTGAGTGATCAACCGCCTTGCCATCCCTGGTGAGTGTGAGTCATCAAGATCCTTGCCAACTGTGGTGAACATGTGCTATGGCATGGTGTGCGTTTCATCTAGCGAGGTGAGTGATCACTTGTGTCCCCATTCCTGGTGAGTGTGAGTGATCAAGATCCTCACCATTTGTGGTGAACCTGTGCTATCATGAGGAATGCGTGCCATCTAGCAAGGTGAGTGATCACCCGAGTGACCATTCCTTGTGAGTGTGAGTGATCAAGATCCTTGCCATCCATGGTGAATGTGCATTATGACGTAGTGTGCGTCTCATCTAGCGAAGTGAGTGATTACTTATGTTGCCATCCCTGGTGAGGAAGAGTGATTACCACTGAGGTGAGGCCATGTGATCACCACCATTGCTATTCCTGGTGATCTTGTGCTATAGCAACGTCGTCTTTCATCTAGCGACATGTGTGAGCCACTTCACACAGGTTGACGAGGAGTCACGACAATTTGCTGGGAATAATGAGAACAAGAACTACAACATCAGTATAAAGAGAACAAGTTAATACCTTCTGAGTCTCTCAGTTCAATTTAATCTGTATCAGACTGGTTGCAGCAAATGGTAGCAATGATATGCAAAATTGAAAGGAAAAAAAAGATATCCTTTTCCCCTTGACAATGCGGTTTAACATCACTTAGAGGCATAATTAGACCTAACAGGAAAGTCAAGGAGACTCCTTTGATGCCTCAGTTGACACGGTGGATAGCTCCAGCACTATCTTCTGACATGTTCAAACTTCAGTCTGAATGGCCAGAGACCTGTTTCAAAAGGGCCATAAACGAGTGACATAGACTTACGAGCAAGATGCTAGTAAGGTGGTGTTAAGATCAATCATTGGCTTCATTGGTCATATCTCCATAGCTCAGTCTTAGTAGGAGGTGTTTCAAAAGGAAATAGGGAGTAAAGAGTTAATGTTAGAGTTACATATGACCAACATAAAGTAGCTGATTTATGGGGAAGGTTGAGGGTACATATACATGGGAAAGGTCATATCAATTAGTGAAATTCTTTTTAATCCATGATGTCAGGAATATATCAAAATGAAATACTTTTTTATAATACCTTTTTCTATTGTGAAATAACAAAGTAGATGCATGTTCTGCACCTGGTTGATTGATCTTACTAGCTGAATGATTGGTCTACAAGTGACCTAAGGACTGATCTTGATTACTGCCCCTATGTCCAATTGACAGCTGTTTCTAAAGGACCAGTCTTAAGTTCCAATATGAGTGACAGCTTGTTCTGAAACACTAGAAGTCATTCCCGAATGACTAATCTTATGTGGTCACTCATAGAGTGGAAAGATCAATCTTAAATAAAGAATGCTTATGAAATAGGTCTCTGGTAGATTAAAATGGACCGTGATAGTGCTCTGCCCTCCACAACTCCTATTGCCTGACTCTTTCATTTCCACCCTTTACTTCATCCACCTGTGTTCCCAATACATTTTGGCTCAACATTTCCTGTGATGCCTTATAGTGAATTCAATCTTCGACCCTTTAAGGAATTTGGATGCCATAATGCATGAATATAGCCCTGCTAAGTAGCATGCTAACTCTACATGTCAAATACACCCAGTATGACACAGTACCACGCTAACTCTACATGTCAAATACACCCAGCGTGACACAGTACCATGCTAACTCTACATGTCAAATACACCCAGTATGACACAGTACCAAGCTAACTCTACATGTCAAATACGCCCAGCGTGACACAGTACCATGCTAACTCTACATGTCAAATACACCCAGTATGACACAGTACCAAGCTAACTCTACATGTCAAATACACCCGGTATGACACAGTACCATGCTATTCTACATGTCAAATACACCCAGTATGACACAGTACAAAGCTAACTCTACATGTCAAATACACCCAGTATGACACAGTACCATGCTTACTCTACATGTCAAATACACCCAGTATGACACAGTACAAAGCTAACTCTACATGTCAAATACACCCAGTATGACACAGTACCATGCTAACTCTACATGTCAAATACACCCAGTATGACACAGTAACATGCTAACTCTACATGTCAAATACACCCAGTATGACACAGTAACATGCTAACTCTACATGTCAAACACACCCAGTATGACACAGTAACATGCTAACTCTACATGTCAAATACACCCAGTATGACACAGTACCATGCTATTCTACATGTCAAATACACCCAGTATGACACAGTACCATGCTAACTCTACATGTCAAATACACCCAGTATGACACAGTAACATGCTAACTCTACATGTCAAATACACCCAGTATGATACAGTAACATGCTAACTCTACATGTCAAATACACCCAGTATGACACAGTACCAAGCTAACTCTACATGTCAAATACACCCAGTATGACACAGTAACATGCTAACTCTACATGTCAAATACACCCAGTATGACACAGTACCATGCTATTCTACATGTCAAATACACCCAGTATGACACAGTACCATGCTAACTCTACATGTCAAATACACCCAGTATGACACAGTAACATGCTAACTCTACATGTCAAATACACCCAGTATGACACAGTACCACGCTAACTCTACATGTCAAATACGACCAGCATGACACAGTACCACGCTAACTCTACATGTCAAATACACCCAGTATGACACAGTACCACGCTAACTCTACATGTCAAATACACCCAGCATGACACAGTACCACGCTAACTCTACATGTCAAATACACCCAGTATGACACAGTAACATGCTAACTCTACATGTCAAATACACCCAGTATGACACAGTACCACGCTAACTCTACATGTCAAATACGACCAGCATGACACAGTACCACGCTAACTCTACATGTCAAATACACCCAGTATGACACAGTACCACGCTAACTCTACATGTCAAATACACCCAGCATGACACAGTACCACGCTAACTCTACATGTCAAATACACCCAGTATGACACAGTACCATGCTAACTCTACATGTCAAATACACCCAGTATGACACAGTACCATGCTAACTCTACATGTCAAATACACCCAGTATGACACAGTACCACGCTAACTCTACATGTCAAATACACCCAGTATGACACAGTAACATGCTAACTCTACATGTCAAATACACCCAGTATGATACATTATTTTTACATGTTTAGTAAGATTCTGGACTCCCATAGACTAAAGCACTGTAAAGCATATTGTGATTATTTACGATATATGGGTTCGTATTTGCCAAAAAGTTATTTGACATTTCGACCGTATTACCCCTCCTTCCGGCCTCCTCACTCGGCGCAGGAATCTATATCCAGCATTTGAATTTTTTTTCCCACATACCTGATGTTTGCGGACCTCGTTAGCATAGATTTCAATGGAGCCTGGTGGAGTTATTCACAGGAAAACATTGTTAGATATCCTATATGAACATGCCATGCCAAATTCCTCCATTTTCTTCGAAATAAATAAGAATCGATTGATTTTCCACATCGATACGATTCGGGACCCGCCCAGTCCGGCCATTCCTTGCTCGACGCGTGGCCAAAGAGGTAGAATCCAGTATAAGAGATCCCACTCCGCCATATTGGGTGACGAGAGATTGAGTCTCGGAAGCGCGTTACTGGTAGGAGAGGGGTCAGCTTGCACCAGGGTGTACTCGCGATGGCTCCCATAGAGCGCAGTGTTAAACAACCCAAATTTACAAGCGATTTTGGAATAATAATCCTTGGAATTCTAGGATGAACCAAATATGTACAGGAAGATATTGACTTAAAAAAGCCCATTATCTACTTCATTTTGATAAAAAATCAGATGTGTGACTGTGAGAACTCCCCGAATGACAGAAAGGTTTGACTGTTTGACCCCTCCATGCACCACCTCTCCTCCCGCAATGAGCAAAGTGTGTGGATTCGTAACTTCACTTTCCACTGTCCATGTGTCTAAACTAGACAATATAACACTAATCAAACTAGGTATGATTCATATTTAGGTCTTTCTTTGTCATATACTATGATATGGGAGTTGTGGAAGGAATACAAATAATTGTTTTGATAGGGAGAACATGGGTTGTTTTCACGTGTTTCGGTAGAAAATGCCCAAAATTGACAAGTTACATGGGCTATCCAAGGTCCCCACGACAAGACAGTTCACATAATCCATATCTAAACCTAAGGATAAGCATCATTGAGTCCTGCCCTTTCACCCAGTGGTCGAATTATTTCAATATTCCAAGGATTAGTATTTTTAAATAACTTTTCAAAATGTGTTGTTTAACATTGCACTCTATGGGAGCCTCGCGCTGCTACACCCTCACGGCACACTGGATACCTTGGCGTGCTGAGAACCCTGTCACAACGTTAAACCTATGGCAGGCAGTAGGACTGCTCCGTCTTACTTACACCAACCTTCATCCGTCGGTCTTTGGCGTGGCTGACCTAGTTTTTACATCCGGGCACCTACCCGCTCTGTCAACAAGAAGCAATGGCCGTGTACCGGGCCGTGTGCGTTGGATCGTTATGGAAAATCAATGGATTCTTATTTATTTATAAGAAAATGGATACAAAATGTAGGCGAACACCAACTAGAGATCGTATATTTTGCGAGATGAAAGCTACTTTTGTGATTTTTGTGTCAGGGACTACTTTTTCTGCAGAGTAGTCCTAACCAGAAGTAAATAACCAACATGGCGGGACCTGGCCCAAAAGTTCAATTAAACAGTAAGTTTTTGTTTGATTTCATCGCTTCCCTGTGCCTAAACATGTAAAAATAAATATAGGAATGATGAATTTTGTGTATCGAATGTTTGCTCGAGATGTCAATACAAACATTCGATACACAAAATTCGTCATTCCTATATACGTAACATGCTAACTCTACATGTCAAATACACCCAGTATGACACAGTTACATGCTAACTCTACATGTCAAATACACCCAATATGACACAGTACCATGGAAACTCTTCATGTCAAATACAACCAGTATGATACAGTAACATGCTAACTCTACATGTCAAATACACCCAGTATGATACAGTAACATGCTAACTCTACATGTCAAATACACCCAGTATGTCACAGTTACATGCTAACTCTACATGTCAAACACATTCAGTATGACACGGTACCATGCTAACTCTACATGTCAAATACACCCAGTATGATACAGTACCATGTTAACTCTACATGTCAAATACACCCAGTATGACACAGTACCATGCTAACTCTACATGTCAAATACACCCAGTATGATACAGTAACATGCTAACTCTACATGTCAAATACACCCAGTATGACACAATAACATGCTAACTCTACATGTCAAATACACCCAGTATGAACAGTACCATGCTAACTGTACATGTCAAATACACCCAGTTTGACACAGTACCAAGCTAACTCTACATGTCAAATACACCCAGTATGATACAGTACCATGTTAACTCTACATGTCAAATACACCCAGTATGACATGGTAACATGCTAACTCTACATGTCAAATACGCCCGGTATGACACAGTACCATGCTTACTCTACATGTCAAATACACCCAGTATGACACAGTAACATGCTTACTCTACATGTCAAATACACCCAGTATGACACAGTAACATGCTAACTCTACATGTCAAATACACCCAGTATGACACAATAACATGCTAACTCTACATGTCAAATACACCCAGTATGACACAGTAACATGCTAACTCTACATGTCAAATACACCCAGTATGATACAGTAACATGCTAACTCTACATGTCAAATACACCCAGTATGACACAGTACCATGCTAACTCTACATGTCAAATACACCCAGTATGACACAATAACATGCTAACTCTACATGTCAAATACACCCAGTATGACACAATAACATGCTAACTCTACATGTCAAATACACCCAGTATGACACAGTACCATGCTAACTCTACATGTCAAATACGCCCAGTATGACACAGTAACATGCTAACTCTACATGTCAAATACACCCAGTATGACACAGTACCATGCTTACTCTACATGTCAAATACACCCAGTATGACACAGTAACATGCTAACTCTACATGTCAAATACACCCAGTATGATACAGTACCATGCTATTCTACATGTCAAATACACCCAGTATGACACAGTAACATGCTATTCTACATGTCAAATACACCCAGTATGACACAGTACCATGCTAACTCTACCTGCCAAATACACCCAGTATGACACAGTAACATGCTAACTCTACATGTCAAATACACCCAGTATGACACAGTACCATGCTAACTCTACATGTCAAATACACCCAGTATGACACAGTACCATGCTATTCTACATGTCAAATACACCCAGTATGACACAGTACCATGCTAACTCTACATGTCAAATACAGCCAGTATGACAGAGTACAATGCTACCTCTACATGTCAAATACACCCAGTATGACACAGTACCAAGCTAAATCTACATGACAAATACACCCAGTATGACACAGTACCATGCTAACTCTACATGTCAAATACACCCAGTATGACACAATACCATGCTAAATCTACATGTCAAATACACCCAGTATGACACAGTACCATGCTAACTCTACATGTCAAATACACCCAGTATGACACGGTACCACGCTAACTCTACATGTCAAATACACCCAGTATGACACGGTACCATGCTAACTCTACATGTCAAATACACCCTGTAGGACACAGTACCACGCTAACTCTACATGTCAAATACACCCAGTATGACACAGTACCACGCTAACTCTACATGTCAAATACACCCAGTATGACACAGTACCATGCTAACTCTACATGTCAAATACACCCAGTATGACACAGTACCACGCTAACTCTACATGTCAAATACAACCAGCCTGACACAGTACCATGCTACCTCTACATGTCAAAAAGACCCAGTATGACACAGTACCATGCTAACTCTACATGTCAAATACACCCAGTATGACACAGTACCATGCTATTCTACATGTCAAATACACCCAGTATGACACAGTACCATGGTTACTCTACATGTCAAATACACCCAGTATGAACAGTACCATGCTAACTCTACATGTCAAATACACCCAGTATGACACAGTAACATGCTAACTCTACATGTCAAATACACCCAGTATGGCACAGTACCATTCTAACTCTACATGTCAAATACACCCAGTATGACACAGTACCATGCTAACTCTACATGTCAAATACACCCAGTATGACACAGTACCATGCTAACTCTACATGTCAAATACACCCAGTATGACACAGTAACATGCTAACTCTACATGTCAAATACACCCAGTATGACACAGTAACATGGTTACTCTACATGTCAAATACACCCAGTATGACACAGTAACATGCTAACTCTACATGTCAAATACACCCAGTATGAACAGTACCATGTTAACTCTACATGTCAAATACACCCAGTATGACACAGTACCATGCTTACTCTACATGTCAAATACACCCAGTATGACACAGTAACATGCTAACTCTACATGTCAAATACACCCAGTATGATACAGTAACATGCTAACTCTACATGTCAACTACACCCAGAATGACACAGTAACATGCTAACTCTACATGTCAAATACACCTAGTATGACACAGTTACATGCTAAATCTACATGTCAAATAGACCCAGTATGACACAGTAACATGCTAACTCTACATGTCAAATACACCCAGTATGACACAGTAACATGGTTACTCTACATGTCAAATACACCCAGTATGACACAGTACCATGCTAACTCTACATGTCAAATACACCCAGTATGACACGGTATCATGCTAACTCTACATGTCAAATACACCCAGTATGACACAGTACCATGTTAACTCTACATGTCAAATACACCCAGTATGAACAGTACCATGCTAACTCTACATGTCAAATACACCCAGTATGACACAGTAACATGCTAACTCTACATGTCAAATACACCCAGTATGACACAGTACCATTCTAACTCTACATGTCAAATACACCCAGTATGACACAGTACCATGCTAACTCTACATGTCAAATACACCCAGTATGACACAGTACCATGCTAACTCTACATGTCAAATACACCCAGTATGATACAGTAACATGCTAACTCTACATGTCAAATACACCCAGTATGACACAATAACATGCTAACTCTACATGTCAAATACACCCAGTATGAACAGTACCATGCTAACTGTACATGTCAAATACACCCAGTTTGACACAGTACCAAGCTAACTCTACATGTCAAAAACACCCAGTATGATACAGTACCATGTTAACTCTACATGTCAAATACACCCAGTATGACATGGTAACATGCTAACTCTACATGTCAAATACGCCCGGTATGACACAGTACCATGCTTACTCTACATGTCAAATACACCCAGTATGACACAGTAACATGCTTACTCTACATGTCAAATACACCCAGTATGACACAGTAACATGCTAACTCTACATGTCAAATACACCCAGTATGACACAATAACATGCTAACTCTACATGTCAAATACACCCAGTATGACACAGTAACATGCTAACTCTACATGTCAAATACACCCAGTATGATACAGTAACATGCTAACTCTACATGTCAAATACACCCAGTATGACACAGTACCATGCTAACTCTACATGTCAAATACACCCAGTATGGACACAATAACATGCTAACTCTACATGTCAAATACACCCAGTATGACACAATAACATGCTAACTCTACATGTCAAATACACCCAGTATGACACAGTACCATGCTAACTCTACATGTCAAATACGCCCAGTATGACACAGTAACATGCTAACTCTACATGTCAAATACACCCAGTATGACACAGTACCATGCTTACTCTACATGTCAAATACACCCAGTATGACACAGTAACATGCTAACTCTACATGTCAAATACACCCAGTATGATACAGTACCATGCTATTCTACATGTCAAATACACCCAGTATGACACAGTAACATGCTATTCTACATGTCAAATACACCCAGTATGACACAGTAACATGCTAACTCTACATGTCAAATACACCCAGTATGACACAGTACCATGCTAACTCTACATGTCAAATACACCCAGTATGACACAGTACCATGCTATTCTACATGTCAAATACACCCAGTATGACACAGTACCATGCTAACTCTACATGTCAAATACAGCCAGTATGACAGAGTACAATGCTACCTCTACATGTCAAATACACCCAGTATGACACAGTACCAAGCTAAATCTACATGACAAATACACCCAGTATGACACAGTAACCATGCTAACTCTACATGTCAAATACACCCAGTATGACACAATACCATGCTAAATCTACATGTCAAATACACCCAGTATGACACAGTACCATGCTAACTCTACATGTCAAATACACCCAGTATGACACGGTACCACGCTAACTCTACATGTCAAATACACCCAGTATGACACGGTACCATGCTAACTCTACATGTCAAATACACCCTGTAGGACACAGTACCACGCTAACTCTACATGTCAAATACACCCAGTATGACACAGTACCACGCTAACTCTACATGTCAAATACACCCAGTATGACACAGTACCATGCTAACTCTACATGTCAAATACAACCAGTATGACACAGTACCACGCTAACTCTACATGTCAAATACAACCAGCCTGACACAGTACCATGCTACCTCTACATGTCAAAAAGACCCAGTATGACACAGTACCATGCTAACTCTACATGTCAAATACACCCAGTATGACACAGTACCATGCTATTCTACATGTCAAATACACCCAGTATGACACAGTACCATGGTTACTCTACATGTCAAATACACCCAGTATGAACAGTACCATGCTAACTCTACATGTCAAATACACCCAGTATGACACAGTAACATGCTAACTCTACATGTCAAATACACCCAGTATGGCACAGTACCATTCTAACTCTACATGTCAAATACACCCAGTATGACACAGTACCATGCTAACTCTACATGTCAAATACACCCAGTATGACACAGTACCATGCTAACTCTACATGTCAAATACACCCAGTATGACACAGTAACATGCTAACTCTACATGTCAAATACACCCAGTATGACACAGTAACATGGTTACTCTACATGTCAAATACACCCAGTATGACACAGTAACATGCTAACTCTACATGTCAAATACACCCAGTATGAACAGTACCATGTTAACTCTACATGTCAAATACACCCAGTATGACACAGTACCATGCTTACTCTACATGTCAAATACACCCAGTATGACACAGTAACATGCTAACTCTACATGTCAAATACACCCAGTATGATACAGTAACATGCTAACTCTACATGTCAACTACACCCAGAATGACACAGTAACATGCTAACTCTACATGTCAAATACACCTAGTATGACACAGTTACATGCTAAATCTACATGTCAAATAGACCCAGTATGACACAGTAACATGCTAACTCTACATGTCAAATACACCCAGTATGACACAGTAACATGGTTACTCTACATGTCAAATACACCCAGTATGACACAGTACCATGCTAACTCTACATGTCAAATACACCCAGTATGACACGGTATCATGCTAACTCTACATGTCAAATACACCCAGTATGACACAGTACCATGCTAACTCTACATGTCAAATACACCCAGTATGAACAGTACCATGTTAACTCTACATGTCAAATACACCCAGTATGAACAGTACCATGCTAACTCTACATGTCAAATACACCCAGTATGACACAGTAACATGCTAACTCTACATGTCAAATACACCCAGTATGACACAGTACCATTCTAACTCTACATGTCAAATACACCCAGTATGACACAGTACCATGCTAACTCTACATGTCAAATACACCCAGTATGACACAGTACCATGCTAACTCTACATGTCAAATACACCCATTATGACACAGTAACATGCTAACTCTACATGTCAAATACACCCAGTATGACACAGTAACATGCTTACTCTACATGTCAAATACACCCATTATGACACAGTAACATGCTAACTCTACATGTCAAATACACCCAGTATGACACAGTTACGTGCTAAATCTACATGTCAATAGACCCAGCCTGACACAGTAACATGCTTACTCTACATGTCAAATACACCCAGTATTTACAGTACAATGCTAACTCTACATGTCAAATACACCCAGTATGACACAGTTACATGCTAACTCTACATGTCAAATACACCCATCATGACACAGTACCATGCTAACTCTACATGTCAAATACACCCAGTATGACACAGTACCATGCTAACTCTACATGTCAAATACACCCAATATGACACAGTAACATGCTTACTCTACATGTCAAATACGCCCGGTATGACACAGTACCAAGCTAAATCTACGTGTCAAATACACCCAGTATGATACAGTACCATGCTAACTCTACATGTCAAATACGCCCGGTATAACACAGTACCAAGCTAACTCTACATGTCAAATACACCCAGTATGAATAGTAACATGTTAACTCTACATGTCAAATACACCCAGTATGACACAGTACCACGCTAACTCTACATGTCAAATACACCCAGTATGACACAGTACCATGCAAACTCTACATGTCAAATACACCCAGTATTTACAATACCACGCTAACTCTAAATGTCAAATACACCCAGTATTTACAGTACAATGCTAACTCTACATGTCAAATACACCCAGTATGACACAGTAACATGCTAAATCTTCATGTCAAATACACCCAGTATGATAGAGTTACATGCTAACTCTACATATCAAATACACCCAGTATGAACAGTACCATGCTAACTCTACATGTCAAATACACCCAGTATGACACAGTACCATGCTAACTCTACATGTCAAATACACCCAGTATGACACAGTACCATGCTAACTGTACATGTCAAATACACCCAGTATTTACCGTACAATGCTCACTCTACATGTCAAATACGCCTGGTATGACACAGTACCATGCTAAATATACATGTCAAATACGCCTAGCATGACACAGTAACATGCTAACTCTACATGTCAAATACACAAAGTATGACACAGTACCAAGCTAACTCTACATGTCAAACACACCCAGTATGACACAGTAACATGGTTACTGTACATGTCAAATACACCCAGTATGACACAGTAACATGCTAACTCTACATGTAAAATACGCCTGGTATGACACAGTACCATGCTAAATATACATGTCATATACGCCCAGCATGACACAGTAACATGCTAACTCTACATGTCAACTACACCCAGAATGACACAGTAACATGCTTACTCTACATGTCAACTACATCCAGTATGACACAGTACCATGCTAACTCTACATGTCAAATACACCCAGTATGACACAGTAACATGCTAACTCTACATGTCAACTACACCCAGTATGACACAGTACCATGCTAACTCTACATGTCAAATACACCCAGTATGACACAGTTACATGCTAAATCTACATGTCAAATAGACCCAGCCTGACACAGTAACATGCTTACTCTACATGTCAAATACACCCATTATGACAGAGTAACATGCTAACTCTACATGTCAAATACACCCAGTATGACACAGTTACATGCTAAATCTACATGTCTAATAGAACCAGCCCGACACAGTAACATGCTTACTCTACATGTCAAATACACCCAGTATTTACAGTACCATGCTAACTCTACATGTCAAATACATCTGTATTTACAGTACCATGCTAACTCTACATGTCAAATACGCCCGGTATGACACAGTACCATGCTAAATCTACATGTCAAATACACCCAGTATGATACAGTATCATGCTAACTCTACATGTCAAATACAGCCAGTATGACACAGTTACATGCTAAATCTACAGGTCAAATAGACCCAGTATTTACAGTACAATGCTAACTCTACATGTCAAATACGCCTGGTATGACACAGTACCATGCTAAATATACATGTCAAATACGCCCAGCATGACACAGTAACATGCTAACTCTACATGTCAAATACACCCAGTATGAAACAGTACCATGCTAACTCTACATGTCAAATACACCCAGTATGACACAGTACCATGCTAACTCTACATGTCAAATACACCCAGTATGACACAGTAACATGCTAACTCTACATGTCAAATACACCCAGTATGACACAGTAACATGGTTACTCTACATGTCAAATACACCCAGTATGAGAGAGTAACATGCTAACTCTACATGTCAAATACGCCCGGTATGACACAGTAACATGCTAAATCTACATGTCAAATACACCCAGTATGATACAGTATCATGCTAACTCTACATGTCAAATACACCCAGTATGACACAGTACCATGCTAACTCTACATGTCAAATACACCCAGTATGACACAGTACCATGCTAACTCTACATGCCAAATACGCCCAGCATGACACAGTACCATGGTTACTCTACATGTCAAATACACCCAGTATGACACAGTACCAGGCTAACTCTACATGTCAAATACACCCAGTCTGACACAGTAACATGCTTACTCTACATGTCAAATACACCCAGTATGACACAGTACCATGCTAACTCTACATGTCAAATACACCCAGTATGATACAGTACCATGTTAACTCTACATGTCAAATACACCCAGTATGACACAGTACCATGCTAACTCTACATGTCAAATTCACCCAGTATGACACAGTAACATGCTAACTCTACATGTCAAATACACCCAGTATGACACAGTAACATGCTAACTCTACATGTCAAATAGACCCAGCCTGACACAGTTACATGCTAACTCTACATGTCAAATACACCCCGTATGACACAGTTACATGTTAACTCTACATATCAAATACACCCAGTATGACACAGTACCATGCTAACTCTACATGTCAAATACACCCAGTATGATACAGTAACATGCTAACTCTACATGTCAACTACACCCAGAATGACACAGTAACATGCTAACTCTACATGTCAACTACACCCAGTATGACACAGTAACATGCTTTCTCTGCATGCCAAATACACCCAGCATGACACAGTAGCATGCTAAATCTACATGTCAAGTACACCCAGTATGACACAGTAACATGCTTACTCTGCATGTCAAATACACCCAGTATGACACAGTACCATGCTAACTCTACATGTCAAATACACCCCGTATGACACAGTTACATGTTAACTCTACATGTCAAATACACCCAGTATGACACAGTACCATGCTAACTCTACATGTCAAATACACCCAGTATGACACAGTCACCTGCTTTCTCTGCATGCCAAATACACCCAGTATGACACAGTAACATGCTTACTCTACATGTCAAATACAGCCAGCCTGACACACCATGAGGCATGGCACACTCCTTCCTCAGCAGTTTAAGGGTTTACCTACCCACACTGCCTTCCTATCAAACAACGTGAACCTCATTGCGTGTTTTATCCCACTGCTTTTCACTTTCTTGTCTCAAATCAATGAAAAATGTCTGTTGCATCTTGGGATCTGTGTTTTTTATTCTTCAAATATAATAATCCTTTCCTTTTTCCTTTGGTTGTTAGTAAACCTTACCATAAGCTGTCTTTGTTCAATGGGAAAGTTGCGGGTTCTGTGTAGAATGAAATATCCCACCCTTACCACATCTACACTTAATTCATTTTTAAAACACATAAGCCCAAGAATTCTGGTTTTAAGGGGTGAATTAACACTGCCTTTTTGGAATAGTTCTGTATTGTATCACAGAGCTAGGGCCAAGGGAAAACTCTAGATAGGGGACCAAAGCAAATACCGCGAGATTCAAAGATGCCGGGGACATAGCCTCGGGCCGTGCCAGACAGAATAAGGTCATAGTGCTGAGAGATGGGGAAAAATTGTTTATATACCCTGGACTTCTTTTCGAAAATTGAACAGAAGTTTTAGAGAAATCTGTAAATAGGTTAACACCCCTATCTCTTCAGCATTGTGAAATATTCACGGCTGGCACGGTGACGTCATAAAAACGCCCCTCTTCGAGGCTAAGATCGTAGTCCTGCAGAAATCATTTTCGTCCCCTATACATTTTTATTTTCAACATTCTACATGTCAGACATGTAGCCTATGGGCTTCTGCAATAGACCTGACTGATGCCCTGATTCAAAGCACTGATTCAACATTTCAACTCTTGACATTTTAACCGTACATTAAGGTTTACCCTTTGGCCAGAGAATGTAGGGCTAAATTGATGATGGGAATCAGGTGCCTGTAGTTGTGTATAGGAAGTATAGCTTGTGATTTGGGTCCCTTGAGGGGGCTTGACAAAGATAGCTTCCACCGTCATGAATCAAAGCTCTGCAGGAATAGGCGTGTTTTTGCTAAAGGCAATACATATCAATGTCTGTGTTTAGAAAGTTCTATGAAAACCACAATGGCATTTTGCCGTTAGCAAGAGATTGAAAATGGATTGGAAACACAGGACATAGCTTTAAATTGGCAGGGTGTTATATTGAAATAGAATATATGTGATAGAATAAGGGACATATAAATATATGTGATAGAGAAGGACAGAGGAAAAAGACAAACCAGGAAGGTTTACTCACAGTCCCAGAGTTGTGGGGTTTAACAAGTTGTAGCCTTTAATCAATGTACAAGCTGTAGCCTTTAAACAATGCACAAGCTGTAGCCTTTAATCAATGTACAAGCTGTAGCCTTTAAACAATGTACAAGCTGTAGCCTTTAAACAATGCACAAGCTGTAGCCTTTAATCAATGTACAAGCTGTAGCCTTTAAACAATGTACAAGCTGTAGCCTTTAAACAATGTACAAGCTGTAGCCTTTAATCAATGTACAAGCTGTAGCCTTTAATCAATGTACAAGCTGTAGCCTTTA
Organism: Acholoe squamosa; assembly: GCA_949317995.1. Classification (NCBI taxonomy): domain Eukaryota; kingdom Metazoa; phylum Annelida; class Polychaeta; order Phyllodocida; family Polynoidae; genus Acholoe; species Acholoe squamosa. Next base: position 81,507,673 of record OX439043.1, on the reverse strand, counting down.
ATCAATGTACAAGTTGTAGCCTTTAAACAATGTACTAGCTGTAGCCTTTAAACAATGTACCTGGTGATCACCTAAAAAAAGATTTTACAAAGTTATATATGATTTTGGCCATATCTCCATTTAGGTCGCAAAACAGAAAATATTGGTCGCCAAGAAGTTGTCGTAATTTTCTGATATGGAATAAGCCACAATTCTAGTCTCTAAAACTGCTCGCTAGTATCAGCGACCTAAACTAAGATCATGCCATGATTTCCTTGAATGTGAAAATAGGAGGTATCAAAGTACTAAGGACATTCTGATTTCTACCTTCTACCAAAAAACTGGCATAGATCGGGTTCTAAATTGATGGTGTTCATAAACAAATGCTTAAATTAAAGCTGAAGTCATTCTTAATTTCAATGGAGTTTTGCACCAGTTGCCACGGAAACCACCATGTTGAATAAGTCATATGTGACCTTTGACCTCTCTCTGACACAATAGGTTTCCCTGGGGACCAAAACCTTTTTCAACTTCTCTTCCCCAAATCATTATATTTTTTCTGGTACCAAAATTATTAATCTGTGATAAAAATAAGCTCCCCACCCACTGATTATATCAAGCAAAACACTGTACTTAGCTTGAACTATTTATAACTGTGCTAGGTTTACTGGGGTGGATTAGTAATTTCCTTACACTTCTTCATAAATATGCACCAGTTGGTGCTGACCGTTTTCTACCTCCCCAGTAGTTAAAAGAAAATCAATCAAACTGATTACATCCTTGTCTGTGGACCTGCTCCTGCAGTGTACCTCTTTGTACCTACCAGGTTCATGGTCTAACAGTCGTAATAACAGAGATCAGCCACTTCCCCATCCACCCCAAACGAGTAGTTACACACTCCAAAAATAATACATGTTACATGTAACGGGCCCAGTTTCTAAATGTCATCAGTGACAGCCTTTTGAGTTAAATTCAGTTTGGGCATAGATGAATAGAGAAACAGGAATAAGAGGGAAATTTTTAGCCTGTTTTGCACCCAAACGAAATGATCTATTTGAAGTATTCTGCCACAATTATATAAACAATGTTAACTGCCATGAAGATTGAATGGCAAAGTTTCAAAATAGAAGATGGTATGACAGTGTATACTTCTGTAATATTCTAAACATTTCCAATCCTTATTGATTACTATATATATATATATATATATATATATATATATATATATATATATATATATATATATATAATGAACTGTCCTGTCGCCATGGTTGCCAACCTTATTTCTACTGTAAGGAACATAAATCCAGTACCCCTAAGCCACAAGACATTAAGCCTGTAGGCGGACTGGGTAGGAGTGTGGTGTAGTGGTTATCATTCTGCAATTTATTATCAGTGACTAGGATTCGATTCCCAAGAGACTAGACCCTTCTCAAAATTACATAGATTATGTTTGTAGGCAATCCGTTCTTCTGTTTTTAGGCTTCCGTAGCCCACCTGATAAAATCATAGTGCACATGTTTCCACCACTGCTTTTCACTTTCCTGTCTCAAATCAACAAGAAATCTAGCTGTTTCATCTCAGAATCTGAGAACTGTGTTTTTATTCTACAAAAGTAATCCTCCCCTTTTTCACTTCAATTTACCTCACCATGTATGTAATTCAACTGGATAAAATGTCTGTTGTATCCACCAGATCTCACAATAGTCCTGTAAGCTTTACTCAATTTGTTTTTGTTTGAGGCTTCACCTGTGCCTTCCATAAATGATGAAACACACATAGAAGCCTACACGCCCATACATGGACTCGAAGCTGTAAATCTGCTTATAGCTTATTGTACACTGGTACCCAAAGATAAGCACGGCTTTAGCATCATAATATATGTATACAGACAACTTAGGATCCAAGCAGGCCCTGGTCTCAGGCAGAACTCAAGACAAAATGTTATCTGCCTGTGCAAGACAGCTGTGGCTTGAACTACTACAAATGAACACACATTAGATATCAGACACAAGAAAGGTAAACTCATGCACTCGGATGCACTGTCCTGCCAACATGTCCCAGTTAAAAGAACCTATGCTCTAGCTGAAATCATGACAAGGAATCTCACTAAACTCAAACCCGCCCTACCTCAACCTATGTTTGATATAATTTGATTCTATATATTTCAGGCCTTACTCTGGGAGACCAGACTATAGCCTCATTCCAGGCTTTGGTGTCAGAGGCCACGACAATAAACAGACTTAGACAAGCTACCTATTACCTAACCTTCGCTGTGTCCTACAACAGAGATATTACATCCATCACCTCAGGCTGTTGCCCTATAGCAACAATACCTGGCCAACTCACTATCAGTGCCTTCATCCCATAGGAACTATATATCTGGGAATACTTTGGATACTAACACATGGAGGCGACCCCTCTTCATTTTTATCATATAAATCAGTGTGGGTAGCTAAGGGAGCAGTTAGACTCTCACCACATGAAACAGTACCAGCTCCACCATTACTACCCCAGCACTTAGTCGCAGTCTGCACATTATTGGTTACCATACCAAACACATTACACAACAAAGCATCCCTTACAATGGGCTTCTTTGCATTCCTTAGAGTTTCTAATCTCCTCACCCCCACTGCCTCGCTGTGGTCTGACCCACCTACCTTACTCAGGAGAGACGTTATACTAACTGATACCAGTATTAATAAAGTGATATGCTCATCCAAAACTATTGGACCAATAGATGCCCCAGTAGTCATATCCATACCTTCAATCCCGTCATCTCCAGCCTTCCCTACTAAAGCCTGGTTAAAATATGCAAACTATGTACCATCGTCTCAGTTTGCTCCAGCTTTCACTCATCCCTCAGGACTACCTCTTACCCCTCTCCAACTCACCAACATTACCAGAGCCGTACTCTTAGACACTGAGTGCCCATATGCCAGGGGCTTCTTGGGCCACTCTCTCAGCAGAGGTGGTCTTCAATCGGCTCTAGTTAGTGGGCGTGACAAACAGGCTGCCTCACACCACGGCATTTCACTTCTGGTACCTTACATACCGCGCCAAAATACCCTATCAGTCTAACAGTGCCTCAGGGACTTATTTGCACCTTGATATGTTGACTTACCATATATATTATACTCAAACTTTATACTATGGACTATTTATCCATGGTTGGTAACATACGGTACAAGTTAGTGCCTTACCTCATTTACATATTCAACTCTAAGATACAAACCAGTATCTCATTAGTTTAGGAATTTCCTGTTCAGCGTTCTCATTACATTGTTTCAGTTCTCAACAAAATTCTGAAATCAGTGCTGGGATTTCACCTCTACAGATATGTGCCTATAAAGGGTTCAGCACAAAGACTTTCTACATTCTTCCACACTCGCAATGAATAAAGTTGTCAACATGCTTTGCACAATGAAGATTGAATTGGAACTCTTGTTATTTCAGCATTGTACATTTGATATCCTTTTTTATTGTGATGGTGTTTACTCCATAGATAATTCTATTGCATTTTCATGTTATTACAGGTGAGTTGTCCTACCTGTATAAGCGCTGACTCAGCATGTACAAGCTTGTACTCATGTAAAAGGTATGTCTAAGGTAATAGTATGGATTTTCTTTTGACACATGTTACAGTTAATTTTGAGCCTTAGTTGCAACATGTATGGGTACTGTATACTTCTAATTGCATTCATAGGCTGAACTATTACAATCCTAAAGTCTGTGATGATAGATCAGATGCCTGAGGAGCTCAATTAGTGATTACTGACAATCTAAGGCATGTTTTTTTGCCTTTACCAAATCTGAAAATCCCTGATGATTGATGAAACCAACACCACGATCCATCTTGATCATTGCAGTGACAGCTCCAAAGATCATAATCTATGCGTAGAAATTGTCTTTTGTCCAAATGAGATTACTCATTCAACATTCAGTTTCCAGTAAAATCTAACCACAATCCATCTTCTTGACAGCTTCAAAGATAAAACATCTTAGGTCAATAGGTCAGTACATCATAGGGTTTGTCACAGGGTATTGTGGATGTCATATACACTAAACAGAACTCAATAATATCACACCACACTGAAAACATGGAAGATCTGAAACGAGTCGGCGGTGACCGCTTTAGAAGTTTTATTGGAAGCACGTCATACTCAAGTGGCCATACACAAAGTCCTTAATTTGGTTGATATAGTTTTCTTTTTTTGTGTATAACATGTATAATATGACATGCAGGATGTGTTTTATATAATACAGGTAAATGGAATATGATGTAGCAGACTTAATGGCTGGTACTTTGATCATACCAGTACCTTTTATATATTTATTTTCAGAGGAGAGAGCAGGGAAATCGTTTTGATTATCTGTCAGTCTTGGCATAAACTTAGATTCGTTACACTTGGTATGCAGTTGCCACTCAACCTTATCCATGGATGTTACCTCACTAGACTGTAGGTAGTTTACCCCATCAAGGTGTCATAAGTATAGCTTAAAATTGTCTAAATGTTCTCCTTTCACATGCATGTCCAATGTGAAGGGCAGACATACCAAAGTACCTTGGACACAATCACATGTTGAACACAAGCACCTGATCTATGCTTGTATCCTGCCTGTAGCACCGTCCGTTGAAGTTCAGAGAAGTATCTCAGAATATCTCATGGTGTAGAGGAGCTGCACCAAGCCACATCTATTGGCAACATTTAAAGGCCAAACTCAGGTAGCAGGGGGGCTATGAGTTGTACGATTCATAATAATATGACATTGATCCTTAGTTAAATGTATTGTATGTAGGCATGTTTCAGTACAGCATGGGTCATGCTCTTGGGCTGATCTAGCACATATACACTACCTAGCAATCCCCTGTTATAGAGTCGCAATGCCTTCAGTCACCAACAACCACTTCATCCATCTCTAAATGGCATGGATACACGTAGGCTGCTATTAAAGTCTGTAGTAAAAGAGCAATTTGGAAACAGTTGTCACAGTGTCAACTTGTCTTATGCCAGGGCTCCACTAGGCGGCAAGGGGCAGCAGCGTCAAAGGCTGCACAGGTTTAGGGTATCCTTTCTGCTTGCCAGTACAGGAACGCAGTGTTTCACATTTATGTCGCGGCAATTTCGTGTCAATATCGCCATGACATTCATATGAAACGCTGTGTTCCAGCATTGGCAATCAGAAAGGATACGCCAATGCAAAGAAAACTTGGGATGCTTGTGACGCTGCCACCCCATGCCGCCTAGTGGAGCTTGGGCTTTATGCCATTTGAGTCAGACTTACAAATGGGCCTCCTTAATGGAATAAACAGCTGTGGCCTTGAGACACGGCAGCTGGTATTTTGTGCATCCCAATTCACACAATTAAAGGCAGCTCTTTGTGTAAAAGATGTAACCATGGGCAGAAGCACCTCTGGGAATACGAGCCTAAATTAATCACTGTGAGTTGACATTTGCATTTATGCCATGGCCCACAGGTTTAAATTGCTTTAAATTCAAGAAACACAACCATATTTACTGTCGTCCCGGTTTGTTTTCATCCGCCATGACACCTTGCTTGACGAAGGAGGTCACATGATACGGAGCTAGCCGCTACTTTTAGTTTTGATATAAATGTTCTTGCACAGGGCAATATCTTCTTTTTTAACATGGCGCTAACACTGAGATATACCTTAAACAATTCATAACATATTATTTAACTAGTTCAATCATTCATTTTTTGCGTAAAACTTGTAATAACCATACCTAAATACAAAACTAGTTAACTCTGTATAAATTTCAAAATGGCGCCGCGGAATATGCGAGGATTGTATTCCACCCCCCCATTGAATACGGCGTAAGTAGTACTAATCTATAGTGTCGTCGATATTAGCCATGGCATAAAATCCTGAATCCACATGACTGATAAGGTAAGGATGCATCACATATAGCAGTGGTGAGGATAGGTACAGGAGGTCATTCCCTCCATTTGTGAAAAGAGAATAAAGAGGGTAGCTGTTAGGTGAACACAGCTTTTATCAGTTTATTCTTACAATATATGAATTCAAACAATAGATCTGCATATCTATAAAATGATAACATAATGAAACCATGAGCAAATATAAGCATAGGTGCATTTTATTCACTGATCAATACTTTACATAGCTAAAACTATTCACATCATATAGCGTATGTAATATGAGTGTATACTGTGTGCTTGTCCCTAGGTGTAAGTGCCTAGGTCATACTGTGTACATACATACAAAGGGACATTCTACTCAAGCACTGATGTACGAGTCTGCTGTAGTATCAATCTTTTTCAGCGCCCAAAGCCAATTTAGAAAGATTAAAATTGTCCAGCATTGCATCATCTAAGAAATTATTGACAAATTATGATATAATTCTAAAACCAATGCAATTTATGGGAAAACAATATTGTGATCATTAATTTTCTATGACCTGTCTGGTTGGCCCTCTGGTCATTCTAACATTCTCCCTATGACCTTTTTTTTTTTGTAACCACAGCTGTTTCGTAGTCTCCGGTCAATACTGGAAATTGATTAATTCTTTCATCTTACAAAAGAGCAAAAAGGATTACTACTGATGATATTCATTGAACTTCATGGCTTAATGGTATTTCTAGAAGGATCTGTAGTAAAGATCCAACACATGACAACAATAATCTAGCCTAGATCAGGTTTCAGCACTCAATCAAATCGACCTTCTATTAATCAAAATTTGAAATATTTGAAATGAACAAGAAATACTTTGCCAACGCTGCAGTAACAGCTCCTCTGGCAGAGGGAATGTTATGAGAGCTACAAATCTGGGAGACCCATATGGCTTAATCAAGAGGCCCAAGGACAGGGAGATAAACCTACAAAATGTGTTTCCATTTGAAAGATTTAAGATAAACATCTGCAGGAAAATGATCGTGCTGTTTTGGAATTATGGAATTCTGATTGATTTTAAAGATCATAGAGGGTGGATTGAATAAGCTTGTCATGAGATTTGCGTGTTTAGAAATTATGACCAAATTATGACCATCATTCCCAATGTTTATCGACTGATCAATAGGATACATAACCCGCCCTATCCCTGCTATATACATGTAACATGAGCCTACACTGTTTGTGTCCAGGTGTCAGTTCCCTTAGTGACAGTGTATGCGGACAGACAAAGGGTGTATTGTACTGTTCAGTCTGTTTGTATTTGTCTATACCCTTGTATTGATTTATTTCACTAAACCTCTTCAGGAGGCCATTTCTTAACACACTACCACTGCTATCCTTTAAATCGTAGTGAACAAGTAATCAATGGATAACTCATGACGCGTGTGTGTTAGTGAAGGATAATGACACGAGGCCGTAGGCCGAGTGTTATTAGCCTTTGCTAACACACACAAGTCATGAGTTATCCATTGACTACTTATTTTATACAACGAAACCAATAAATAATCAATATTATACCAATAAATTCAAGAAAACAAAAATTATTCCCCCTCCCCGGGACTCAATGCCAGCCATTGTGTGTACACGATCGGTACATACACCTCGGTGCCCGGCAGCGGACAGGCAGCGGCACACGGCTAAAGATTTCAATGCGTCTCGCTGTTATGTTTGTGTATAATACACCTCCTCGCCTGGCAGCGGACAGCGACAGCGGCACATGACGAAAAAAGATTTCAATGCTTCTCGCTGTTATGTTTGTGTAAAATACACCTCCTCGCCCGGCAGCAGACAGCGACAGCCCACACGGCAAAAAAAGACGCGCCTCGGCCGGGATGCAATCCGCGGACCCCTGACGGCTGAGCGCAACGTGCTAACCGCTAGACCACCACGTCTCCTCCTTCTGCGCCCGGCAGCGGACAGCGACAGCGCACACGGCGAAAAAAGACGCGTCTCGCTGTTATGTTTGTGTATAATACACCTCCTCGCCCGGCAGCGGACAGCTAAAGCGCACACGGCTTCGTATCATAGCAAGACCTGGTTCGAACCGAGCGTATCTCGTCAGTCCCTGTGGCGCAATGCATAGGGAGTTGGATTTGGGATGTGAGACTGCTGGTTTGATCCCTACCCTGGCCTGGAAAATTTCGTGGGTTTTAACATGTGACATGTGACATGTGACATGGGAGAGGCGTGCTGTTATCCAGGATAACAGCACGCCTTAGATGGATAACAGCACGCCTTAGATGGATAACAGCATGCCTTACAAAATTGATGTTACAGCCTATAAGATGTGCAATATCGACAGATATGTGGATGGGAATAGACCCCAAAAAGCACTGTGTAACCCACAAATCGTGGTATAATGAGAACCTAATAATTTTGGCCATAACAGTACCATGCACTAGTAGTCCCTAATGTCTGCACCAGTACGACTGTCCTACTGAACCTTATGTAATTACTGCATAGCTGCTAAACATAGTGAGCAGTCATAGGGCAGTTCCTACGATAGCCTGGCTTATTCTTGGCATTTCAAAATCATAGTGGCTATGTGTAGTCGTAGTACCTTGAGAAATGGCTTCCTGGCATACAACTCATGTTAAGACTCACTTCAATGTTTTGGGACATTTAACTACAGCTGCAGGGGCTCCTTTAACCTTGAGATGTAACCCATTAAGGTGGCCTTCAAGCATCATGCCAATCTTACAAATACAATACAGCCTCACACTTATCTTACAAGTACAATACAGCCTCACGCCTATCTTACAAGTACAATACAACATCAAGCCAATCTTACAAGTACAATACAGCGTCACACCAATCTTACAAATACAATACAACATCACCCCAATCTTACAAGTACAATACAGCCTCACGCCAATCTTACAAGTACAAAACAGCCTCACGCCAATCTTACAAGTACAATACAGCCTCACTCCAATCTTACAAGTACAATACGGCATGACGCCAATCTTACAAGTACAGTACAGCATGATACCAATCTTACAAGTACAATACAGCCCCACACCAATCTTACAAGTACAAAACAGACTCATGCCAATCTTACAAGTACAATACAGCCTGAGGCCAATCTTACAAGTACAATACAGACTCATGCCAATCTTACAAGTACAGTACAGCATGATACCAATCTTACAAGTACAATACAGCCTCACACCAATCTTACATGTACAACACAGCCTCACTCCAATCTTACAAGTACAATACAGCATAACGCCAATCTTACAAGTACAAAACAGACTCATGCCAATCTTACAAGTACAAAACAGACTCATGCCAATCTTACAAGTACAGTACAGCATGATACCAATCTTACAAGTACAATACAGCATCACGCCAATCTTAAATGTACAATACAGCATCACACCAATCTTACAAGTACAATAAGCCTTACTCCAATCTTACAAGTACAATATAGCATCACTCCAATCTTACAAGTACAATACGGCATGACGCCAATCTTACAAGTACAATAAGCCTCACTCCAATCTTACAAGTACAATACGGCATGACGCCAATCTTACAAATACAATACGGCATGACGCCAATCTTACAAGTACAATACAGCATCACGCCAATCTTACATGTACAATACAGCCTCACTCCAATCTTACAAGTACAATACAGCCTCACTCCAATCTTACAAGTACAATACGGCATGACGCCAATCTTAAGAGTACAATACAGCATAACGCCAATCTTACAAGTACAATACAGCCTCAAGCCAATCTTACAAATACAATACAGCATCACACCAATCTTACAAATAAAAAACAGCATCACACCAATCTTACAAGTACAATACAGCATGATGCTAATCTTACAGGTACAATACAGCCTCACGCCAATCTTACAGGTACAATAGAGCATCACACCAATCTTACAGGTACAATACGGCATCACGCCAATCTTACAAGTACAAAACAGCCTCATGCCAATCTTACAAGTAAAAATACAGCATAACACCAATTTTACAAGTACAATACAGCCTCACACCAATCTTACAAATACAATACACATCACACCGATTTTATAAGTACAAAACAGCCTCATGCCAATCTTACAAGTACAAAACAGCCTCACGCTAATCTTACAAGTACAATACATCATGACGCCAATCTTACAAGTACAATACAGCCTCACGCCAATCATACAAGGACAATACAGCATCACTCCAATCTTACAAGTACAATACAGCCTCACGCCTATCTTACAAGTACAATACAGCCTCACACCAATCTTACAAGTACAATACAGCCTAATGCCAATCTTGCAAGTACAATATGGCATGATGCTTTGCTGAATGCAGTATTGCTATCATCCTATCGCAACACATCATATATAAATATTATATATATATAAATATATATATATATATATATATATATATATATATATATATATATAAATCATGCTTCTTAATGAAACAGCTTGCTTGTGTGCCCTATAGTTCCCTATGGATGGCTCAGGACGGAACCATATTGTTAAATCGCAGAGGAAAAACTCGTTCTCTCAAGTATTAGAGGGTTAAAGGACAAATATCTCACCTGAAGTCAGACTGTTGAAATAGCAGGCTTGCATCAAGAGGATCCCAAGGTCTGGGTGGGGGGGCTTTCTTAAAAACATTCACTGTTGTTGGTAGGCTACATGAAATGCAAGATTTGGTTATTTTAGCGGAAAACATTGAGATATAGAATAAATACCAAATGTAAGCCAGGAAGGGGGATGAAGAAAGAAATTTATGAGGCAAATGGATATAGAGAAGCCGTTTTAAAAGGGGGGGAAAGCTTCCTATATATTACATATAGTCTAAAAAGAAAGAGAATATTTTGAGAACACCTTATGACATGTAACCTAGCTCTTCCAAATGTTAATGTGCATGTAAGTTTAAGTCTCTTCCCACCTATATGTACAGGAGAAAAATAAATCTTCCAGGAGTTACCATGAAATTATAGGTTGTATTTTAGAGGCACAATGCTCCCCCCCCCTACACCAACTAACAGAGAGAAGGGAAGCATGACGTTACTATGCCCTTAACACATGAGTAGACTCAAGAGCCTTCAAACAGTCTGAGAGAATGCATTCAAGTGCCCTTAACTATTTTATTGTAGTAACACTAGGTCTTATGAGACGGTAAGAGATGTGCCTACGCTAACATCTCATAGGTAGCGATGGCAGAGCCTTTTGAATTAACCTCCTGCACTTACAGAGGGTGAATAACATAGAAGGCATGTAAAAGGCATGGCAATGGTAATGGCATAGCATTTATTGCATCTTACAGTTAAAAGGGTGGTTAAGGAACTTTCTTGCAAGATGTATGGGGCAGTATTTAAAAGGGACTGTATAATTCTAATCACATCCATAGCCATTTATTATGATCCCAATGGCTGTTATTATAGATTAGACTACTGAGGAGCTTAAGTAATGATCAATTAAAAATATAATGCAAGTATAATTTAATCTACATGACATTCAGCAATCCCTGATATTGAATGAAACCCACACCATGACAATCTACAATCTATAATAACAGTATGTCGAGGTCAGCGGAAAATGTCCTGGAGAAACCGGGAATCGAACCCGGGACCCTTCAACCTGCAGGCGGAAGCTCTACCGCTGAGCTACTTCCCCGTCTGACATTCTCTACCTTCCACCTACATCTGGATCGGTATAATACACAAGGGGGGCAGCTTATACCGGCTGACCAGCCCCTGAGGGCTGGTGCAACCGGAAAGGGGCAGATGGCCTGCTGCCATGGACTTACAGCCAGAGCTGGCCCCTACACTCCTCCCAACCAGCTTCAACCATGGCCAACCAGCACCAAGCATTCCTACCAACCAGATCGGTTGGGCTTTATCAAGCAGTGTGAGGCACTCCTGACTTCCCAGTTGACCTACCAGTACACAGTACTGCCAGGGTTGAAGCGTATCTGTATTATACCATTCCAGGCACCTACACCTGGATTGGTATGACACACACGTAGGGGGGAGCTACCACCGGATGCCAGCCCCTGGGGGCTGGGATCTCCAGAAACGCGGCTGCTGGCCTTACGGCAGAGCTGGCCCCTACACTCCTCCCTACCAGATTCAATCTAGGGTTCAGTACCCTATGTACCAGATACCCGGGACTAGTACTGAGTCTCACCCAGCAGTCAATATCCTGTTCCCAGGACATACTGGGGGCGCCACATGTTTCCAAGTCTCCCCAGTACTAGCAAATTGAATCGTCATTCGTGTCATACCAGCCCAGGTACCAATTTCTCGTAGTCCCTCCTTGCAGGGCAGGACCAACTCGGTTTCTCCACCAGTGTAGAGGTCGGCAGAAAACATCCTGGATCGGTATAATACACAAGGTGGGCAGCTTATTCCGGCTGACCAGCCCCTGAGGGCTGGTGCAACCGGAAAGGGGCAGATGGCCTACCGCCATGGACTTACAGCCAGAGCTGGCCCCTACATATATTGTGGACAGATGAGGGGAAAGGGTCCTCCGAGGTTAAATATGAAATTTAAAATTGATGTTATCAGCTTTAAAATGAGGTATTACACTTGTACACAGCCCTTCTAGTCTTGGAGATATTGCTTCACAAAAATGTAATGACATGACTGTATCATTACAGCTAATAAGCTCTATCATTTATTGTTTAAAATAAATCAGGCATCTAATTAGCATAATAATCTAAAAAATCAATTAAAAAATTACCATCCCTTTCCATACATTTGGGCATAGCTTTGGATCTAGAAATGGTATCTTTATGCTTTTTTTCAGCATATGAATCTCCATGAATCATTCCATCAGTTGACATTATTACTTTTTCTATTTCGATAAAATTTTGGTTGCCATGGCAACACAATTCTCTGAAACCCCTTATTCAGGCCTTGTTTTGGATTCAAAACGTTCCATTTACATTCCAAATATACAGGAAGTGCCAGGAAATAGAACGTTTTTGAGAAAACCACCTATTTCTGTGTAAAAAAGTATATAAAAGCTGGTTTTGGTCTATTTTTCACATTATTAGCCTTTGTAGCTCCCCTAGTGGCCAAATCCAGTACTAAAAATCCCGCAGAGAGGGCCCTTTCTCCTTATCTGCCCACATATTTGTATATATATATATATATATATATATATATATATATACGAAAGATAATCATATTTTGTCAAATCATAAGAAACTTCACGCATCATTTATACTCTGTGTCCAGTTAAATCTCAGGCCAAAAAAATAAAGTTGTGTTTCCAGTTACATGCCTCAAATATATCTAGGGTCGGTAGGTCAGATTTCTTTTTTTTTGATTTTGTGTAGAAATGTATAGGCAGACATGTTGGATTCTATGATTTTACAGTAGAATTATGAAAAATGCAAGAAATGTGAAGCACATGTAAAAGATATGAATGACTGTTATGAACTGTATACCAATAAATGACAACCTAAATAAGCCCCATGAAAAATTGATGAAAAAGATATGAAAATTACACGAAAAAGGCCTAAAAATTGCCAAAAAAAATGTCAGAAATTCAGAAAAAAAAAGGAAATTCAGGCTCAGTCCTGGTCTGCTAGGGTCGGTCAGGTAACTGGAAACAAACCTTTTTTTTTAGGCCTCATTTGCATCATCAGAAGAAAAGTCTTCTGGTGATATCGATATGACAGATCCTGAGATAAAAATCTATATGCACAACAATCATATTTTGTCCAAATGACTTATCCAGCTACGTAGGAATCATACATTATGTGTTTAACACTCAACGTTATCAAATTCTTTGGAAGTAATATCCTCAGGTGATCATAGCACACCAGCTTTGTCCTTTAATGAATGATATAAATAGATATTTCCTTGCAGCCATACTAGGTAGAACACTGAGAATGCATAGCTACAATCACTGTAGAATCCTATGGAATTCATTCAATGTTATATTTACTAACACAACTAACCCAAAACTCAGGGTCTTTTCAGATTGTTTATAACACATATCAAATAAATAGGCCTGTAATTCATAGAGAGCCAATTTTGTTTATTTCCTGAAATGGCGGAAGTATAGTTTGTAAGTTATTCACAGAGGAAACTGACAGAGGGTCACAGTGTCTGTATCCATGGGTATGTGGACCGAGAAGTATCAGAGTGAAGTCTCGAGTGAATGAGCAATTTGGAAACTGTTGTCACAGTCTGAGAATTTCCTGACAGCATGATTCCAGACTTAGAAATTGGCCTCCGTTGTGAACCAAACAGCTGTTGTTAGCTCCTAGGCATGGCAGATATTTGTATGTTTCTGTGGCACAATGAGGGGCAGTGAAGTCACTGACAGTAAAAACCTTCAAGATCGTTCTTTAAAGATTGTAAATCACTGTGCCTTTGCCTTTTTTTCCAAGGTAATTATCTGCAGCTTGCATTTCAGAATAAGGAAGAATGACTGAATTACCAAATTACTCTTTAAATGTTACCAAAAGTGCAGAAGGCATATGGGCAGATCCACTGAGCAATGTTTGGGCCTATTTTGAGAGGATTTTAGTTTTGAGGAGCTACAGTAAAAACTGTAGACCACTATTCTTCATTATTTTAGTCACATCTGATAGAAAACATCTTGAGCTTTAAGTAGAGGGCAAATTTATATCGGCCTATAATCTGACAAGTTATGGAGGCTCGAAGTTGGACAATACACCAAAAATGCCCTTTTTTGTCCAATTTTCCATCATTCCCACCTATCTATTGTTAAGCTAGGCAGTATTAGAGTGTGATAAACCTATTTTGCCTTTGGTGAGAGGTCATAGCTATCTATTAAAAATACTTTGGCCATGTACCTTCCTCAACTGTCTTTCACACATGTGTTATAATATCGAACTGTGAGCTTCCTCACATACATAACACTTTTTTTACACCTTAAACTTCCATGCTAAAAAAGTATCCTCACTGTTCTTATTACTTGTGTTGAGCAGGGTCCCTAGGGGGGTTTTGATAGTAAATAAATGAAAGTGCTGGTTAGCTGCAGATACGAGCTAGGTCTCATAAACCAAAATTCAACTCCCTAAAACGTTATGTATGTGAGGTACACTTTTAAATGTCTGTAGGCTATCTAAATAAATGATTCTTTATTTCTAGTCTTTTCTAGTGTAGTTAGTATAGGAATTGAATGTTTGAAACAAAAATCATGGCTCAAGTCTGCAGAGTAAGGCCACAGAGGGGGTCTTTTGGTATCGGTGTGGAAATCCTCACATACATAACGAAAATATGTGGAGGAGAATCAAAATGTTTCCAGTTGCCCTGGCAGAAATGACGACCACTGGAAGTCAGTCAGAGGATCTCAAATTAGCTAAGCTCACAGTCTACTGTGATTTTGCAGCTCCATTTACACTGAAATTTCTCAAAAAGGTAAGGAATTTCAATCAAATTCTCATGAAATAGTGTGTGTTATATATGTGAGGGTCTGCAATTGTCTAGGATTGCATGGAAATGATGTATTTTGGGTTATTTTTCACTCTGATTGAAAGTCCCAAGCCATAAACAGGCCATAGCAGCTTGGTAATGCCATTTAATTTGGCCAGGAAGCCACATACTCTTTAAGGCTTTATTTTCCTCACATACGTAACATTTTTTACTGAGGAACAGAAACTGCCCTTCCTGAGCTACTCCTGCTGTATATTTATCCCCAAATCATTATTATTTGTGGAAATTAGGGCCTACCTTTACTGCTAGGGCTCATTAGGTCCAGTTTGGATATTTTGAAATGACACCCCAGGCTGTCCGGGGTGAGAAGTGTTGATTATTTTTCAAAATTTTCACCTCCCACACCCCAAAAGTGCATTATTTTGCGAGATTACCTGCTCTTACCATTGTTTATTTACTCCTAGACCTACAATCAATCATTTCAGTACATATAACCTCTCTTTTCGTATGTACTTTGCCAGCAGTATTCCTTTTCCCCTCCTCCTCAGCATTTCGTTACGTAGGTGAGGTGTTTACTATATGTGTTGCACCACACACCTCCAAATAGAATTTTTCAAATAAATTGGTTGATAATTTTATAAAAGTGTCCCTGTCTAATATCCTGGATAGAATTAAGGCACTTACCATTTAAATTTCTGCAAGTTTCCCACAAATTTGAAAACGCTAAGTATGTGAGGTTTTGTTCATTTTGGTTACAATGTGTACTTCAGACCCACCCAGACTATACATAATTCACCATTAGATGCACATATGGTTCCCCAAACTAAAATAGTAGTGAATGTAGCAATCCTGTAATTTTTTTTCAAAATGTTTTTATGGTTGCTATATTCTAGGGCAAGGCTGCACTTTTTTTTTCTTTGGTATTCAGAAGTGCCTTTGCAGATCTGTACCAGAATGTTTATGTATTGTTGGAAAAGAGTGACATCTTTTTGACAGTAGGAACACTCTAGATAATAAAGAGTGTTTTTCATAAATATCTAGTTACTTTTAAATGTATGAGGGAAAAGTTAAGAATGCTAGGCTACATATTCAAAACTTTCACTGAACTCCATATTTAGCGATGAGGTGCAGGGATTTCATTTTTGCTACACCTTAAGGCATGAACTGTAACATTTTGGACATGAAATCTGATATACATAGGATGACATTTACCAGCTTTTATGAGTGTTTGTTTAAAAATGTTATGTATGTGAGGGTAAAGAATTATGGTTTTACACCACAGGCTATAAAAACTAGGGCTTTCAATAAAATAAAGTGTTGTTAAATAATATTGAGTTTATGATTTCATTGGTTCTCAGGCTGGTGATCATCCTTCACTGAATCACCCCATATATATATGGGTCATTCCAGGTTTTACTGGTCAGGGGGGGCCTGGATCAAGAATCTACAAACTCAGTATTTCTTAATAACATTATATTTTATTGATAGCCCTATATCTTGGCTTATTAAAAAGTTTCATTCAAGGATCCAACTCCTAGGGGGTCAGTTTTTATCGCAGATGCCGTAAAACCTTCTAAAAAGGGGGTACGTTAATGATCGTAATCAAACAAACATGAATAACACCACTAATAAGAGGCCTGGAAACACCAAATATTGTGGCCAGACTGGTACAATACATGACTTTATGTATACCAAAAAGCTAAAGTGAGGCCCGAAAACTCTTGAAGTTACGCATAGGTGAATAAATTGGAAAATATGAAAATTTGTGAATTTATTTTACCATTTTTTAACTTTAGCCTAGCTCATTCAAAATCCTTCATACAATGACTATATTAACTGTCCATTGTCTCTAGTAGACCTACTGTACATAATAATAAGAATTGGCCTGATATATCATACCTATACTTCATACTTGGTGCTTGCGTAGAGGCCATTATATTACACATATTATCATTAACGTACCCTATTTGTTAACCTCTCACAGAATGGCCACAGCTCATCTATACATCATCATATGCCATTTTTATCACATACACCATTACAAGAGAGGTTGTACTACCTATCTAGAGTCATTTAACCCTGCATAAGGCCCATCTTGGGTGTTTAATATCACTTTGAAAATTAAAAATCACAAAATTTCTACACTTCTCGCAAAGCATGCATGCCATGGGGTGCTAAAATGCATCTTTATATACACCAAATAGTATTTTCTCATAAGCCAAACATGTCTATGATTGAATACAAATAATAGAAACACCATACAAGATGATAGGCTGCCACTATAACAATAGAACTTTAACCATCTCAAAATCCTCCTACCGGTCATTAACGTACCCCATTTGCTAATCTATCAAAGAATGGCCACAGCTCACCTATACACTATCATATACCATTGGCATCACACACACAATGAGTAAAGAGGTTGTACTACCTATCTAGAGTCATTTAAACATACATAAGGCCCATCTTGGGTGTTCAATATCACTTTGAAAATTAAAATCACAACTTTTTCAACACTTCTCGCGGCCTTCGCTTGCAGCAAAGTACAAAAATATACTCTTATATACCTTAAATACTCTTTCCTGAGGGTAAATGAGATCATAATACATATATACAGTCATTTAACCATTGATAAGGGCCATCTTTGGTGTTTAATATCACTTTGGAAATTAAAAATCACAAAATTTCTACACTTCTCGCAACATCTGCATGTCATGGAGTGCTAAAATGTATCTTTATATACACCAAATAGTATTTTTTGATAAGTCACACACCTCTACTATTGAATAGAAATGTTAGAAACACCATACCATGTCATAGGTTGACAATATCCAATTTTTACTTTGTTCATCTCTCAATCCTCGTACCGTCATTAACGTACCCCGGTCTTTAACCTATCAAAGAATGGCCACAGCTCAACTCTACACCATCATATACCATTGGCATTGCACACACATTGACAAAAGAGATTGTAATACCTATCTAGAGTCATTTAAACATGCATAAGGCCCATCTTGGGTGTCCAATATCACTTTTAGAATTAAAAATCACAAAATTTCTACACTTCTCGCAACATCGGCATGTCATGGAGTGCTAAAATGTATCTTTATATACACCAAATAGTATTTTTTGACAAACCACACACCTCTACTATTGAATAGAAATGTTAGAAACACCATACCATGTCATAGGTTGACAATATCGAATTTTAACTTTGTTCATGTCAAAATTGCTCGTACCGATCATTAACGTACCCCAGTCGTTAACCTATCAAAGAATGGCCACAGCTCAACTCTACACCATCATATACCATTGGCATTGCACACACATTGACAAAAGAGATTGTAATACCTATCTAGAGTCATTTAAACATGCATAAGGCCCATCTTGGGTGTCCAATATCACTTTTAGAATTAAAAATCACAAAATTTCTACACTTCTCGCAACATCGGCATGTCATGGAGTGCTAAAATGTATCTTTATATACACCAAATAGTATTTTTTGACAAACCACACACCTCTACTATTGAATAGAAATGTTAGAAACACCATACCATGTCATAGGTTGACAATATCGAATTTTAACTTTGTTCATGTCAAAATTGCTCGTACCGATCATTAACGTACCCCAGTCGTTAACCTATCAAAGAATGGCCACAGCTCAACTCTACACCATCATATGCCATTGTTATCACATACACCATCACAAGAGAGGTGATACTAACTATCTAGAGTAATTTAAACATGCATAAGGCCCATCTTGGGTGTTCAATATCACTTTGAAAATTAAATATCACAAAATTTCTACACTTCTCGCAACATCGGCATGTCATGGAGTGCTAAAATGTATCTTTATATACACCAAATAGTATTTTTTGACAAACCACACACCTCTACTATTGAATAGAAATGTTAGAAACACCATACCATGTCATAGGTTGACAATATCGAATTTTAACTTTGTTCATGTCAAAATTGCTCGTACCGATCATTAACGTACCCCAGTCGTTAACCTATCAAAGAATGGCCACAGCTCAACTCTACACCATCATATGCCATTGTTATCACATACACCATCACAAGAGAGGTTGTACTACCTATCTAGAGTCATTTAAACATGCATAAGGCCCATCTTGGGTGTTCAATATCACTTTGAAAATTAAATATCACAACTTTTTCAACACTTCTCGCGGCCTTCGCTTGCAGCACAGTACAGGGTAAATGAGATCATAATACATATATACAGTCATTTAACCATTGACCCTAAAAACTCGCTTAAACTCCAGCAACTGAGATGTAACACTTGTGTGAAACAAACAGAACCATTTAGCAACTATTGGCAAGTCTGTTGTCTTCCTCCTTACGGTGCTTTATTAGTTTCATGTTGGCCATTTTGACTGTGTTATCATGGAGGATGTGGCCCCAGACGGTGGAGTTCCCATACCGCTTCTTGTTCACATAGCCAAGGATGGTATTATGGTATATAAACTGGACATTGGGCTTGGTTGGGAACTTGTGGCAAGTGAGGTTTTTCGCCGGATGAATGAGGAACATGACCTCATACATGTCACTCTCACTGTCCACAGCTAAGACCTTGCCCATGTGCCATGCGTCCTTGGTGGAGTCTGACTCATGCAGGAATGCGCAGGCGACAAACTGTCCCTCTTGGTACTCATCCTGCACGAATACAGCTGTATCCTCAATGTCCATTGTCGATCCGCCCTCAAAAACGGGAGGTGAGGTTGGTCCGTCCTGTCGCATATGCTTTGTGACGGGAGCCTCAACTGCACGCTCCGCAGCACGCTTTCGTGCGGCACACGGAGGCACATTTTCTTTGTTAGCCGTGGCTGGGGCAGGAACCATGTTCTTGCGGGTGCGCTTGCCAGCCACGACGGGTGAGGGACCCCCTTGGCGCTTGCAGGCAGAGGTGCTAGCGACAGGAGCGGGGAGAGTGTTCCGTACCGAAGTACCTCGAGTCTGCTTTGGCGGGGGTACATCATCGCCGTCCACCTCAGCAGGGACAGTCCTCTGTCGCGTCTGCCGTGGTGGGGGAGGAGCCTTCTTGTTGTTGAATTTCATTGGGTGTGTGATCCAGTCTGGACACCCACGAATGGACCTAAGGTCGGCCCAGCAGCACTCGCTGAAGCATGATTTGTGGCGTACAGCGAGGGACTTCCCGGGTTCGGCGGGCACAGCAGCATGAACTTTCTGGGTGCCCTTGATGGACTCGTCCGCTGCTACTTTGCCGACTGTGAGACGGGCGGTGGCGATATCCGCAACCGGAACGCAGATGTACTTGACGAGGCCTTCGAGTAGGTTGCCTTCAGCCGCGAAGCGCTCTGCATTCTGGATTAGCGTTCCCCTGTTGACGAGGTTGTCTGCGTTGCGTTTTGCTGCAGCTCCAACGCCGTCACAGGGGCCCTTTCCGTGTCCCGCCTCGAAGTAGGTCCATGTCGCTTGTAGACCACTGACAAGTTCTGCGTGGCGCACCAGTATGGAAAAGATGGAGATGTTCCGATACTGGCTCGATGGGGAGTCCGATGCATAGTGCACCCACGCGACCTGGGGCAGGTTCTCTTGCAGGAACGCTGCCAGAACTTGAATGAATGCCAGGATCGCACCGGTGTCATGCTTTCTGTCGTCGGTGACGAGGGCCACAGAGTGGTGTCTGATCTCCCCAGTTGGTCCATGCCGGTAGTGAAGGACTGCTGGGTGGAGCGTAACCGGGTCTTTGGCGTAATAGACACTCTGTGGCCCATCAGGATACGAGACAAGCCAATTCTCGGCGAAGTCCATCTGGATGACTGTCTCGTACACTGACAAGGAACTCCTCAGTTCACGCACGATCCGGTGTTGGCTACGGGCCCGATCGACGTGGTCGGCCATGGACATGAACTCGTCCTTGACCAACGCGATGAACTCCTTTTTGGATTTATCGGTTACCCAAGTGGGCCGGAGCTTCATCACCATCTTCTTCTCCTCGGGCTTGCCGTAGATAACCGGAACGTACTTCCACGTCAGGTAGTCTACATGGTCCATCTTCACCGACTGGGTCAGCTGTTGCTCGAACACGTCCGCAGTGGTGTTCTGGACCAGGGTGTCCACTGAAGTCTTGATGTTAGCTGCCTTCAGCATGAGAGCGAAATTTTGATGTTTCTGGCAGAGGCAGATTTTCTCATTCTGCAGCTCTTCTGGAATTAGATAACTATGTTTACTCCTGATGTTGTAGAAGGTGGTGGACTCCACAGGCCAGGCAGGGTTGGTGTCAAGGTAGCGCTTGTGGAGGACATACACAAACTCCACCAGGTTCCTTTTCTGTTCTCTGACCTTGACACCATCCAAGTTAACAATGATGGAGTCACCTTTGCCTGGCATCATGGTGGAGTTTTCCGGTAGGCACAGGAACTCAACGACTGCTGCCTCGCGTGCCTTTGCATTGACAGTGCTTTTATGGGGCTGATCTGAAGGGGGTGACGCCAGAGACTTGCGGTTGACCTTAATGTCCTTAGCCATCTGGGTGGTGAGACCCTTTGCTTGAAGGTTGGTTTCAGGGAAGGCCTTCCGCATGAAGTCTAGTGTGTCTTTGCTGTTGAGAGCCGCCACCCCATCGTAGATAAGATCTTTACACTGTTGCTGCTTCTGTGGTGTAGCAGCTGGACCGGCCGCCTGTGCCAAATCCGATTGTAGACGCGCCTGCATAGAGGACACCGACTCTCGCGTTGCAGCCAGTGTCCTCTCGAGGTACTTGATGCGGTTAGTTTTAGGTGTTGTGGTCTTCCTTGTCGTTGTCGGGGGTCGGTTTGCAGGGGTCGTCATCATTTTCGTCTGACCGGTAGGCGGGGAGGTGCTGTAAATTGGAAATGAGAAAGCATTAACAAATTGGTATTTAGAAATTCATTTGAGGCATTAGTCAGCAAAGCGAATATTATGTCACTACATGAGCTAATTTCACTACATGAGCTAAATTAAATTGTTAATCATTTATGCTTTACTTGTGATATTATGTCATGGTGATAATATTAACCAGTAATTGTAATAACAATACGATGTCATGTACATGAGCTAATTCTAAAAAGGTGGCAATACAAGTATAGTCAAATAAGCAGCAACAACTAACATTAAACAAGCAACATCTCAACATGCAACACAACTAGTCTATTCTAATATAGCATTCTACTGTATAATTACATTATGCTACTCCTGCTCAACGGAGCGCTTCAAGGTAGCACTGGAAAATGAATGGCAATTATAAGAATTATCTGGACTAATAAATAGGTTAGGCTAATAAACCACCAGGTTAAAAATTTGTGATTGTGGACCTTATGCATGTTCAAATGACTCTAGATAGGTAGTACAATCTCTTTTGTCAATGTGTGTGCAATGCCAATGGTATATGATGGTGTAGAGTTGAGCTGTGGCCATTCTTTGATAGGTTAACGACTGGGGTACGTTAATGATCGGTACGAGCAATTTTGACATTAACAAAGTTAAAATTCTATATTTTCAACCTATCACTTGGTCTGGTATTTCTAACATTTCTATTCAATAGTAGAGGTGTGTGGTTTGTCAAAAAATACTATTTGGTGTATATAAAGATACATTTTAGCACTCCATGACATGCCGATGTTGCGAGAAGTGTAGAAATTTTGTGATATTTAATTCTAAAAGTGATATTGAACACCCAAGATGGGCCTTATGCTGGTTTAAATGACTCTAGATAGGTAGTCCAACCTCTCTTGTGATGGTGTATGTGATAACAATGGCATATGATGGTGTAGAGTTGAGCTGTGGCCATTCTTTGATAGGTTAACGACTGGGGTACGTTAATGATCGGTACGAGCAATTTTGACATGAACAAAGTTAAAATTCTATATTGTCAACCTATGACATGGTATGGTGTTTCTAACATTTCTATTCAATAGTAGAGGTGTGTGGTTTGTCAAAATATACTATTTGGTGTATATAAAGATACATTTTAGCACTCCATGACATGCCGATGTTGCGAGAAGTGTAGAAATTTTGTGATTTTTAATTCTAAAAGTGATATTGGACACCCAAGATGGGCCTTATGCATGTTTAAATGACTCTAGATAGGTATTACAATCTCTTTTGTCAATGTGTGTGCAATGCCAATGGTATATGATGGTGTAGAGTTGAGCTGTGGCCATTCTTTGATAGGTTAACGACTTGGGTACGTTAATGATCGGTACGAGCAATTTTGACATGAACAAAGTTAAAATTCGATATTGTCAACCTATGACATGGTATGGTGTTTCTAACATTTCTATTCAATAGTAGAGGTGTGTGGTTTGTCAAAAAATACTATTTGGTGTATATAAAGATACATTTTAGCACTCCATGACATGCCGATGTTGCGAGAAGTGTAGAAAATTTGTGATATTTAATTCTAAAAGTGATATTGGACACCCAAGATGGGCCTTATGCATGTTTAAATGACTCTAGATAGGTATTACAACCTCTCTTGTGATGGTGTATGTGATAACAATGGCATATGATGGTGTAGAGTTGAGCTGTGGCCATTCTTTGATAGGTTAACGACTGGGGTACGTTAATGATCGGTATGAGCAATTTTGACATGGTGTATATAAAGATACATTTTAGCACTCCATGACATGCAGATGTTGCGAGAAGTGCAGAAATTTTGTGATTTTTTAATTTTCAAAGCCACAGTGGCCAGACAAGATGGGCCTTATGCATGGTAAAAACGACAATTCTACTAACATAGGGTGGATCCACAGAAAACACAATATCTGCACACAAGTGATTTGATACCTTTAAAGTGATCATAATACTTACACATAATCCTCCGCGAGGGCCAGGTTGCCCGGTGGTGGCGGCGAAGAGTCGGCCGGCCTCGATCCGGTCGAACGCTGGCTGCGCCTCTTCTTGGGGGAGTCTTTCTGCGCAGCCTGACGGACCGGTCGAGTCGTCCGGCTCTCCTCTGCCACCTCCGGGGCAACCTGTCCTCGCCCCCCCGCCTCCGTGGTCGCTGCCCTCGGTGCCTCCTCCACGGGCGGTGCTGGTGAGGCCGTCGCGGCGCTGGTCTTTGCCCTGCCAGCTCGGCCTCCTGCCTTGCCCTTCCCGGCTGGTGCTGTGGGTGGTGCTGCCGAGGGTAGTGGTGCTGGTGCCGTGGCCACGACGGGCTCTGGGGAGGAGCACCCGGCCAGGCTTTCATCCCCCGACGAGATGAGGATGGCTGTGGCAGGGTCCACACCAGCCACAGGCGCATGAGTCTCCTTGAATGTAGAGCAAGGGGCAAAACCATTAGTATTTATTAAGCAAGACATTTGGAGAATCGAATATTTGGTGTATGTCAAGCTACAGGGGTAAAACAAGATGAACCTTATGCATGTTCAAATGACTCTAGATAGGTATTACAATCTCTTTTGTCAATGTGTGTGCAAAGCCAATGGTATATGATGATGTATAGATAAGCTGTGGCCATTCTTTGACAGGTTAACGACTGGGGTACGTTAATGACCGGTACGAGCAATTTTGACATTAACAAAGTAAAAATTCGATATTGTCAACAAATCACTTGGTAAGGTATTTCTAACATTCTATTCAATAGTAGAGATGTGTGGCTTACTATAAAAGAGTATCTGAATGCTATAGTGACATTATAAACTATCCACCTACCTCCTCACTCCCGTCGGGGGACGAGAAGGACACCCGCTGGTACCTGGGGCGAGGGGCGAAGGGGAGGCGAACGGTCAGCTTCCCGAGCCCCTTGCCCCGGCCCCCTGCGGGTGTCCCTCTTCCCGCTGCCGCAGGTGCCGGTGCGGAGGCTGCAGCCGGACGTGGAGCCGCCTGCTCCGCTGCAGCCCCGGGAGCCGCCTGCTCTGGCACCAACACCGCAGCAGCGGTCGCAGCTGGGGTGCCCCTCCCAGTGCCTGCCCTGGCCTTCGGTCTCCCTGTTGGTGTGGGTGGGAGCGGCGGGAGGCCCAGCTTCTTCCGTCTCTGAATTCAGAAAGGGAAAGACACATTAAGTAACCTGTCACACTGGCGAGTTACTCGCAGCAGTGTTTTGACTTAGCATTTACAGTATCTGTCCCTTGAAATTTGTATACTTATTAACATTCTTAATCTCATATCACAATAAAATGTTACCACCAGAGTAGCAGATTTTGAGGCACCACAGAGACTGAGAGGACGGAAAATTATCAAACCTTGTTCTCTTTCAGTCGCTCCCGGTAAGCCTTCTTCCGGGCATGGAGCATCTCGCGCCGCCGCTGCTCCTCAGCAGGGTCTCCCGCCAGTCTCTTCCTGTCCTTTTCTCGCTGGCGACGCGAGATCTCCGCCCGGTGGGCATCATAGGCGGCCGCCCCCATCTCCTGCCGCAGCCTGGTCTCGTACCGGGCCGAAGCTGCGGCATGGAGACGGGCCGCCTTCTCCCGGTCCTCCCGATCCTCCTGCTCCTCCAGGTCTGGAGCATCAGCGGGAGCGTGCTCCCGCACACACCTCTTAGGGCGACGGGGGGGGTCGCCACCACCGCCACTGGGGGCTACGTCAGCCATCTGCAAAAATGAGAAGAAATACATTAAATAAAAAGGTAAATAGTGATTAAACAAGTTCCTATATGCTGACAAAGGATGTACAACAAAGCCAAAGATTTTATCAGAGGTTTTTATGCTGATATGGTAATTCATAGTGAGGAAATCAGTAGATTTTAAGATAATAAGGAATTTGTTAGTGTTTGAATACTGATAAGATATACATAAATAAATAGGAAAAAAATATTCATCATGTTCCTATATGCTTACAAATGATGTACAGTAACCCCGGAAGTTCAATCAGCTGATTAATTGCTAATATGGAAATTTATACTGACAAAATATAAGGAAAATGCTGAAATATACCCACCACAAAAATTCTTTGGAAAAAAAGTATTCAGTATCTAACTAATGACACTTGTGTGAGTTAGAGGTACCATAGGGGCATGTCATGGTGAAATATGATGGAGCTATGTGCACTGGAAGTGCCACTTGTGTGGAAAATACAGAATAAGAAGGGGGGGTACGTTAATGATCGCAAAGGTTTATAACCACTCAGCAGTGGTGGCTTTGTGCAAGGGTGAGCTTACCTGGTCAACACAACAGAGGGGGGACATGTCTAACATACCCACCATAAAACATCCCCCTGAATCCAAGATGGCGACCAGTAGGCAGGCATCTTGCCACCGGGGTACGTTAATGACCGACGAACACTATCTTCCTAAATTTGGCCACTATGGCTATGCTTTCGATCCCACAGGAGGATTAACACACCAAAATGCCCAAATAGAGGTAGGAGAAGGAATATAACCCCAAAAAACCATGGGATAAGCACAATTTTGGCTGTGAGGGGGCCTAAAAGTTCACGACGAGGCAGAAATTTGGCCATTCAAGCCCAAATTGGGGTGGGGGGTCATCTCAAAACACCCAAACATGGCCCAAAATGCATCTTACACACGTAGGGGGTCCTATTCTAAAGGATTATCAACAATTTAGACCCAAGGGTACATCATCTCGGCCAGGAGAGGCCAAATTCTGCTTGCCGAGCGAAAAATCATTAACGTACCCCAATTTTGAAAATACAGCCCGGGGTGGCCAAAGCTTCACCCTGGGGCCCCGGGCTGCATCGCAGGCCTCCCCCGGCAACACATTTTACCCCCTAGCATCCAAAATACATCGTTTCGGTACACAAAAAGCGATCTACGGCCCCCCACAGACATCTCCAACAATATTTCATCGGAATTTCATGGAATTTCGTGGAATTTCCTTACCTTTTTCGTGAATTTCGGGTTCCTTTTGCAGTAGAACTCTGCTTAGGGGTAGCTATAAACAAGCTGTGACCTCCTCTGAGCTGAAACACGGTACCCGGATGCAGGCCACTTCCGCCGGGCAACAGGAAGTCGTTTTTCTCTTCCCGCGCTGTTTTTCCCGCCGCCGATCATTAACGTACCCCGCTTACGAAGAGACCCCCCATACAGCCAAACCAGACTGTATTTGGCCACAATTCTTGTTCAGGCATGATGTATTTACTCTAAAAGTGAACATAGACTGTGGGAATTGTATGTATTTGGTTTATTTTATTCTATTTAGAGGCAAAAGCCCGGGGTACGTTAATGATTGCGGTGTGCATTGAAAATCACTTATATGTGCATGCCAAGGGTAATTCCCGTAGTACATGAAAAATTTTTTCATGGAAGACTCCCCCCTAGGGTACCTCTTAATTGCATATAATAAGAACACTGATTATATTCCCTAACCAGGTTAGATAGGCTCTATCATTAACGTACCCCACGTGAAAATTTATAATTAAATGCATATAGAAGATAAATTATGCCCCAAGACCCACCCAAACCATATGGAAATCTTAGCTGTGACCCCCCACTAAGGAATAAAAATATTATTGGTGGTGTAGAAGTGTTTCCCTTGTTATTATATGCCCAAGAAGCCACCTGACCAGTAAAACCTGGAATGACCCATATATATATATATATATATATATATATATATATATATAGAGAGAGAGAGAGAGAGAGAGAGAGAGAGAGAGAGAGAGAGAGAGAGAGAGAGAGAGAGAGAGAGAAGTATTATCCAGGTATTAATGGCCAGGTATTAATGGCCAGGTATTAATGGCCAGGTATTAATGGCCAGGTATTAATGGCCAGGTATGCTGAAACTGCTAATGGCACTATGTAGGCCAAACCTAACTTTGTTGTGGGCTATAAATGGACAGTCATCTGGGGTAGAAACTAAAACTCAAACTGAGTTCCTCCTTAGTGAACTGGCAGAATGAAATTTATGTAGGAGCAACAGAGAAACAGACCTGTTTGGTTCGGGGTAATGAAATTAAAACATTATTTATGACTTTGTGGATTAGTTTCCATGGCTGTGAGTCACCTGATTCATTTTGCATTAATTTTTAAAAGGATTGTCTACCTTTCAATGGATAGATCATTCAAGAATCATCAATTGTGACAGGATCTGCGAAAAGGACCCTTAGTGCAGGGTACATTAAGGTACCTATTCCAAGTGCATGTCCCAATTTGTTCATTCATATTTCTATATTTTTCATATTTTGCCCTTTTTTTCCTTACAATTTCTTAAAGGAACTCATTTATCTTACCATGTCAAGAGGCATGAGATCTTAATGTACAGTCCAAGCAGTGTTTAATGTTACAATATATACTATATGTACGGTGGTGTAAGGTTAATATTGAGAGTTTATAGAAGCACAACAAAGTGCAACCTCTCAATACTTACCTATCAAAAAAGAAAGACTTCAAGTCCTCTAAGATCAACTTTGCTTCAAATAGTTATATGCAGGTGGTACCCAGATGCTTTCACAGCAATGCGTTATTTACATCGATTCTCCCTTTGGGTGCCTACGGGTCATCCTCCGGTGAATCAATGTAACAAAAGACACCTGTTTCTGTGGTTGGTAACGGGATGTAAAATCCCTTATATGTCTAGGTATAATGACTTATTGCAGCCAGCTAGCACATTTTAATTACAAAATTATCAAAAGATATCTTCATTGAGCACTGATTTACTGGTTGTTTTCCATCTCAGTGATCTGATCTATACAGACGACCCATCCCCAGTGGATCTGTGCACGGACGGTGAGGTGTCTTCGCTAAAGATAGGTAAATATGAAGAAAACACTGAAGATAGCTCTGTGGATATCTTCAAAATTTCATTTATATTGATGCTGTCATATTTTGTTATACATTGGCAATAATATCTTAGAGATAACTATTCGCAAAATATTTGTAAAAAATTCAAAGATATATTCAGTTTGATTTGGTAATGGCATTGGCCTATCTTTACCACCTGAAGTTATCTTCACCGTCTGTGCAAAAGACCACTGGTGTGTGAAGGCATGAATGATGTTACAGAACTACTAACCGACCCGGATGTCTTACTTGTACATGCCGGAATACCAGTACACAAGTAGAGTCGATCTGAACTAAACAGCTGTCCTGAGGTATGATTGATACTACTCGGGTTCCAGAACCACTGATGGCACCATTCACTGAGCATTGCGTGACGAGGACATATGGACATGTTCTCTCACATATCATCAATCACTTGGACAAGTAAAAGCCTTCTCCATCACTTGATGACTCCCTTGCCATTTTGATTGATATAGCTCTACTGTATGTCTCACTGATTCCCAATATCTGAGTCATGTCATCTCTAGGCTGTGTAGAGTTCACCTGAAGCATATACACGTCCTCAGTGCCTGTGAAATACAGGAATGGTGCCTTATGTCAATTACGAGTGCTAACTATGATGATGTACGGATGGATATTGAGATAGGATTAGACAGCTGTATTGCCTGACAGTAGGAAGTAGGATAAAAAGACACCAGAACTCATCACATTGAGAAACATTTGACGTGATGGAGGGAGGGAAGAATACTTGACTATGTGGCAGTTAGTGCTACTGTATTGTGGGAAACATTTAAATGACTATAAAATAAGAACCACTAAATATAATCTCGTTTACCGTTGATGCTTTTATAAATAGTCATGTACCATGTAGCCAACAACACTGAAAAAAGTCTTCCTGACAAAATGACATGTATATCCATGTCAACTTGAATTGACACATAGAGCACATGTCATTGGGACATGGCACATATGTCATCATGACAACTGTCTTCACTATGCATGTCAAGTGGAGTTGACGAACCAAATGTAAGAGTGTCAACCTCATTCAACATCCCTTTCATGCATGTCATGTGGGAGACAATCATGACCTGTGCAGTATGTGTCAAAGCGATCAGTCTCCTTTTCTCTGTGAATCCAATAACTCAACAGCTAAAGTAGACCAGCCAGTCCTCAGTTTAAAATTAATATTTAATGGTGTATGAACAGGGACACTTAATACATATTGAGGCATATTTTATTTTTCAACATTTCCCATTTGTGAGAGATATTAAAACATGTAACAAAACTTGTTCCATCGCCACCTGTGATCCTTGACTAAATCTTTTATCTTGATCCATTAACACTTTGAATGAATGGTTACGGGATATTCTAAGGAGTTAAAAGGTATTTTCTTTCATTCAAACATTTCATATCAAGAGATTACTGGCTGAAACTATAGGGGGAGTATCTGGATAGAAGCCTAAAGGGATCCTGCTGAGCACTCTCAAAGTGACTATTCTCAAGATTGACATCTGCTCAGTCAAATGCCAAGATGAAAGATTTAAGATAAACATCTGGAGGAAACTGAACTTGCCGTTTCGGAATTGCGGAATTACTCATTGATTTTCAACATTATGGCGGGTGTATTTGTTGTGTGTGCTCAGAACTTATGCATAATTCCCATATTTCCTTACAACCCGACTTAACTTTTATTCATCTTATCAAGTTTATCAATTGATCAATACCATACCACCGTCTCGTAACCACAAGACTCCTAAGCCACTAACAGCCAATTCAGAATGCCTCAGGAGGTTAATTTAAAACATCCTGGGATCGCAACCTCAATGATCTTAGGAATTATTCTGCCTTATCCTATTAACCGATCTTAAGATTAGACTGCGTTCACTTCTCCTAGCCAGCACTAAGATCGCATCCATCTTAGCCTCAGCTCTCCTAAACTATTCCAAGAAGTGCTGACTGGGCACAGGGGTAAGAGTCCCAAAATAAAGGAATAGCTGTGGAGTCACTCTTCTTCACAACAATGCTTATACCATCATTCCCTGTCCCCATATGGGATAACAAAAGAGCACAGGGTGCAGTTGATCCCATACAGTATTCAAGAGTTGTTCCCATGAATGTATGATTTATGCTTGCCTATTAGAAGCATTGTGCCCCCCAGGACAAAGAGAGAGAAGGGAAGAATTACCTTACATGTCACTGTAAAAAGTTAATGTATAGATACAGCAAATTTTGCTGTAGTCATACAGTAGAAGTTGCTGTAGTCTAACATACAGTAAGTTTTGCTGTACAAGTACTAACTTTGTTGCTCTAGACAAAACATCACAGCAAGTGTTAATGTGGACATACAGTAATTTTCTCTCATATATTTGCTGTAGCTCCTAATACAGCACCACTTGCTGTTCAGTTACAGAGTGTATTGCTGTAGATGCAGGGTTACAGCAAGTACTACTGTATACATTGAGTTTGAGTTTAACAAGTTTATTGGCCAAATAACATCATACAACACAAAGCTGTTCAGGATCAGCCAGGAAATGGCAATAAGTATAACCATACACAAAGGAAAAATTATTTCACAATGCATTGCATATGGGAATACAATAGGCACTTACTAGGTGATTCCAGATTATGCCAGCAATTAGTCTTCATAATAAAAAACATTGATATTGGAGTGGGCTCGCAACTGACACATTCTTATATTCAATGACATACTAATACTCAATGACTAACTAATTATCAACATAAATTGCTTTTTGGATTCCAATTTTTGAACATCAGTGTCCAGTTTATCCCAAAGCACCTTGCCTCTGACAAGTGGACTCATATCATATACAAGGCACATAGCTCGGCTAACATTTAGTTGCACTTTAACATTGCCGCGGAGTGCACATGGTGGAACATATACATTATCTGAGTCCTTAGAGGCATCGAACATAATGCCACATTGTGGTTCTGTGCTTTAACACCAGGCAACATTACTATCTCTTAGGGAGAAAATTTTACTCATTGCTGAATCTATTTCATCTATGAAAAAAGCTGAAAGTGTCACATAATTGAATAATGTGCAATATTGAGCATGTTACACTTTATTTTGATATGTTGAACTCTTCATTCGACTATGTAAATTAAAGCAGAAACTTACATATTTTGTCACACACACACCTTCCCTGTGGTGTGGCATTAAATATGAGTATGGATACCCAGCTTCCTATGGTATCAGCTAAAGGACCTGTTGTCACACTTGCTTGTTGTGACCTAAGGATGGTACTCAATGGCTAAATTCAAACATATTTAGTCATAGATGATGCTACATGGTCGGCTATTGTGCTTACCCGATTACATATCTCAAATTGACCAGACCAACCAAACTGCAATTAGCGTAACATTAAAATCTACTGTATGTTTACAGCAAATTTCAAGCTACTGTGCAATTGCTGCCAGCAACTTTTGCTACAGTAGTAGTTACTGTAGATCAACAGGAGATGTGGCTGTACCTTTACAGCAAGTCAGTTGCTGTAAACCTTCAGCAAAATCTACTCGAATAATTGCTGCCAGCAACTTTTGCTGTAGATGTACAGCACTTACTATTTACAGTGCAGTGCACTTAATGCATGAGTAGCCCTAAGAGCCCTCAAGGACACTCAGCAAACATCTTCCCTCCCCTCTATATGTATGCAGCAGGCTATTCACTCTTTCGATCAGGAGTGTTCCCTGTAAGTGCTCTTGTATTCAGGTTAAACCACTATGCAATTCTTTCACTAAGATCGCAGTGATCTTAGTGCTGGAAAAGGACTAGTGAAGTGATCCCAGGACTTACTATTCCTGACTGGCCTGCAACCACTGCATTAGATAGGGTAGACCGGCCAGGTCTTATGATATGTGCCTGCACTAAGATCGCTGGGGTTGCGATCCCAGGATGTTTTGAATTTAGCTCCAGGACTTCATTGTAGCATGGGGATCTTTGAAATGTAAAGTTAAAAATAGTTCCTTCAGGGC
Source organism: Acholoe squamosa (assembly GCA_949317995.1). NCBI lineage: Eukaryota > Metazoa > Annelida > Polychaeta > Phyllodocida > Polynoidae > Acholoe > Acholoe squamosa. Next base: position 81,474,696 of record OX439043.1, on the reverse strand, counting down.
TAACACCAGTTGTGAGGGTGCCTAAGAATTGTGCAGAATTCATCACTGAATAAAGAATTGAATTATTCATATCAGAAAAAAACAGAACATGATGGAACACAATTTCAATTAGACCGTTAGAACGCGTCTTTAGATAACATTTGCATTATGAATTCTTGGACTAAGTCCAATAATTAGGTTTATGCATAGAGGTAATGTGTGGGTAAGAGGGAAGGGGAAAGAGTATATTCTGACAATCATAGGGCTAGTTTGCATTCCTCTGCACTGTGATCCTAGCATGGCAGTTCTACAGTGTATTGCAGTGTAAAGCAAAACAAGAGGTTTGTTTCCAGTTACCCGACCGACCCTAGCAAAACAGGGCCAATTCATTTTTCTTTTTCTTGTTTCTTTGGACAGGACCATAGTAACAACACCAATCGAGGTACACAAATGGCAGACCACTTTTTGGAAAGATCTCTATCTGCTGATTAAGCCAATATGGCCTAGGCCTAGGCCATGTTAACATAACTGGGATCACAGTCTTTTTAAGCTCAGAATTTGGGTGGCCAGAGGCAAAAACAAATAAAAAAAAGAGAATTGCCATCCCGACCTACCGACCCTAGCATTGCAGCCCATGTAACTGGAAACACACCTTTGTTTTGGCCTAATCCTGGTCTATACCAGTAGTTCATGGGAGTACAATCCTATTGACTTGATTCTGATTCTACTGTATGTACTACACCGCTATGTGCTGTCTATTTACAATTTGGACTCAGAGTATACCACCAAGAACCATGCATTTTCACCTCCAAATCGCATTAATGAAGTCTTTGGAGCTGAGTCAATGTGTCAGAGGGAATGTGCATAAGAGGGAAGGGGAAAAAACATTTTCTGGCAATCAATGTGCTAGTTTGTAAGCCTGTTAGACCAAAAATCATAAATATCTGATGCAGTGAATTATCCAGTTCTTTGATCCTTGTTTATTGCAAGATGATAGAGTGTACATATAGGTGGTAACAATGATACACTCGCCAGTGTGCAGGCTCTGCCCCTAAGCTTCTAGCTCAACCTGTCGTAGGTCCTAGATACTAGGGAGGTTGTGCGTGGGATAATGTAAGTAGAAAAGATGGCTTAGAATAGATAACTGGGAGCTGCTCACCGGGTCTTATATACCTGAGCAGCACACAGGGTGATGAAATGTACCGGTAGGAGCAGGTCAGATCTGGTCAGGTCTGGTTGGATCTGGTCAGATCTGACGCGCCGTCATACCTGGTAATGATTCTATTTATATGTGGACCAATCAGGGTGAAGGAAGATTGTGGAATTTTCCTGCATCCTAGAAATGCGTCCACAGGTATGTCGGTGTGTTGTGATACTCCCAGTGAGTCAGTGCCCAGAAATGGAATGGGTCCGGCTCTCATAACATCCTGGTACACTGAAAACCCGCCGCTATTGGAAAGTCGTCATACATGACAAGTTTAGGGTCGTCAGAGGATCATCAGGCCTTTATGACTACCCTGAGTCGTCAAACTGACCACCTTGGCATTACCATTAGTTTGTCTATATTCCAGAAGAGGCCCCCACTATGCATTTCTGTAGCATATTTGATGGTCTCTGGTGTATACGGCTCAAATATATTACATTTGTACTATTGTATATTACATTATGAAAAGGGGAAGATAAATATCATTTGATACAACATACGTGTAAAAAGAATGGGGACGTTTTTGTAGAAATGTAGAAAAGGAGATAGTTCATTTGGGTAATGACACCTCTCTTATGGCTATTGCTAGTGTTATATCCTTAGTCATTAAGTGTGCCTAACATAAAATCTAACAAATCAGTGTACCCACATGGTATTATGTACTGGAGGCTATTTCTCAAAAGACTACCACTGTACCCTACTAGTCATACCAAAGTTTCCATAGGAATCTGCCAATAAATGCTGATTATTGGGTGAGGGGTTAAAATATAATTTACAAAAAGGATAATGGGAAATGGTAAAAGATAATACTAGAATATCTGTAATTTCTACTCAGGTTGATAATGACTTTGAAGGGCAGCCGAAGTGACGACTTTAGGTTGTCAGTGATGACCTAAAGTCGTCACCTCTGATGACCCCATGACGACCTAAGGTTGTAGTTTTAGGTATTGTCAACCTGAGGACCTAAAGTCGTCACTGTTGACGAGTTTCTGAGCTTGAAGGTTTTCAGTGTATGGATGATGTAAGAGTAGCTCAGTGTACACACTGGGGGGGGTTGAGCTGTAAGCTTGTGACCAAGGCCTGAGCGTGTGTGGCGAAGAATTTAATAAATGTGTAAAATAATGAATAATACCCAGAATGGTCCATTGACATGATGGCAATTTAGAGCAGACATTCAGTCTGATTTGGATGGTGTGTATATGTTGAATAATAGATCCATGTTCTGGCACAGTGCTCTGTCTAGACACTTGTTAGTTTTAATCTACCTATGCTCCAATGATGGGATTAATGTTCCACATAGCTGGAAGGCTATTTTTATGTCCAAACTACAAGGTTGAAGATTTAGGTGAATAATCCCAGTGGTGGGATTAAAGACATTCAATTCTAGAAATCTGCCTGATTATAAAGGCTTCTACTCTATATATGACTTTGAACATTCTAGATCCAGCTACACTTGCACCTTAGAGATTTGGTATGATGCCTTTCCTCCAAAAATAAATCATGTTATATGTCTTCCAAGATAAGGTTATTGAGAGATTACTTCAGCATTTTACATTCCATGTGCTTTGAAATTCTTTTCCCAAAAATAACTTTTGTATATTTGTTTTCTATTGTACAGGTGAGTAATCCTGACTGTAGAACGGCACTGGTAGGTTGTACAAGCTGTATGGAGAATCCTGTCTCTCAAGGTATGCATTTACTCAAATTGGCCACAAGTTGTAATTAACAGGACGGTTAGGTACACGATTGCACCATGTATGGGGTAGTACACATAATCCACTCTGTAGTTCCAATCACAGCCATAACCCGAAATATTGTCAATATTAACATATTTTAGGAGCTTAAGTGGGGATTACTGATAAACCAAGGCAAGCTATCTGACAATCACTGATGATTTATGATACCAACATTCATCATTATAGTTAGAGCTCTAAAGATAAAAATATGTGCATAGTAATCGTTTTTCATCAAAATAGATAACTATTTTAACTTTCAGTATCCGGTAAAACGTATCTGCAATCTATCTTCTTATTAGGGTTATAGCTCCTGAGTTAAAAATCTATGCACAGTAATCATATTTAGTCAAACCATGTAGACCTTGTGCATTACAAATTTAACAATCCTGTGTCCAGTGTTATCTAAATGTCCTTTGTCGGAAGTTGAGTGTTTGGGTGATAACAGTATACCGCCTCTGGCTTATAAACAATGCTATAGATATATGCATACTTCATGAGAGAAAGACTATGTAGAGCACTCACCAAGCATACAAACAATCTCTAAAGACTCCAATTTTTTTTGCAAATAGAACTAACCCAAACTATTCATGAGGCTTACAACCTGTTTACAGGGACATAACAAAATCTCTTGACCATCTAAATTAGTCATAGTATTTGAACATCTAAGTTTGAAAACCAATTCCCGCCCTACATGGTCATGGTCTCCCATGTCCGCAGTGACCTAGAGACAAAATTGACTGAAGGTCACCTTGCCTCTCTTGGTGAATCTTTACACAATATACAGACTGAGAAGTACAAGGAGTGCTGGTACAGCATTTAGACACAGAGGAGGTCATGTAAGTTCACAAGCAATAGCAAAGTAAAGTGAAAAATAATCCATAAATTTCATTTAAACCATTTCCAGATTGCCAGAGTAAATGGTCGGTCTTTTCATACCTTTTTCTAATAGCCTCACATGATTGTAGAGATACAAGTTAATACTCCATACAAAATTGTATCTATCAAAAGAAAAAAAACCCAAGCATGCAAAAATCCATCAAACTCACTTCAAGAACAGCAGACTAGAGAAAAGACATCATTAATGCCCTCACAAAGAAATACATTTCCCATATTTCACATAATTATGACACAGCACATTCCGCTTTAAATAATTATGCAAGCTGAATAGCATATATAGTAATATCATATATGCTGCCATCTGAACAATTTCTGAGATCAAAATCTACACTTAAATTTGAAATGTATTTAGTCATGTAGAACTCATATATGATAAAAAGATAAATAGATATGTTATCCACAGTTTAGTATAAACTCAGTTTTTTTTTGGGTCGTGCATCAATGCAATCAGTTCACTCAATCTTGTTTGTTTATACACCTTTGTTTAGACCAAATCTGTGGCAAAATAAACACCAATATTGTAAAGGCATATAGTTCAAGAGATATCACACTGCTGTTACAAGAGATATCCATGTCACACTGCTGTTACAAGATATATCCATGTTACACTGTTGTTACAAGATATATCCATGTCACACTGCTGATACAAGAGATATCCATGTCACACTGCTGTTACAAGAGATATCCATGTCACACTGCTGTTACAAGATATATCCATGTTACACTGTTGTTACAAGAGATATCCATGTCACACTGCTGTTACAAGAGATATCCATGTCACAATGCTGTTACAAGATATATCCATGTCACACTGCTGTTACAAGAGAAAGCCATGTCACATTGCTGATACAAGAGATATCCATGTCACACTGCTGTTACAAGAGATATCCATGTCACACTGCTGTTACAAGAGATATCCATGTCACACTGCTGTTACAAGATATATCCATGTTACACGGCTGTTACAAAGAAAGCCATGTCACACTGCTGTTACAAGAGATATCCATGTCACAATGCTGTTACAAGATATATCCATGTCACAATGCTGTTACATCACATTAGCAAAAATATAGAGGTACTAATAAAAATAATAATAAAAAAGGCATGTGACATGAATAACTTCCTTTGTGATAAGTAGAGAACTCAACTGCTTGTACTCTATCCACTATCGCTCACTATGCTATACTCGCCTATAATGTATGCAGTAGTACCACACCCTGCCACCAGGGGTGGTACACCTGATGGTCATTATGTACACAGCCAGGTGCTAGTACACCTGCCGGCATTACCATCTAGCTACTCGCTGAGTTGACATCTCTTCAGCATGTACTTTGTACACTAAAACTATCATCAATTATCCACTAATTGCCAGCTTCTTGTTATAACTATGTCATAATAGTAGCTGTAATTACTCATAGTGAGATATGACACCTTCAAACTAAAGTAAACACCTTAAAGTCTTAAGTGGAATCTACTTACAGGACTTTCCAATTTGCTTAGAAATATGAGTAATATTGACAGTAATACCAACAGCTTTCCACTATAGTTAATTGTTCACTCTAGACACACACTCTAAGCTAATGCATTTCAACAACTAGAGACACAATTCTGCCACACTGCCACCTCTAAACACCTATAAATGGCTAATGTTCAGGTGATTTCATCAGGGAATGCTATTTGAGCAATACATGAAAAATAATATATACAGCACTGGAGCCTTCCAGACATTATAATGCTTTAGGAGTATAAATGTTTTGTGCTTTCTCTAAGCCAGCAGACATGTTCTGATTTTGAGGCATCATCAAATAGCACCAACCATCTTTCCAAACCTCTAGGATAGAAAACGTAAGGATGGCATAACTACCTCTTTGATAAGCTTACTTTGAATAATGTTCCAGGAAAGGGTTTCTTGTTTACTGTATACTAGATGGCATATCAAATACGAATATAGGGCAATTGCCTGAAACAGAAGTTATGTTTGACAGTCACCATGTTGTTCTTTCATTAAAATGTAAATACCTATTACAGAGTAGGACCTCTAAAGGTAGTCCAATCACAGGACAACCCGCTCTGTGCGCTATTTAAGGAAACAAAACTTTGTGAAAATCCCACAGGGCCGTTCTTAAAACACAAACTATACTGTCACTTTGTCTTTAGCTCTCCTTTTAACTTTGGTCGCTAGGTCCTTTAGATTCACAACAGAGCTTGAACTGTCCAAATTTCCCTGTTAAGGTCTGAGAACAGCTCTTTGAAGTCAACAGTAAAAGAGGGGCTTACAACCATTGGGTGGCATGTCGGTAAATTACATTAAAACACTTTATACTCTAGTTAATGTTCGACCATGTTTATCAATAAACTGCATCGTGATGTCAGGAATCCCTGTAAGCTGGAGTAGCCCATAAGGAATCCCTGTAAGCTGGGGTAGCTCCCAAGTAATCCCTGTAAGCTGGGGCAGCCACTAAGGAATCCCTGTAAGCTGGGGCAGCCCCTAAGGAATCCCTGTAAGCTGGGGCAGCCCCTAAGGAATCCCTGTAAGCTGGGGTAGCCCCTAAGGAATCCCTGTAAGCTGGGGTAGCCCCTAAGGAATCCCTGTAAACCGGGGTAGCTCCTAAGGAATCCATGTAAGCTGGGGCAGCCCCAAAGGAATCCCTGTAAGCTGGGGTAGCCCATAAGGAATCCCTGTAAGCTGGGGTGGCCCCTAAGGAATCCCTGTAAGCTGGGGAGCCCCTAAGGAATCCCTGTAAGCTGGGGTAGCCCATAAGGAATCCCTGTAAGCTGGGGTAGCCCCTAAGGAATCCCTGTAAGCTGGGGTAGCACCAAGTAATTCCTATAAGCTGGGGTAGCCCCAAGGAATCCCTGTAAGCTGGGGCAGCTCCCAAGTAATCCCTATAAGCTGGGGCAGCCACTAAGAAATCCCTGTAAGCTGGGGCAGCCCCTAAGGAATCCCTGTAAGCTGGGGTGGCCCCTAAGGAATCCCTGTAAGCTGGGGTAGCCCCTAAGGAATCCCTGTAAGCTGGGATAGCCCATAAGGAATCCCTGTAAGCTGGGGTAGCCCCTAAGGAATCCCTGTAAGCTGGGGTAGCCCCTAAGGAATCCATGTAAGCGGGGGTAGCCCCTAAGGAATCCCTGTAAGCTGGGGTAGCCCCTAAGGAATCCATGTAAGCGGGGGTAGCCCCTAAGGAATCCCTGTAAGCTGGGGTAGCCCCAAGGAATCCCTGTAATCTGGGGCAGCTCCCAAGTAATCCCTATAAGCTGGGGCAGCCACTAAGAAATCCCTGTAAGCTGGGGCAGCCCCTAAGGAATCCCTTTAAGCTGGGGTAGCCCCTAAGGAATCCCTGTAAGCTGGGGTAGCCCCTAAGGAATCCCTGTAAGCTGGGGTAGCCCCTAAGGAATCCCTGTAAGCTGGGGTAGCCCCTAAGGAATCCCTGTAAGCTGGGGTAACCCCTAAGGAATCCATGTAAGCTGGGGTATCCCCTAAGGAATACCTGTAAGCTGGGGTAGCCCCTAAGGAATCCCTGTAAACCGGGGTAGCCCCTAAGGAATCCCTGTAAACCGGGGTAGCCCCTAAGGAATCCCTGTAAGCTGGGGTAGCCCCTAAGGAATCCCTGTAAACTGGGGTAGCCCCTAAGGAATCCCTGTAAGCTGGGGTAGCCCCTAAGGAATCCCTGTAAACCGGGGTAGCCCCTAAGGAATCCCTGTAAGCTGGGGTAGCCCCTAAGGAATCCCTGCAAACCGGGGTAGCCCCTAAGGAATCCCTGTAAGCTGGGATAGCCCCTAAGGAATCCCTGTAAGCTGGGGCAGCCCCTAAGAATGTAAGGCAGACGGTTGATCTACATGTGTTGTGACCACGGCATTCATAATATGACCTTCTTCTATATCCAAAAGGTGTAATTTAAACCACTAGACAAGCTCACACACGAGCGAGCCTCTCAAATATGGGCTGGCCAGGGTTCCAGAGACCTGATGTTGAAATTTTTAAGTGCCCATACACTTAAGTCCAGGCAATTAAAGTTCTTAGCTCAATCCACTTCTTGTCATTTAGATTTGTCTCAAGACACTACTGGCGAAACTTGTCCTTATGTTAAACTACAGCCAATGGTTCACCCTGACGTTAAGCTAGTGCACTTCAATTACTAGATCTACAAATCAGCCATAATTTCCAAACTTAATGTTTATGGACAAATGTGGATGGCGGCCTTTCAAAACTGGTCTACTTCACATGTATCTGCTGCACACATATATACAGAACTGATACAGTATGTAGGAAATGGCCTACTTAGACTTGGCAGATTCTGTAGCTACTCTGTGAGCTGTTTGACTCCTAGTCAGAAGACTGGGAGATCGAACCATGAAATGGCATCATTTTAGTAGTAATGGTAGTAACTAAAAAGACTTGCAGTAATGAAAGTAGCTAAAATGTTTCTGAAATGTTTTCTCTCTTTCTGAATGATGGAAAAAATAGAAAATGTTTCATGAACATGTTAAATCTGAGCCACTTTTAGCCTATCCCCGCCATCCACCTGAAGGTGAGCTGGTAACATGTTCCCATTGTGAGGCTGCAGTAGATAACAATGTAGCACTTATAAAATGGTAAGTGCTACTCTCCTCCTACGTTTAGAGGAAGTATGATTTATGTGAAATGATTTAGATTAAGGCATCTCAGATGCAAAGTCAGGAAGGGAATCACTGATTTAAAAATCCAGCTGGAAGGAAACAATATGTCCTTGCAATTTCATTCAGCAGTCACCATGTGGTTCTGGCATTAATACTTCTCAAATTTACAGTTATTTTATTTATCTTTAGCTTGCATCCCATTCAACATTCTTACCTTTGTTTCTCCCAGCATGACAGAAGTAGAACTAGAGTTACTGCAACCAATTTCCTCCTGTTTGAAAACCTTCCCCTCCCTTTAGAGTGGCCTTTAGTGGAAGCCCAAACACAGAGCCACATATTCTCTTTAACTCAAACTCTGTGTTCTATTCTGGGATATAATCATTTGTTAAGGTGCCATTGAGCCTCCTTTGAGTGTCTCAGCCTCAAAAGCATCCAAGGCTCATTTATCACATGTGGAATATTTGCTGTTTACACAATGGCAGTTGTGATTTGCACCACTTTTCTTCCCATACTTCTTCCCACCTCCATAATTCTTTCCCTTTTTGCATTTATAATAAAGATCTTCTCAGCACTCCATTTCTTCAAAATCTGTACACTCAGTAGTCTGCTTTGTCTTGTGCCATAGCTAGGAATTTCCTCAGTTCTTCTTCTACTTCTTCTACTTCTTCTACTTCTTCTACTTCTTCTACTTCTTCTTCTTCTTCTTCTTCTTCTTCTTCTTCTTCTTCTTCTTCTTCTTCTTCTTCTTCTTCTTCTTCTTCTTCTTCTTCTTCTTCTTCTTCTTCTTCTTCTTCTTCTTCTTCTTCTTCTTCTTCTTCTTCTTCTTCTTCTTCTTCTTCTTCTTCTTCTTCTTCTTCTTCTTCTTCTTCTTCTTCTTCTTCTTCTTCTTCTTCTTCTTCTTCTTCTTCTTCTTCTTCTTCTTCTTCTTCTTCTTCTTCTTCTTCTTCTTCTTAATGTCTAATACATGCAGACAAACTCAGTGGGATGATGTTTCACATAATTCTTTCTGGCAGGGAAACCTTGTTCCTATATTAATCTGTTAATTAGATTATCTAAATATTTTTTTTTGAGCAAAGACGTGTTCTGTCCCTTTCTATCTCACACACACTCTCTCCCCCTGTCTTTATCACTATCTCTATCTATCTATCTATCTATCTATCTATCTATCTATCAATCTACCTCTCTGTCTGTCTGTCTGTCTCTGTGTCTATCCTTCTATTATTTGCCTACCCCATGACTGTCATAGGCATCCATACTTCCTGCCATTTTTTCACTCGTTTTTTTTAGATCAATAGACCCTGCCTGCATAATCCTCTTAAACCTCTACATGTTTTTGTTCTTCAACTTTTTTTTCAGTCACCATTTCCTTCAGTTAATGTCAATTATTGTCAATTAGTATTGATCGTATCCATGAGCACTACCACTAATGATATAAATACTGCTTTACTTCAGCCTTCAGCGCTCAGCGCCTTTTGACTTCCTTTTCTCTTTACATCCCTTTTTGTCCTCCACACTCTCATTTTACAAATAGCCGGAGGAATTTAGATATCGTTGATGTCAAAGGCACACTGTTTATTTATACACTCGCTTGTACTGTAGAGGGGTAATTATTGCTAATTGGGAATGGATATAAGCTTAGTTTTGCTGTGGAGAGCTCTGTAAGATAAGGGGACTAATAGAGTCATATGTGGGTTTAACTATAGATTCATGCTAATGGAAATTATTACACGATTTGTGTGACTCACAGTGTTTTTACTGGATATTCCCGTTCTGTTATCCCTGCATAGCAACAGGCTTTAGGATGAATATTAGCACTCCTTGGGGTGGATGTCAGCAACCTTCTTTGGACATGAACATATTTAAAATTGCTCACCAACTATGTGGATCAAACATTTAACCTATGGAGTCTAATGCCTTAACCACTCCTCCATGTAGTTAGGTCACTGAGAGTAGCATAATAGCCCCTACTGTACAGTGGTATACAAAGCTTGGAGAGGTCACTCACATATGTAACATTCAATCTGTGAGAATATCCAGCAGTCTGGCAAACACACATTGAAATTGTTATATAGCCAATTCCTTAACTATAGCCATATCATATAACGACATATCATTCATCGCTATAAACCACAATTATAATGTACTGCATGTAGTACCACCATATGTTACTGCTTGTATCACATGCTAGTTACACACGCCACCACTAGGGATGCCCTTGGCATATTTTAATTGGTCAATTTCTAACTAGGAAATGTAAGTCGGACCTCATACTGACAACTTGTTGTATTAGATACACTTTCTAGCTTTCCACGCTGCCTTTACTAAAGTACCTTGTGAAGTTGATGAGACAATTGGTACTGTATGGTCTTTCAAAAAAATTCTTGGTACACAATACATAGCAGCAGGTGTCCTTGCCAACCTTGTTTTTCTTTCCCGCTAATGTTTTCTCTTTTCTTAAATCACATTTCCCTTCATACATGACAAATTATCTCAGACTCTTGATCTAGTAGTCTGTAACAAGCTTGATGACAGGAGGGAGGGAGAATTGTTGTTCTGCCTATGGCCTTTTATTGACATCTTCCATATTTTTCTTTTGTCTGTCATACCAGGCAAGTCCTGTTGATATATACTGCTGTCCTTTCATGTTCGCCTGTCCTATTTCCTCTCCCTTCTCCCTCCTACAAAATGAAAGATTTCCTTTTCAAGAAACTACACAACCAATGCAAATTTGACAAAGATGATAAAGAGAATTGGAGACCTCTTACTTCTTGGCCATTAGAGAAAAAAGTACCTAGAAAAAGGCATCGTCTGTAATGGGTTAATTAGATTTAATTTCAAAAGCCTTCGATGACAATCACTGTCATGATGCCTAGTTAGTGTGCAGCAAACCCCAAGTGACTAATATGTCATGGGTGGATGTGACCAACTTGCATAACACCTTGTTTACGAGGCACAGTAGTATGTCACCATAGTGATATCAAAAACCCTTGTTCATAGTGAGGAGGGACTCGGTATTTCTGCATGATGGATAAAGTAGCTGATTGATAACAGCTAGGGATTTCCCTCGACGTTAAATGACATGAAGTGGAAGAGCAATATATTAAAGATTTATAGATGTTGGAAGACTTTAAGGTGTTTCTAAAATTGCCCTTTAAATAATCATGGTTTTATCTTAAAACTTGGTGTTTTCTGTTATCAAGACCTTATAACCTGAAGGGTGTGATGGAGTATGTTTCAACTCTGACTAACTTCTTCCTTTGTTTCATGTTACAGGTGAGTAGACTTATAAACATAGCTGAGCAGTGATATATCAGTATGTACCAGACGAGCCAAGGACAGTGGTTTATAGTTATCTTTGGGAGCAGATTATGCACTCGGGTGGCTGCATTTAGTATCCATAAAATAGGTTATAGATATCAACTCAACAGATGACAAAATCAAATATTCAAACTGCAATTGTACGTAAACAAATCAAAGTAGTTAGTGCCATGGCTAATTTTGTTTCTTTTTCCAAAGCTTTTTCTTTCCTAAATCACAATTCCCTTCAAATGTAAATGGTAAATCATGCCCACATAGTGATCTAGTAGTGTGTCACAAGCTTTAAATGATGGAAATGAGAGTGATCCTTTAATATGCATGCGCCTTCGTTGATTCAGTTGTTGTTTCGCCCAGGACATTTTATTGTCATTTTCCCTACATTGCTTTAGTCTTTCTGTTATGTCAGATGTTTCTTGCTGATATATGGTGGCCCTTTATATTCATTGGTCCTATTTCTCCTCCCGCCAACAAAATGAGGGATTTTGTTGAAGAAACTTTACATCTGAACACACAATAGAGAAAAAAATGTAGATTTCAAATTTGATAAATTTCTAGATATCAGACAGGTTTTTCTAATTTTAATGAATTCTACTTTCACCATGGCTTTCTCATTCTGTTTTCCCTTAACTTTACCTTCTCCTTTCAACTTTCCCCATCTGTCTGACTGTTTCTCTATGTCTTCTCTTTCTGTCCTTTCTTTCTATCTCTTTCTTCCTCTTTCCTTATTTGTCTGGTTGCATATCTCTTTTCCTATTTGCCTGGTTGCCTATTTGATTCCTCTGTCTGTCTGTCTATGCCCCTCTCCCGCTCTCTCTCTCTGCCACTGGCTCTCTCTTTCTCTCCCCCTCTCTCTCTCTCTCTCTTAGTAGAGGAGCAACAGTAAAGAAAAGTACCTTCCGTAGGAATTTTGTGTTTATGGTAGTTTCTCAGGTGGAATCTATGGTTTGAAGGGTGCTGAAAAAGATAGGATACCGCTCCAATTTTGATTTTTAGATTTTGACCTATTTTTAGGATAATTATATAAATTACAGTAATTACACCTTCCTGAGAGATTCTCTTCCAAATGGATGGGAATATCATCAATCTAACAGCACCTATCCCCACTGAATCTCCTACAGGGAATCTGGAGGTGTTGTCTATTTTTTGCTATTAGCAATGGTTGCCTAGCAACAGGGTAATTCTGTGATTTTTCCATAGCAGAAGGGCCAATTACAGTAGTAATGCATGGTGAAGTTAGATATGGGGTTTTGCATTGTGCCTAGGTGAGATAATCATGATATGCACATCCTTCAGTGTCCAGAGGTTGCCTAGCAACATAATTATTCTACCTAGCAACAGAGATATTGCATAGCAACTGGCACTCGATGTCTCCTTTTTGACTACAGCTTCTTTCTCATCACATAGATACTATTTTGAGGTGCTTTGGAATGCAAATTCCATGTTCCGCATAAAGATTTAGCCAATTGGCAGCAGAATTTGGGGCTTTGTGGATGGCAACTATTACTAGCATGGTTAATTCTTTCATTTTCACCTGGCAGAAGTGCAAATGAAAGTAGCAATACATGTATAGATAAGTTAGATATGGGATTTTGCATTTTGCTTAGGTGTGATGTCATGAAATGCACCACTCAGTTTGCAGAGGTTGCCAAGCAACATAGACTTTCTGCCTAGCAAAAAAGATTTTGCATAGCAAATGGTACTCAATGTTTCGTTTTCTACTGTAGTTTTCTTTCTCGTCCAATAAACACTATTGAAAACCACTATGGGATGCAATTTTCATATTCTATGTCTAACAATTCATGTTTGGCAGCAACATAATTATGATAATGACACCTATTGCTTATCATATAAAGATGTAATTCATATGCTATGAGGCATTCCCCCAGTCATTCTACATCTATAAGTGTGGATCAAGAAGGGTGGGGGAAAGTCTTTCTGATGTGTTACCACAACACATTCCCCACTCCTTGCCATAGTATGCAGTAGAGATTGAAAAGGGAGGACCAAAAAGTTGTGAAAATGTCATGGTGACAACAGATAGCTACATGTACATGGGTGTATATATAAAAGGTATGGGAAGAGGAGGGGGCTGTCATCTCTGCAAGGCTTCCCCACCCCATTAACTAAGGCTACAGTAATCTATACATGTTCACACCTAGTGTGGTCATTTAGTCTAAACTTACTACGTGATATTTATCTTTACCCTGGATATAGGAAACACTGACTTTGGCATAATCCTATATACTTGAAGTATGAAGTTGTGGCTTATGTTAAGGGTAAAATGGCATCAGTCAGTTACTGAATTGGCTGGGGCCTTGAAGCAGAACAATTTAACTCAACAAGAGTCAAGGGTAGACACTAACACTGTCCCAGAAGCCAATGGTGAGTAATTCTGGCTGTAGGCCAGTGATTTTTCTAGATTTCTCTTACATCTTCCATTTTGCCCAACAATATACAAGACTACTGCCTGGGTGGCCAAGGGCTCAAGATTGTGGGCCAGGCCAAAATGAATGTAAGCTTTCTTCCAATGAATCCAGACTTTTTGTATCAGAAGTAGGAAATTGCTCAGACAATGCATGTTAACTGACTGAGGTCCAGTTACCTTCTGCACTCTGCACTGATATATACAGAGTAATGCAACTGTATCTCAATAATGTCAAGGTGTGACTTTCAAGTGGTTTTGTAATGCTAAGTCACATTTGTGCATTTTCTTCATGACAATCAACATTCATCGACATAATTCCAGGTAGAATATCATAGTATTAAATCAAAAAGAGGACATGTGCCCGAAATCCTATAATCCTGTTATACCCCGGACACCCCACATATTATAAGACACATCCTCCATTCAGGACCCTTAGACGGGCTTGCTTAAGAACAATTCTGTACTAATCTAATGTAGTTTTTCCACACGTATAATATTTTTCTGTAGTATTGTTTGAACACTGATGTATAAGTTTGGTGAAATGTCTTTGGTTGAATCAGGGAAAGACAGAGGATGAAGGAGTGCTAGTTATCATACAATATCTATGTTGCTAGGCACAATTTCTCTCTTGCTAGGAAGCCTCTGAACACTGATAATTGTGTGTTTCATTATATCTCACCTTAACACATTGAAAATATCATTCTTAACTTGCAAATACTGTATTGGTACTTCTTTGGTACCACTGTCATGTGAAAATGAAAGACTAAGCATGGTTAGTTATTGGTGTCTACCACAAAGCCTACAATTATTTTGGCAATTTGCTAATCATGTTGATATAGAACATGAAATTTGCATCCCAGAGCACCCAGAATTGTAGTCAAAAAGGAGACATTGAGTGTCAGTTGCTATGCAATATCTCTGTTGTTAGGTCTAATAACTCTATTGCTAGGCAACTTCTGGACACTGGAGGATGTGTATCTCATGATTATCTCACCTAGGCACAATGCATATTCAATATCTAACTTCCCCATGCGTTGCTGCTGTAATTGGCACTTCTGCTATGGGAAAATCACACAATTAGCCTGTTGCTAGGTAACCATTGCTAATAGCAAAAAATGAACAACACCTCCAGATTGTTGAGGTGTTGTTCATGTAGCAGATTGAGTGGGGATAGGTTCTGTTAGATTGATGATATTCCCATCTGTGTGGAAAAGAATGTCTCAGGAAGGTGTGATTACTGTAATTTACATAATTAGCCTAAAAATAGGTCAAAATCTAAAAATTAAAATTGGAGTGGTACCCTATCTTCTTCAGCACCCTTCAAACCATAGATTCGACCTGAGAAACTTCCATAAACACAAAATTCTTACGGAATTACTGTTGCTCCTCTACTATCTCTCGCTCTCTCTCTGACTGTCTCTCCGTCTCTCCCTTCTATATTATGCCTACAACGTTGCTGTCAGAGATATGTATACTTCCTGCTGCTTTTTAGATAAATCTTTTGTTTTATCAATAAATTCCTTTAGGTCAGTCCTCTAGCACCTAGCTATGTTTTTGTTATCCAACTGTAGAGTTGCACTTCTTTTACACTAGAGTTTGTTTTCCTTTCCTCCTGATGTCCCCTTTTTTGTTCAATAGTCTCATTTACAAATAGGCAGAGGAATGCATTGTGTCAAATACACATCATTCAGTGGGCAATCAATGGCTGATAATGCATTGATGCGTTATGCCCATTTACCATTAAGAATCATTAATGCAACCCTGGGAAACCTTTATGCATTGTGGCAACCTTACACTGCAAAAATGGTGTTTAGATTTTAAACATGTTTAGGTCTAAACATGTTTAAAATCTAAACACATAAGTCAGTTAGGTGTCTCATCGACTACACATTTATGAAATGAACTCTATTATTCTAACTACATAAACATTTATGCTAAACATGTTTAGATCTTTAGAGTTGAGACAGTTGAATAATAGGTGTTTAGATTTAAACATCAATATGTTTAAATACTTGGATGTTGAATCCACACCAGGTAGCAGCACTACCTTTGACTGGACTATCTGCACACAGTTATAATCAATTGTTGTGACAAATGTCCCCAAATCCCATGTTTATCATTGTTTCATTTCATAGAATGTCATGTGAATAGAAAGGGCAATAGAAAATTGACTAGATTCACCTCATGCCATCATCATTACCATAAAATAAACAATAAACTCCATGACTGACACCTATTTGATGTTATTCTGGAATAGATAAGGCAATGTCCATCCTGGCAAGCTGTTGTACTTTCTCAAGTCTCTCATTCTGATGCAGTGTGTAATATATGTACACATATATAGGTGTGGCTGACATCTTTGGAGACTTTGACAAGTAAATACCTGCTGATGCCCCCCCCCCCAAGTAAATGAGAAAAAATATATATATCTCTGTTCTTTAAGGCATACATGTCTGCAAACCTTAACTCTACATCAAATCATTTAAACATCTAAACACAAAAAATTCTTAAACACCTAAACACAAAAAATTCATATATCTAAACACAAAAGTTTTAACCTAAACACCTACATTTCTAAACACTTGAGCTAAGCACATTGTTTGGCTAAACATGTTTAGGAAATTAATGTGATTACAAAAACGTTGCAAGAATATGTTTAGAATTGTGTTTAGGATCTAAACACCATTTTTGCAGTGTACATATTCAGTCAACTCTAGGTGTGTCTGAATGGTGCAGTACTGAAGTGCTGGCAAGTAGAGACACATTGTGTACCATGCCAACCAAGGGGCATCAACATCTCTGAAAGGGTTAGTATTATAGTTGGTCCTTTGGAAGGGCTACCACTGCTAATAGATAATAGGCAATTAAAGGATTTTCAGAGAAGACACAGGGATAAAATAAGGATGTTCTATATATCACAAAAACATGATATCTAAAGAAAATGCAAAGTTTTTAACACCATGGAAATTCCCTTTACACTGCTCTAGTTACATAAATACAACTAGATGTTTACATGACTGCTGGAATTGAGCTCCAGAACAAATAGGCATGTCCCAGGTGAAAGAACTCAATCCTGTTATGTGACACCGTGTCTCGTTAATGAATAAAAGACATTATCTTGTTTAACAGGATACGTGGCTCCATTACAAGTACTGAGGATGGTGGTATGTTGTATGCCTGGCTTCGACCTTATATGACAATTAAAAGCCATATCAGCAATGTGCCATGTTTAATGGTTCAATAAGAGCACTGAGGTACTATATATAGTATGTACTTCAGGATATCAAAGGTTGAGGTTGACTCTGCATCTAAAAGGCAGTGATGTTTTTTTATGACAAATATCGAAAACCAACCTTCATGCAGGTTGAAAGAAGGACTGCACTGTAAAAAGTTAATGTATACATACAGCAGATTTTGCTGTGATCATATAGTAGAGGTTGCTGTAATCTAAAATACAGCAAGTTTTGCTGTACAAGTATCAACTTTGTTGCTGTAAATAAAACATTACAGCAAGTGTTGCTGTAGATATACTCTCATATATTTGCTATAGCCCCAAATACAGCAATACCCACTGTTCAGTTACTAAGTGTTTTGCTGTAGATGCAGGATTACAGCAAGTACTGCTGTAGACATTGTAGTTCTGTGCTTTGGCACCAGGTGTCCTTAGTATCTCTTTGGCAGATAATTTTTACTCAAAGCTGAATCTATTTTCATCTATAAAAAGGAAGTCAAATGTGTCACATAATTGAATAATGTGCAAGGGTGAACATATTGTATTCTAGTTTAATAACATGTGGAACTCTTCATTAAACTATGTAAACTAAAGCAGAAACTTCTACATTCTGTCACACACACCTTTTCTGTGGCTTGGAAGTAAATATGAGTATGGACACCAAGCTTCCTAGTGTATCAGCTAAAGTGCCTGTTGCAAAGATGGTGTAATACACCACACTTGCCTGTTGTGACTTAGGTGTGATACTCAATGGCTAGTTTTACACCCATTTAGTCATAAATAATGCTACATAGCTGGCTATCATGATGGCCCAACTACATATCTCTACTTGGTCAGGCCAACCTATATGCAATGACCAAAACATTACAATCTTCTGTACATTTACAGCAAATTACAAATCCAGTGTGTATTTACAGCAAATTCTATTTGAACAATTGTTGCCAGCAACTTTTGCTGTTGAACAACAGTAGTATGATTTACAGTAGAAGTTACTATAATTCAACAGAAGATGTTGCTGTACCTTTACAGCAAGTCAGTTGCTGTAGACCTACAGCAAAATCTACTGGAACAATTGTTGCCAGCAACTTTTGCTGTAGATGTACAGCATTTACTATTTACAGTGTGTATCAAAGTTTAAAGGAATGTTGCAGCAAACAATGTATTTGTGTGTGATGCTGCCAAGTGACTTTCTGCAAAAAAGACAAGATTACATGGTTTGCCCCTGAAGGAACTTTCAGGTCTGATACGGTATTCATTTCAAAAACATCTACTTATCATATTACAGATCCTGCCATCAAAGTTTTGAGTCATCTAAATACATAATAATCATGACAAAATGGAGGATTTCTGTGCCAGGATGAAAGTTAAAAATTGACATACCTGAAATGGAAAACGTTGCTTAATTATCATATAAAAAGAATCCTACTGTGAACTAGGTTTGTGACTGTCAGGACTGAGCGTCAGAAGAAAACAGCATGTCCCATATAAAAGAACCTGTGACCTTGACATATATCACCATGTCCCATTAGGGAATGAAAGATGTAACCTTGGAATATGTCAACATGTCCCATTAGGAGATGAAAGACGTAACCTTGGAATATGTCACCATGTCCCATTAGGAGATGAAAGATGCAACCTTGGAATATCTCAACATGTCGCATTAGGAGATGAAAGATGTAATCTTTAACCACGGTATATTATGGGTCTTTAACTCTGAATATATAAATCTAGGACAGATTATTGTTGGAAATGCCCATCGTTCACCGGGTGAATACATTCTAGGAATACAGAGAAGGTCCACAACATGTACCTAAGGGTGTTATTCCTATGTCTCTCATTATATATCTCTGTCTCTTCCGCACAATCTCTGTGTCTGTCTCTTCCTCTCGCCCTCTCTCATTTTCACTCTCACTTGCAAAGCCTCATTTTTATTCAACTCTTTTTTTCCAATTTCATTTTCTCAAAATGATTAAACCTGTCAGCTTAAACTTCTCAGAATTATACTTTTACTATTTCTTTTGTACTTCTCATTTTCTTCATCTATTTACTTCATCGCAGTCAATAAAACATCAGTTGACAGAAAGAGAATGAGCAGTAATCATCTTAATTGCTGTTTTTCTTAGATGAATATTTTTTCTTAGGCTTTTTCATGCCACATCGATCCCGCATTGCTGTGTGCCATCTTTCTTCAGGAAGTGGAAGTCTGTTATCCTACACTGTGCTAAACACTCTCTGCTATTCTCAGGTTCTTTGACCACCCACGAGTTGTTTGCACATTCCAAGCTAACTATAACTAGGCTGGGTTTGGTGGTAGTGTACGAGTGTCTTACCGTATTGGTGGTAGTGTATGAGTGTCAGTACCAGATTGGTGTTGGTGTATGAGTGTCAGTACCAGATTGGTGTTAGTGTATGAGTGTCAGTACCAGATTGGTGGTAGTGTATGAGTGTCAGTACCAGATTGGCGGTAGTGTAAGAGTGTCAGTACCAGATTGGTGGTAGTGTATGAGTGTCAGTACCAGATTGGCGGTAGTGTATTGGTGTCAGTACCAGATTGGTGGTAGTGTATGAGTGTCAGTACCAGATTGGTGGTAGTTTACGAGTGTCAGTACCGGATTGGTGGTAGTTTACGAGTGTCAGTACTGGATTGGTGGTAGTGTATGAGTGTCAGTACCGGATTGGTGGTAGTTTACGAGTGTCAGTACCGTATTGGTGGTAGTGTATGAGTGTCAGTACCAGATTGGTGGTAATGTACGAGTGTCAGTACCAGATTGGTGGTAGTGTATGAGTGCCAGTACCAGATTGGTGGTAGTGTACGAGTGTCAGTACCAGATTGGTGGTAATGTACGAGTGTCAGTACTAGATTGGTGTTAGTGTATGAGTGTCAGTACTGGATTGGTGGTAATGTACAAGTGTCAGTACCAGATTGGTGGTAGTGTATGAGTGTCAGTACCAGATTGGTGGTAGTGTACAAGTGTCAGTACCAGATTGGTGGTAGTGTATGAGTGTCAGTACCAGATTGGTGTTAGTGTATGAGTGTCAGTACCCGATTGGTGTTAGTGTATGAGTGTCAGTACCAGATTGGTGGTAGTGTATGAGTGTCAGTACCAGATTGGTGGTAGTGTATGAGTGGCAGTACCAGATTGGTGGTAGTGTACGAGTGTCAGTACCCGATTGGTGGTAGTGTATGAGTGTCAGTACTGGATTGGTGTTAGTGTATGAGTGTCAGTACCCGATTGGTGGTAGTGTATGAGTGTCAGTACCAGATTGGTGGTAGTGTACAAGTGTCAGTACCAGATTGGTGGTAGCGTATGAGTGTCAGTACTGGATTGGTGTTAGTGTACGAGTGTCAGTACCAGATTGGTGGTAGTGTACGAGTGTCAGTACCAGATTTGTGGTAGTGTATGAGTGTCAGTACTGGATTGGTGGTAGTGTATGAGTGTCTTACCGTATTGGTGGTAGTGTATGAGTGTCAGTACCAGATTGGTGGTAGTGTATGAGTGTCAGTACCGGATTAGTGTTAGTGTATGAGTGTCAGTACTGGATTGGTGGTAGTGTATGAGTGTCAGTACCGGATTGGTGGTAGTTTACGAGTGTCAGTACCGGATTGGTGGTAGTGTATGAGTGTCAGTACCAGATTGGTGGTAGTGTATGAGTGTCAGTACCAGATTGGTGGTAGTGTATGAGTGTCAGTACCAGATTGGTGGTAGTGTATGAGTGTCAATACCAGATTGGTGGTAGTGTATGCGTGTCAGTACCAGATTGGTGGTAGTGTACAAGTGTCAGTACCAGATTGGTGGTAGTGTACAAGTGTCAGTACCAGATTGGTGGTAGTGTATGAGTGTCAGTACCAGATTGGTGGTAGTGTACGAGTGTCAGTACCAGATTGGTGGTAGTGTATTGGTGTCAGTACCAGATTGGTGTTAGTGTATGAGTGTCAGTACCAGATTGGTGGTAGTGTACGAGTGTCAGTACCAGATTGGTGGTAGTGTATTGGTGTCAGTACCAGATTGGTGGTAGTGTACGAGTGTCAGTACCAGATTGGTGGTAGTGTATTGGTGTCAGTACCAGATTGGTGGTAGTGTATGAGTGTCAGTACCAGATTGGTGGTAGTGTACAAGTGTCAGTACCAGATTGGTGGTAGTGTATGAGTGTCAGTACTGGATTGGTGGTACTGTATGAGTGTCAGTACTAGATTGGTGGTAGTGTATTGGTGTCAGTACCAGATTGGTGGTAGTGTACAAGTGTCAGTACTGGATTGGTGGTAGTGTATGAGTGTCAGTACCAGATTGGTGTTAGTGTATGAGTGTCAGTACCAGATTGGTGGTAGTGTATGAGTGTCAGTACCAGATTGGCGGTAGTGTATGAGTGTCAGTACCAGATTGGTGGTAGTGTATGAGTGTCAGTACCAGATTGGTGGTAATGTACGAGTGTCAGTACCAGATTGGTGGTAGTGTATGAGTGTCAGTACCAGATTGGTGGTAGTATATGAGTGTCAGTACCAGATTGGTGGTAGTGTATGAGTGTCAGTACCAGATTGGTGGTAGTTTACGAGTGTCAGTACTGGATTGGTGGTAGTTTACGAGTGTCAGTACCAGATTGGTGGTAGTGTATGAGTGTCAGTCCCGGATTGGTGGTAGTTTACGAGTGTCAGTACTGGATTGGCGGTAGTGTATGAGTGTCAATACCAGATTGGTGGTAGTGTATGCGTGTCAGTACCAGATTGGTGGTAGTTTACGAGTGTCAGTACTGGATTGGCGGTAGTGTACGCGTGTCAGTACTGGATTGGTGGTAGTGTATTGGTGTCAGTACCGGATTGGTGGTAGTGTATGAGTGTCAGTACCGGATTGGTGGTAGTTTACGAGTGTCAGTACTGGATTGGCGGTAGTGTATGACTGTCAGTACCAGATTGGTGGTAGTTTACGAGTGTCAGTACTGGATTGGCGGTAGTGTATGAGTGTCAATACCAGATTGGTGGTAGTGTATGCGTGTCAGTACCAGATTGGTGGTAGTTTACGAGTGTCAGTACTGGATTGGCGGTAGTGTACGCGTGTCAGTACTGGATTGGTGGTAGTGTATTGGTGTCAGTACCGGATTGGTGGTAGTGTATGAGTGTCAGTACCGGATTGGTGGTAGTTTACGAGTGTCAGTACTGGATTGGCGGTAGTGTATGAGTGTCAGTACCAGATTGGTGGTAGTTTACGAGTGTCAGTACTGGATTGGCGGTAGTGTACGCGTGTCAGTACTGGATTGGTGGTAGTGTATTGGTGTCAGTACTGGATTGGTGGTAGTGTACAAGTGTCAGTACCGGATTGGTGGTAGTGTATGAGTGTCAGTACCGGATTGTCATATATAGAATCAGGGTATACAATAAACACTGCACTTATATAAAAAATGGACTTGAACTTATAAGTGAAAGGTCAGAATGGCCTCTCTAAATCTGATCAATTTATTTATCTTTTATTGAGAAAAGAACTTTCAAAACATCAAGAGAGGACGAGTGCAATGAGGATATTCTGGTGCGGATGTGGGATACAGGGTAAAGGAAGGGAAGCAATGACTTATTAAAGTGGGAAGTCCACTGCATAGAATTGCCATCTACTTTAGTATTAGGGACAACCTGGTATAATTTGAAACAATATCAAACATTTGTTTAGGGGTTTTAGCCTGGTATCGATCCATTATGCAAACCTGAATTTCTTTTTTTCATCCAAAACCTGATCTGATGATTTCAAAATTCCCTTAAGCATCCCTGTAGATTAAACAGAATGCCCACTACATATTTGAAACCATAGAAGAAAGGGGAACAGGCAGGATAGACAGGAAGGGAGCCATGTAGTCAGGAAGGCAGCATGGAGTGAGACAGGAAATGAAGATGATTAGAGGTTGCAACACACACAGATACAGTAATTAGGAAAAACATCTCACCAGATATGACCAACTCTTCCATGGTGTCATTGTCTCCATGTGTACACCTAACCTACATGGTAATGCTGTGATGTGAGCTAATCACATGATAACACCTTTCACTGCCCACGCAGTCAGTTTCCATCTCTGCCTGAGGTAGAGTAATGATGAGAGCCTGCCTGCAGCTGTCTACCTGGGGTAATGTATCAGTCCTACAACAGCAGAGTTGCGACAATGTCTTAGTGTAATTTTCTCCATAATAGCGGACATACATCGCGAACAGTGACATTACCATTACCCACACACTGTCATCGTGGTACATTTTTTTCCCATCTCTGTCTCTAAAGTCATCACGCCATATCTATGTCAGCCAGGTGAGCAAAAGGGGGCACATCATTGGGCATCCTGAATGACCCTCTATGCTGACCCCCTTGCATATATAATTACAAAATTAGCTAGTTCATTAGAGCTAGTTAACCTTAATGACTCTCCTCTATGCAATGAATATCAATGATGAAGCCATGTAGCAGTATGCAGACAAAAGGCAAAATAATTAAATGATAACTTTCCTATGTACAAGGCTTTCTACCTTTGTACAACATAATGTCTTTAGTTAATGTACAGATCTATGTTGGGCAATGGTTATAAGTGTCCTATTCTGCAATCCATGCAAACAGAGCTTGTCCAGACTCTCATTCTGGCAATGTAAAACAATGCTTGATGGTTAGCTTTATGGTCTGTCAAATAAGCTTGGTTATGATAACATGACGTAGGCGGCAGCAGGGGTTGAATTATGGAAAGGCATTGAGCCTTCCAAATGCCACAGCACAGTTACAGATGATCTGATATCAGAGTGTCAGTAAGTCAGATAGTCATACATAGTTTAGGTTATGGATGGCTTTTGTGGGCAGGACAAGACATGAGCAACACCATATTGGGTTAGACTGCACTGTAAGGAGGTTCATGCAGTTGGACAATGTGATATCTGACAGTTCTTGAAGATGTAAAATACCTAAGTTTGTGAAGGCCTATGATGTGTGTCTATTACAGACTGGAAACTGAAATATCAACAAAAAAAGGCGATTCTTTCGATTCAAATTTTTCTACAAATATATATATGCCTATAGGTAGCATCTAGAACTAAGTAGGCAACATTGGTGTAAAACTAACAAATCCTGTGACTGACCTTTTCAGGAATAGAGTTAATGAATGATGACCAGTGGTCAAATAAACTGGAGCACTGTGGCAGCTTAGAGTCTGCCTGTAGGCTGTTGCTCCTATTGTAAAAAGAGCTGTGAGTATATGCACTCTTTTCTAAACAAGTCGTGCACTGCTTCACCAAAGTACTTGCACTCACCACATTAGTCTGAAAAGTCAACTGCCTTGTTTAAAATAGATAGAGCTGCACTACCAGGTACCTACTCATGTCACACGCTCTATAGTTTATTTATAGTTTATAGTACTGACTGACTTCTCCCAACTAGGTACCTACTCATATCCCCCTTTTTGAGCACCATACTTGAATGACCACTTGTGAGCAAGAAAAGGGACAAGTTATAGCTACATGAAAAGAAAGGACTGGAAATGAGGGCATTTTTAGCCAGCTCTTCCTTTTACTATAAGAGCAACAGCCTCCTGAGTCATCATTGGTATTGCGCTACCTTCAGGACCTATATCATCATTACAAAGGGACACATGTAACCTGATGTAGGCTGTAGTAGGTAGGATGTGCAGTGTTCAAAATGTCAGCCTTGTTATGTTACCACGTACCCTGCCATCATCCTGCTCTCAACGGGTACATGGATCAAAGTCTACAGCTTGTTATACCCCACAACTATGGGTCTGTGAGTAACCCTTCCTATGCAGTATGGGGTGTTTTGGTTTGTCATCTTTCATACTGTATAACCCTTACCGTAGGCTAATATTTTCTTGGGACATAAGACGGCTTGAAGCTAATATGCACTTAATTTGCACAGTTGTGATTCATCAAAATATCCTCCATGTTAATCATTTCCGGTGAGGATATAATATGATAACTTACATATTTCCAGTCTGCAAAGGGGCAGATGCTGCAGCTTGTTATCTCACATCTGTACAGAGGGGCTGATGTAGCACCTTGTTATCTCACATCTGTACAGAGAGGCAGATGTAGCACCTTGTTATCTCACATCTGTACAGAGGGGCAGATGTAGCAGCTCGTTATCTCACATCTGTACAGAGGGGCAGATGTAGCAGCTTGTTATATCACATCTGTATAGAGGGGCAGATGTAGCAGCTCGTTATATCACATCTGTATAGAGGGGCAGATGTAGCAGCTCGTTATATCACAACTGTACAGAGGGACAGATGTAGCAGCTTGTTATATCACATCTGTATAGAGGGGCAGATGTAGCAGCTCGTTATATCACATCTGTACAGAGGGGCAGACGTAGCACCTTGTTATCTCATATATGTACAGAGGGTCTGATGTAGCAGCTTGTTATCTCACATCTGTACAGAGGGGCAGATGTAGCAGCTCGTTATATCACATCTGTACAGAGGGGCAGATGTAGCAGCTTGTTATATCACATCTGTACAGAGGGGCAGATGTAGCACCTTGTTATCTCACATCTGTATAGAGGGGCAGATGTAGCAGCTTGTTATCTCACATCTGTATAGAGGGGCAGATGTAGCAGCTCGTTATATCACATCTGTACAGAGGGGCAGATGTAGCAGCTTGTTATCTCACATCTGTACAGAGGGTCTGATGTAGCAGCTTGTTATCTCACATCTGTATAGGGGGGCAGATGTAGCAGCTTGTTATCTCACATCTGTACAGAGGGTCTGATGTAGCAGCTTGTTATCCCACATCTGTACAGAGGGGCAGATGTAGCAGCTCGTTATATCACATCTGTACAGAGGGGCAGATGTAGCAGCTCGTTATATCACATCTGTACAGAGGGGCAGATGTAGCACCTTGTTATCTCACATATGTACAGAGGGCAAATGTAGCAGTTTTTTATCTCACATCTGTACAAAGGGACAGATGTAGCAGCTTGTTATCTCACATCTTTACAGAGCGCCAGCTGTAGCAGCTTGTTATCTCACATCTGTACCAAGGGGCAGATGTTGCAGCTTATCTTACATCTCTTCCAAGGGGCAGATGTTGCAGCTTGTTATCTCACATATGTCAAATATAGAATACACAAAAAAATGGATGTCTATTCATCCGATGTTTATGCTTTTTTTGTAGCCCACCTACTAGCAGATTTTCAATGGTTTGGCTTGTATTAGCAAGTTCACAAAGGCAACATCCTTGAACATTTGAAAAATAACGATGCATTAGGGCATCATTCCAATTAGTTATGATGCATGGGGTCAATGTATCCCCAGCGCGTCAACATGATGCAACAATGAGGTGCATGTCAGCATGCGTGCTCGCATTCTACTGGTGCATAATGTAAACCTATGGTGCAATAATGTGCTGCAACACTTCAAAGGGTAAGCAGTCAATATATATCAAGAAACAATGGACTTTTCGTTTTAACTAAAGCCTATAGAATTGCCTACTGCTGTCCATATTTCTCATTGTCTTGGTACCACCAACTCGCTCATCATCTCTGCTTCATTTTATTGTAACACCCTATTATCTCTATGTTCTACATCTTCAACTCATTTCCACTTTCTTGCTGAAGACAAGATGCCATCCTGACAGCTTTAGGGACAGCAAGTATAGCTATATTCAGTAAGAATACACTCTACTGGTTATCCTGCAAGCTTTGGCCTACAATATTTGTAAATATCTTTGTGGAGACCCCTCAAATTGCAATTTTCCTAACTATATTTCCTTGTCTTGTGACTTGTTGGTACCAAGACAATGAGAAATATAGTCAGCAGTAGGCAATTATGTATGTTTTAGTCAAAACGAAAAGTACATTGTTTCTCCAGAATAATTGCATTATTTCCCTAAAACATTCCACTGCCAAGGGTCTGCCAAATCTTTCAACTATTTTTGATTATGCAAAATTATAGAAAAAGCAGTCTGATTAGTGAAAACTTTGCTGACCGACGAGAGTGGAACAACTGCTTTACAATCATCATGAATGGGATAAATTGGGAGCATTTATACACTTTGACACTTATTCAAGATCTGTTATTAATATATAACCCCTCTTTAATCATGGTCTATGTTTGATCTTACAGGTGAGTTGACTAACCAAGCCTGAGATGCAAATATCAGCTGGTGAGAGACGGTTAGGGCTACAATGAGCGCTTCTTTTATCTTTGGGATGGACAAGCTATGTGGCAGCGTTATGTTTGTAAGATGCTCAAACACTGCGGTATCAGTTTGTTGTGAATAATTCGTAGTGAGAGGCAAATGACCATTAGAGAGTATGCAAAATCTATACTGCCATGTTTTACAGAACATTAGCTGCATAGGGGAACCTTTTTTATTTTTCCTTACATCCTTCAATTTGAACATTTGTTATTTCATCTTCCTTGCAGTTAACAGTAAATTTATAATTGGGGAAGCATCTTTAAAGTAGATCATTTCAATTCTCTCACTCATTTCTCTATTCAAATATGCCCAAACACAATTAAACTGTGAGGGCTGTCACTGGTGACATTTAAAACCTGGACATGTTACATATAACAATTATTATTTTTGGAGCGTGTAACTACACTGGGGTGGATGGGGAAGTGGCTGATCTCTGTTATTACGACTGTTAGACCATGCACCTGGTAGGTACAGAGAGGTGCACTGCATGGACAGGTCCACAATCAAGAATGTAATCAATTTGATTGATTTTCTATTATTTCAAAAGACCAAGCAACCAGAAAAGAGTGAACAACATTTTGGGGATATTCAGTAAGCAGTGTAAGGGAAGGGCCGTTTAGGGAAATGATGAATAACTTTGTAAAATCTTGAGGTTTTAGCTTGATGTGTATTTGTCCGATTGTTACTGACTTGTTAACTCTGTGTTAATATGACTCGATTTCCGCCTCTTAAGGTATAACTAAACTGCAAGAGGGATAAGACTTCAGGAGTTCACATATTTGGAGTTTTGACCACTGAAGTGTGCCGGCAAACAAGGAATATTAGAATTTCAGTGTATATTGTTAACAGTGTGTCAAGCAGGGGGGGGGATAAAATCTACCAAACAGAGTTTTCTGTACCTTTATTGAAAGATGTGGTGAGGTGATCTGCATACAATTTGTGTCAAGTAAAGTATAATTATCCATACATAATCTCCAGGGGTGGACTGGATGGAGGGGTAGGGGAAGAGAATCCCTCAAATGTCACAGACCATAATATGAGATGATTTGGCTCATTCAGCTGTGATGGTTGGGTCAATGTTCTGCTAATCCGACAATGTATACATGCAATGATGATTAGGATAATTTCTGAATCTAATATGAGTAATAGAGTGAGTCGCGCTTAGCCTGCAAGATGTCATTGGTAGAAGGCGCAGAATGTCAGACTTGTTATGTTACCCCACATACGGCCATCAACGGGAACATGGATTAAAGGCTACAGCTTGTTATAACCCACATCTGTAGGACTGTGAATAACCCTTACTATGCAGTGTGAGGCATGATGGTTTGTCATCACTTTATCTAGGGGACCGCATGACATACAGCCCATTGATTATAATACCAATCTCTGCTTTATCAGAACAGTTTTCCTTTTTTTTTCTATTTCTTTTTTATTCTCTATCAATTAAGGTCCATCTTCCCTGTATGCTTTGCATCTCATTAAAGTGGGGTTACCCTAGATACAACATGGTGGGCTTTTGGTGTGAGGGATGGAGAGCCCCTACATCCTTCAGGTTGTTACCCTCATCTGTCAAATATAGGATGCAGAAAAACAAGGTTATATCTATTCATCCACCCAGATTTAGACTCCTGAGCAAACCCTGTGGACAGGAGGACTAACCCTTAACGAACACACACTGCTGTTATTGTACTGTTGGTCTTGCAATGAGTGTCTTGGTAACACATTAAGATGGAGTATTAAGGAGAAGGCCAGCCAATTTCCATGATGAATTCATTTACTAGTGTTTATATTGTGTATAAAGGTTCCTACATACTCTACACAGCTGGGAAGGCAGCAGACCTCTATAGTGTTTGCTATGACTTCACATTAGAACAAGGGGTAGTCCTCTTCTTTAATCTACATTCATGGAGGTTTCTCTTTGGAAAAATTATTGAAAAAGTTATTTTATGATAGCGAAAAAATAGAAAAAAAAATCAGGAAGTAGCCTGTCGATATTATAAACCTGAAAGGGTTGGCGGAATGAGATTTCTATCAAGTTATGAAAATGTAATTTCAAAGTTTAAACTTTTACTTTATTGTTATTCAGATACTTTGTTTGAATTTTGATTTACATATATTTCTCACTTGTTTAACCATGTTCCCGTAAAGAAGAGCATCTCTGAAGTATATCTAAGTGTTTCAAATCCTGTCTTTCTCTGCTAATACATATAAAAATGTCCCTCTTCCTATTTTCTATTCTAAAGTACTCTCACAAACTTTACACCCGTGTTCAACCCATTTCAAATTTCTTGCTAAAGGAAATTATCATTGTGGTTTTCATAGCAAAACCACACCAACACTTACTCCCGCAAAGCTTTGATTCATGACTGTGGAAGCTATCTTTGTCAAGCCCCCACTGGGGGCCTATATCACAAACTAGATTTCCTATACATTGCTACAGTCATGTGACTCCTATCATCAATTTATCCCAATATTCCCTCGCCCCAAGGGAAAACTCTAATGTATTGTTGGAATGTCGAGAGTTGAAATTCTGTAAAGTGCTTTGAATTGTGGTTCTGGGTCTATTGCAAACTCCCACAGGCTACACACATTTGATGGGTACAATGTTGAAAATAAATGTTTCCCTTGGCCCTCAAGCAATTTCCTACTATACATCGCTACAACCGAAATGCCAATGTGGATTTGTCTCCTAAATCGGAATACTTGAAAAGAAAAGGAATGTATTCAAATGATAAAAAAGGTAAGTGTAAGTGTGGGGAAGGTGGGATGTTTCACTCCCTACAGAGGCTGCAACTGATATATAAAACAAAGTCAGGCTACAGTGAGGTTTACAAAAAGGGAAGTGAAAAGGGGAGGATTGCATGTAAAGAGTAAAAACACAGATCTTATATTAGAAGTCTAAGACTGAACGGACAGGTTTCAATGATTTGAGACTTCAAAGTGAAAGAACTGTGATGAAAACATGCGTTGCGGTGCAGAGTGGTTGGTAAAGAGGCAGACTGGGCGCGTTGAGCTTTGACAACTGGTGCATCATACCAGCCGTCCAGGGGTGTGTTGGACCTGTAGGGGAAAGGTCAGAAATAAGGGAATATAGGTTAGACGCATTAGATGTGTCCTTCACATCAAAGCTGTGTAAGTATTTCACTGAGGCAGCATCTTTGTTAGCTAGCCAATAAACAACTAAAGAAAATGTAAGCTTTTCCAGGATGCAGGAGTACATCATGTCCATTGGTCGTCATGATGCACCAATGAAGTGCCAGGATGCAGGAGTACGTCATGCCCATTGGTCGTCATGATGCACCAATGAAGTGCCAGGATGCAGGAGTACATCATGCCTATTGGTCGTCATGATGCACCAATGAAGTGCCAGGATGCAGGAGTACATCATGCCTATTGGTCGTCATGATGCACCAATGAAGTGCCAGGATGCAGGAGTACGTCATGCCCATTGGTCGTCATGATGCACCAATGAAGTGCCAGGATGCAGGAGTACGTCATGCCCATTGGTCGTCATGATGCACCAATGAAGTGCCAGGATGCAGGAGTACGTCATGCCCATTGGTCGTCATGATGCACCAATGAAGTGCCAGGATGCAGGAGTACATCATGCCTATTGGTCGTCATGATGCACCAATGAAGTGCCAGGATGCAGGAGTACATCATGCCCATTGGTCGTCATGATGCACCAATGAAGTGCCAGGATGCAGGAGTACGTCATGCCTATTGGTCGTCATGATGCACCAATGAAGTGCTGGCGATCCTCCACAAATCTGTGTAAATCAGCGATGCAATTGAACCAGACTGATCAAATATTGACTAGGAGAGAACCACTTTACATGTATTGATTATAACTTGGTTCTATAACAGGATCAGGATCGCACCACGTGAAGAGACTATTACCAGAATAGTATAGTTACCCCCTCAAGGGCCAATTACTTACATGAAAACAATCTGTTGAAGTTTGGGAAGCCAGGGACACACTTTGGTGAAATTATAAAAGCTGACTTTAGAAGTAGTTTTAAGTTGGTCTGATGAATCTCTAGTTTTATAGATTGCTGGTCATAAGGTGGACTATGCTCAGACTATGCAATTATAGGTAGCTACTTTGCAGTACATTGTATGACAAAAAACATAACAGATTAGACTCAGCACATAGACTTTGATTGGGATGCATTTATGGATCTTGAAAGAATAAATGAAATGGAATCAAAGCATACAATTCAACGCTGCCCTTAAACGGCCAACGTTCATACCACCCATAATGTCCGCCATATTGTTTTCTATTGGTTTCAACCTACAGACTGCCATGTACAGACGTTATCACTGTTCAATAGCACAAGGGGCAGCATTGATGCCGTATTGTGGGAGCAGTAGTCTGCAGTTGGTTCCCATGTTTGGGATTGATCTTTTAGTTGTTGGTTCTGACCTTCTAGGATTGGTCTACACTGAAAAAGGTCTTCCTGACAGAATGACATGTATATCCATGTCAACTTGATTTGACACATAGAGCACATGTCATTGGGACAACGCACATATGTCATCATGACAACTGTCTTCATTACGCATGTCAAGTGGAGATGATGAACCAAATGTGAGGGTGTCAACCTCATTCAACATGCCTTTCACGCATGTCATGTGGGAGACAATCTTGACCTGTGCAGTATGTGTCAAAGCGATCAGTCTTCTTTTCTCTGTGTACACATTGAATGGACATTGAACGAATGTAAAGGAATAATGATGTGTAAGTGTATGTCCATGGGCTTAATGTGTAAGCTCAAATTTATAGATCATTTTGCAATATATCACTTCAAAGTTTAACTCGCTGGAATTCAACCTAACAAAGTCCTTCAGCAATTAATGAAATTATTGGGGAAACTGCACAAGATGAAAAGGTTATCTTTAATCAAGTGAGAGATGAGGCTGAGAAGAAAACCCAGACTTCGTACATACCATGTACTCAAGAGTATCAACATGGATATATCTGTAGAAAGCATTAGAAGTATACTGAGGGCCATTTCTGGCCCTGCTTACCTGTAATCAGTGGACCATGACCACCCTGTACTGGAATGCATCCTAGCAGAACATTAATGCAATATAGCATAAATATGGAAGCCAAAGGTTTGTAAATTGACGAATATTGCACGGGCTGTCATATTTATGCCATAATGCGTTCATACCACCTTTTTCTTCATTTAGTGTTAATTTCTTACCTGATATCCACAGAATATAGGCAGGAGAAGACATTTTGTAAGTGTCACGGATCCTCCCAGCTTCGCTCTGGGAGGATCATTGGATTCTCATTTATATTGAACAAAAATTGAGAAAATTAGCACGCATCCATCATCTATGGATCGAATACTTGTTGGGATTTTATTATTATAACATGACAAGCTGGGAATCAAGACGAAAACTGAATGCAAACATAGGACTCGAACCACAGATTAGAGTTTATTTACTTTCGCATTGGATTTCATCACCCTTCAGTGTGGCGCTATGGCTAAGGCTTCTGCCTACCTCCACTGTGGCTAGGGTTAAATTCTCCTACGAGTTTGGACAATTTTTCACATTGAAACAATGGTGAGACTGACTTTGTATGTCTGCCAGTATTTCCAAAATATTTTAAGTCGAACTTGACCTTAAAAAAGTATATCCAAAAATCCAAAAAAAAGAACATGTTCGTATGTGCTCTCATAAGGCACTGGTAGAGGATAGCATAACAGTAAGGGAGGTGGCAGGACAGTGGTATAAGAGTTAATATAAATGTGTGTGTGCTACTGAGGTGTGAGTTTAGCCCCCTTTCACCTATCCTTACCTACTGCACTCTTAGGGAAGCCACATTTTTAACATATTCTATATCAGAAAATTGTTTATATCTTGAAATGGAATGTTCATATCCTTAACATTTTAGTATTTTCTTGTAGAAGAGGCTTTGAAACTTTACACGGACTTGATATCTTCTTTAGGAACCTGAGCACCAAAATTGGAAATATGTTTTAGTGGTGGCTACAGGTACACTTTATGGTCATTTGGACACAAAATCCATGATTTACTTTACATATTTATTGTAATTCTTCATGCTGACTATGTTCCTTGGTAAATAGATATTCCATTTTCATGTATAGCTATCATCAAATCACAGAAATAGTAGACACTGGTAAAAAGATACATTATTCATGTCACTATAAATCATCCTTGGCCCCATGATCAGGCTGAAAGCAGGGCTAGAAATGGCCACGGTCCTACATCTAGGTCTTCAACCTGTTAATCACTCATCCTGATGCATCAAATGGCTCAAGTCAACATTACATCATTGTGGTGGTGAAAGAAGACACATAAATTTGGAGTTGATAGTCGTTTCAGCCCGGCCGCGCGAGCTTCATGTTCAAAAAGTGCGCGACAGAGCTGGAAATACGTCAGCTTCAACATGATCCATCGCCATGGCAACCACAATCTGGAGTCACCATGATGCAAGCAGGAACTGACATCATTATAGGATATGGACATCCGCAATAACTGTAGGAAACATGAAAGCAACATGACCACAGTGTGACGTCATCAAATTTAGTGTACATCCTCTATAACCTGTGCATTGATGAGGGCCTTTCTGAGTTCTGGCTGTCTCAGTAAGCAATACACATGCGGATCCATGATACATCTCGGATATTCCCTCAGTGGAAGTGTTGATCAGTTGTACTTTGGCTTTTCTTGATTATGATATTAACTAAATGATTTTGATAATGTCTATGGATATGTAAAGTTGACAAGTCAGTACTATTAAACTTAAATCAAATTGGTCTCACCCGAAGATGAAAATAACAGATTAATTTGATAAGAAAGAAAATTGAATGACATTCAAGATTGCCTTAGCACTCCATGTAACTCAATCTGCAACTTAAGAATAATTTCATAATTTCATTATTGTGAGAGACCTTTTTTCATTTTGTTTAACACAAATTACATTACACTGGTTGGCTGATAGAGCAATGAGAGGTTATTTTTTTCGCTGCAGCCCAAAAAATGAACTAATTGTGTTTGTAGTCTTCTTCAGATGTCCTGTACAGAGATCAGTTTAATGTTTACTGAAGACAGTTTTGTCAGAAATGAAGTCCTAGTTATTAAGATGGTATCCTTATTCAATTCAACATACATATGTACTTAACTTATATCATCACGCAGTGCTGATGGATAATGAGTATTATACGCTCATCATATTAGCACATTGTATCAAGCAACCACCCTGCCTGTCCTGGTTCGGTTCTTATGCATGTCTGAGTCCTGTGCTCATTGTTTTCACCAACTGGTACTGTGAAAGATACACAGCAGTTAGACACTAACCCCCCTCCAACCCCAATGATATAAAGGTTTGAGTCTTTGTGTTTAGTACTCAGTTTTTTTTTGTCTGTTTTTCCAAATCTCCCTTTTGTCAATCAGCCTACCCCTCTCACAGCTCTTATATGTGGTTCTTGTTCTCTTTGTTTTAACTAAAAGGCTCTCCTTTATTTAGCGCAGACATCTCAACAACAATGTTTCTGTATCACCGCGAAACACCATCGGCATGATTTATCAAAAGAGTTAGTTTTGAAGTAATAAAAGATTTCATATCAAAGATTGATTCTATGGATGTGGAAAAACCTGTTAAGGACAAAGAGTTGAACTGAAAAAAAAAATCATTCTGACTGAGAATGCTTCAATTGCACAGGAAAAAGAGTGTGGTAAAGATGTCTCCTTTCCAGTCAGTGCAAGTGAAGTGGCAACTGAAGTATCATTTCATCATTCCGAGTGGGTTTCCCCTCATTCATCCAACACAGATTATGTTGCAATGGTTGACTGCCCCAAAATTATGATGTAATTGTAATCTCCCTACTTCTGGTTAAAGCCATCTTCAGATTTCCCATAATGGAAACAGATTGTGCACTGTTGCAAGCGAAGACTAAGGCGTTAAGTTCAAATTAAAAGTACATTAAATATTTATTAGTGTTTTATTTGCATTTTAAAATGACACATGTACTTGATGGGAGATGGAAAAAAACAAAGACAAATAATTCTAATATACAAATCTGAAGCCTCACCTTCAAGGTTCCGCCTCAAGGCAGGGTGCACCTTAAGGGTTCAGCCTTAAGTCGGGGTGAACCCTAAAGGTTCAGCCTTAAGGCAGTGTGCACCCTAAAGGTTCAGCCTTAAGGCAGGGTGCACCTTAAAGGTTAAGCCTTAAGGCAGGGTGCACCCTAAAGGTTCAACCTTAAGGCAGGGTGCACCTTAAAGTTTCAGCCTTAAGGCAGGGTGCACCTTAAAGGTTCAGCCTCAAGTCAGGGTGCACCTTAAAGGTTCAGCATTAAGGCAGGGTGCACCTTAATGGTTCAGCCTTAAGGCAGGGTGCACCTTAAAGGTTCAGCCTCAAGTCAGGGTGCACCTTAAAGGTTCAGCCTTAAGGCAGGGTGCACCTTAAAGGTTCAGCCTTAAGGCAGGGTGCACCTTAATGGTTCAGCCTCAAGTCAGGGTGCACCTTAAAGGTTCAGCCTTAAGGCAGGCTGCACCTTAATGGTTCAGCCTCAAGTCAGGGTGCACCTTAAAGTTTCAGCCTTAAGGCAGGGTGCACCTTAATGGTTCAGCCTCAAGTCAGGGTGCACCTTAAAGGTTCAGCCTTAAGGCAGGGTGCACCTTAAAGGTTCAGCCTCAAGGCAGGGTGCACCCTAAAGGTTCAGCCTCAAGTCAGGGTGCACCTTAATGGTTCAGCCTTAAGGCAGGGTGCACCCTAAAGTTTCAGCCTCAAGGCAGGGTGCACCCTAAAGGTTCAGCCTCAAGTCAGGGTGCATCTTAATGGTTCGGCCTCAAGTCAGGGTGCACCTTAAAGTTTCAGCCTCAAGGCAGGGTGCACCCTAAAGGTTCAGCCTCAAGTCAGGGTGCACCTTAATGGTTCAGCCTCAAGTCAGGGTGCACCTTGAAGGTTCAGCCTTAAGGCAGGGTGCACCTTAAAGGTTCAGCCTTAAGGCAGGGTGCACCTTAATGGTTCAGCCTCAAGTCAGGGTGCACCTTGAAGGTTCAGCCTTAAGGCAGGGTGCACCTTAAAGGTTCAGCCTTAAGGCAGGGTGCACCCTAATGGTTCAGCCTTAAGGCAGGGTGCACCTTAAATGTTCTGCCTTAAGGCAGGGTGCACCCTAAAGGTTCAGCCTCAAGGCAGGGTGCACCTTAAAGGTTCAGCCTTAAGTCAGGGTGCACCTTAAGGGTTCAGCCTTAAGGCAGGATGTACCTTAAATGTTCAGCCTTAAGGCAGGGTGCACCTTAAAGGTTTAGTCTTAAGGCAGGGTGCACCCTAATGGTTCAGCCTTAAGGCAGGGTGCACCTTAAAGGTTCAGCCTTAAGTCAGGGTGCACCTTAAGGGTTCAGCCTTAAGTCAGGGTGCACCTTAAAGGTTCAGCTTTAAGACAGGGTGCACCTTAAAGGTTCAGCCTTAAGTCAGGGTGCAACTTAAGGGTTCAGCCTTAAGGCAGGATGTACCTTAAATGTTCAGCCTTAAGGCAGGGTGCACCTTAAGGGTTCAGCCTTAAGTCAGGGTGCACCTTAAAGGTTCAGCTTTAAGACAGGGTGCACCTTAAAGGTTCAGCCTTAAGTCAGGGTGCAACTTAAGGGTTCAGCCTTAAGGCAGGGTGCACCTTAAATGTTCTGCCTTAAGGCAGGGTGCACCCTAATGGTTCAGCCTTAAGGCAGGGTGCACCCTAATGGTTCAGCCTTAAGGCAGGGTGCACCTTAAATGTTCTGCCTTAAGGCAGGGTGCACCCTAAAGGTTCAGCCTCAAGGCAGGGTGCACCTTAAAGGTTCAGCCTTAAGTCAGGGTGCACCTTAAGGGTTCAGCCTTAAGGCAGGATGTACCTTAAATGTTCAGCCTTAAGGCAGGGTGCACCTTAAAGGTTTAGTCTTAAGGCAGGGTGCACCCTAATGGTTCAGCCTTAAGGCAGGGTGCACCTTAAAGGTTCAGCCTTAAGTCAGGGTGCACCTTAAGGGTTCAGCCTTAAGTCAGGGTGCACCTTAAAGGTTCAGCTTTAAGACAGGGTGCACTTTAAAGGTTCAGCCTTAAGTCAGGGTGCAACTTAAGGGTTCAGCCTTAAGGCAGGGTGCACCTTAAATGTTCTGCCTTAAGGCAGGGTGCACCCTAAAGGTTCAGCCTCAAGGCAGGGTGCACCTTAAAGGTTCAGCCTTAAGTCAGGGTGCACCTTAAGGGTTCAGCCTTAAGGCAGGATGTACCTTAAATGTTCAGCCTTAAGGCAGGGTGCACCTTAAAGGTTTAGTCTTAAGGCAGGGTGCACCCTAAAGGTTCAGCCTTAAGTCAGGTTGCACCTTAAATGTTCAGCCTTAAGGCAGGGTGCACCTTAAATGTTCAGCCTTAAGGCAGGGTGCACCTTAAAGGTTCAGTCTTAAGGCAGGGTGCACCTTAAAGGTTCAGTCTTAAGGCAGGGTGCACCTTAAAGGTGAGGTAATTTAACTATGTAAAATCACTAATCTTAAAAGAATTAAGGAGATTATGTTAAAAAGAAATCAACAACAGCAGATAACATTGCAGACATTACAGAGTAATTAGGGCCATTTTGAGAGTGAACAATACAGAGCAAGTACTAAATAAGTGGTAAATGATGATTGTTACAAGATGTGTACAAGTTGTACATTAAATAAATTGATTTTTATGCTTATCCTACAGGTTTTGAGTCTTTGAGTCCAAAGTTCTGGTTGCGTGGAAAAAAAAGAGAAAAATCACAAACTCCGCTATATGATATATTGGACAATTTCAGGAGTTTTCAAGCCACAGTTATAATTTTTTGTACACACATTCTTGGGTATTGTACTAGTTCCGACACATAGTTTGGTAATGATAGGATGATGTTTGAAGGTGTAGTGTGTTGCATAGGCTATGTGTAAGGGGCGTGATCAATCAATTTTCTGATTTTACTGCAACTGCGATAAAAACTGACCCCCTGGCAGTTAATGACTTGAATGGACCTTTTCATAAAGCCAAGATATAGGGCTATCAATAAAATAAAGTCTTAATATGTAATGCTGAGTTTGTCATATTCACCCCCTAACCCCCATAGGTGGGGCAGTTCACAGTAATGCCCATAAATGAATCTGCAGATGTGTGTACAATCAGACATAGTCAGTATAAATGGTTGGACTTTATAGTCAGGAATAGGCATGACATGTGCGCGGCTTGGTATTTTGTTGATTGCCGTTCCTACTTACAGCACTACGCCTCTTATCCCTGTTTGTCTAAAACTGCCTTGATTTGTTCAAATTGAGGCACATAAAAGACCAACCATCATGTCTGTGCACCACCAACCATCCCCTTCAGCCTCAAATGGGACCACTTTGTAAGACCGTGTATAATGTGAGACATTTTAATATTCTGCAGGCGTGACGACTGTTTCTAAACTACATCTTTACTGTGGACTTCAAATAGTGCTGCTATCACAGTCAGGGAGGAGTATAGTGGCATTGGAGATATTGAGCCCTTAGAAGGACATGAAGGAGACATAGAATAGCAAATTTAGTAAAGTGTATAGTTTCATTTATAGCTGGAAGACACTGTAAGCAGCCA
Organism: Acholoe squamosa; assembly: GCA_949317995.1. NCBI lineage: Eukaryota > Metazoa > Annelida > Polychaeta > Phyllodocida > Polynoidae > Acholoe > Acholoe squamosa. The sequence goes on along the minus strand of OX439043.1, from coordinate 81,435,545 downwards.
TCTATTATAGTTTCTCCATGCTTCATGCTCCAAAAGGATTTCTTTGTTCACAGTGTATAATATAAACATTTAGATGTTTATGGCGGACTTAGTCACGAGATTTTATATACATTTGTAAGGCACATTTGTGTGATAGACGCCACATGGATTATAGGTTTTAACAACTTTAACTACAACATAGACCCTCAGCCACGTGCCTTGCACTATACACCTACGACGAGCCCCTTGTGGCATACCAGCCATTTGTTTCCCTATAGCTTCTCTAGTACTGATCTCACGGGTCTGTAATTCTAGTGGTAAAGTCCAGCTGGTCCCTGTTAGCAGCTGCTCCCTACAAAACTGACTCAGCCTCACTGCAAATAAAGTATATGCCTTAAACCTTTAACCCCTAAATAAAGTATATGCCTTAATTCTTTAACCCTTACATAAAGTATATGCCTTAATTCTTTAACCCTTACATAAAGTATATGCCTTAACACTTGAACCCTTAAATAAAGTATATGCCTTAACCCTTTAACCCCTAAATAAAGTATATGCCTTAACCCTTTAAGGCCTAAATAAAGTATATGCCTTAATCCTTTAACCCTTACATAAAGTATATGCCTTAACCCTTTAACCCTTACATAAAGTATATGCCTTAACCCTTTAACCCCTAAATAAAGTATATGCCTTAACCCTTTAACCCCTAAATAAAGTATATGCCTTAACCCTTTAACCCTTACATAAAGTATATGCCTTAACACTTTAACCCTTACATAAAGTATATGTCTTAACACTTTAACCCTTACATAAAATATCTGCCTTAACCCTTTAACCCCTAAATAAAGTATATGCCTTAATCCTTTAACCCTTACATAAAGTATATGCCTTAACCCTTTAACCCTAAATAAAGTACATGCCTTAATCCTTTAACCCTTACATAAAGTATATGCCTTAACCCTTTAACCCTTACATAAAGTATATGCCTTAACCCTTTAACCCTAAATAAAGTATATGCCTTAACCGTTTAACCCTTACATAAAGTATATGCCTTAACCCTTTAACCCTAAATAAAGTACATGCCTTAATCCTTTAACCCTTACGTAAAGTATATGCCTTAATTCTTTAACCTCCATGTTAATGCATTATGCATCATGCCAATAGTAGCCCTGGTGACTAACTTCCCGGGGCTGCACCTCTGCATCTTGATAACTGCTTTTTAGTTGATAAATTCAGTTGAAAAATGAGCTGCTAGTGAGCAGACTTTGCAGTGCTTCATTGGTGCATCATGACAACCAATGGGCATGATGCACCCCTGCAGTAGCATCATTTGAGGGACTGAGACATCTGAGTTTAGTCAGCTATTAGATCAAGGCTAACCACAGTCAAGCTGTCCCTTTGAGACGTGAATGAAAGCTTTAGTGCAGGCAGTCAAGAGGCAATCTAACCTAGGCTGTCTGAAACACTGATACATCTCAGCGGGAGTGTGAGTCACTTTTATGATATATTATCAAGTTCTGTCAACGAACTGAGTCTTAAAATGAACACCAGTTTTAAGAAAAATCTTTAGGTAGTGGATTTAAATGCCGAAAGATCACCCCAGAATAAAGTGTCACTTTATTGTAAAACTTCAGAGGAGGGTTGTATGCCAAATAGCATCAGACTTAATACACGCCGCTCTGGCCAAGTACAGGTTCTTTTAGCTTAAGTATATAACTTTGTGCATCGATAGACAGAGTTGTATATTTCCACTGATTCACAGTCAACAACCCGTAATTGGGTTCATTCATGGGATATATTGTGGAAATTGTATGACTGGCTCAATGCTTTAACTGCATTGACATGTGTATTCCAGATTTTTTTTTTTTAATATACTTTGGTCAATGGCCTATATCAGTCACCAATGCGCTATATGAATCTTCAGAGGGTCTATCACTTTCCTCACTGAGCAATTTACTCAGCTGCTTTTAGTGGGGATTTAAATTTCAAGAAGTGGTATTTATTCCTGTGTGAATATTGTGTGTGTGGCGAAAACATACAGCGAAGTACCAGGTCTGGGACCTGACGGCACCAATTAATTAGCTTATACTGAAAGCTAAAAATGTGCTAAAACGTTATGAATTAAGGTCAATCTATTGACATTTTATTTTCAGAAGGTATACAGACCAAGAAAGAAATATACACTGACCAAGAAAGAAATATACACTGTTATTGGCTTGTGTAATAAAAGCCTTGACTTTTTGTTTCATTGTGCTTTATGTGTGTCTCCATGTCCTTATCAGTCCCATACCTCATGGTGTCCTTCTTTGAGTGTCTCCATATTACCATATGACAATTTAGTGTCCCTCATACCCTAACAGGATAGGTATATTCATAAAGGCCCTTTTCTGACAGTGGGTATGATTATACTTCTTATTGTACTTTTAAAGGCAGAATAGAAAGCCTGTCTATGATCTCTATTTCAACCCTCCAATGTATTAAGATTCCTAGTCTTTGTTCATCTCATTGAATCCTGATTTTGTCAGGAGCCAGGGGAAGGGTGTGCGATCTATCACCTCTCGGTCTTGGTCTCCCTTCGTAGATCAAGAAACAATGCATTTGAAACTGTGTCAGTGGAGTTCTACAGTAGTCCATGGAGGCTGAATACCGCCCAGTCTGTGTCAGAATGTCAATAAGGGTTGTGCAGCACCCAGTCTATGAAGGCTAGTTAAAGCCCAGTCTGTGACAGAATGTCAATAAGGGTTGTACAGCACCCAGTCCATGGAGGCTGAATACTGCCCAGTCTGTGACAGAATGTCAATACGGGTTGTACAGCACCCAGTCCATGGAGGCTGAATACTGCCCAGTCTGTGTCAGAATGTCAATAAGGGTTGTACAGCACCAAGTCCATGGAGGCTGAATACTGCCCAGTCTGTGTCAGAATGTCAATAAGGGTTGTACAGCACCCAGTCCATGGAGGCTGAATACTGCCCAGTCTGTGACAGAATGTCAATAAGGGTCGTACAGCACCCAGTCCATGGAGGCTGAATACTGCCCAGTCTGTGTCAGAATGTCAATAAGGGTTGTACAGCACCAAGTCCATGGAGGCTGAATACTGCCCAGTCTGTGTCAGAATGTCAATAAGGGTCGTACAGCACCCAGTGCATGGAGGCTGAATACTGCCCAGTCTGTGACAGAATGTTAATAAGGGTTGTACAGCACCCAGTGCATGGAGGCTGAATACTGCCCAGTCTGTGACAGAATGTTAATAAGGGTTGTACAGCACCCAGTCCATGGAGGCTGAATACTGCCCAGTCTGTGTCAGAATGTCAATAAGGGTTGTGCAGCACCCAGTCCATGGAGGCTGAATACTGCCCAGTCTGTGTCAGAATGTCAATAAGGGTTGTGCATTGTAAAAGTGAAGACATGAAGACATGTCAGTACAATGTACAGCCACTTCACGGCACATGTCTTAAGTTAAATAGAACATGCAGTGTGTTGCGGTGCTGAGGGTCAACATTTGTTCATGAAATGCAAATAAAGCATCTGGGAGGACAATGTTATTGCTAGCTGCAAGAGGTGATGGCCATCTTATCATGAATTCAAAAGCCTGTCAGTCTCTACACATTGGAGAGGTTGATATTGGATAATAGCGAGAAATAATAAAGGCTTTTGTCATCAATATATCAAAATGAAATACATCTAAGTCGTACTACAGTCAGATCATTTGGATGTGATGAAGAATATACTCTATATGAAAAAAGGTATCTTTAATGTGTTAACCACCAGGCTTACATAACCAAAGCTATAAGAAGTAGCTTGTTAGAAAAACCATACAAGCTCTAGAAATGGAATGCGTAGGCAGGAATGAAGAATTGCATTTTCTAGCATTCCGATATTTCTGTTATTAGATAAGCTTCTTAATCTTGACAGGTCTGCATCCCGCCCACTGAAATCCACGTTTTAATGAACCATCAATTTAAGTAGAGAGGGAAGCTAATATGCAACACTCTACCAAGTTAGATTACACTAAGGAGCAACGCAAAGAGAAGGTCCTGATACTACTGAGATGGTTTGTTAGCATTCATATTTACTTATTATACAAGTTGAATTTTGAGGGAATCAGTTAGTGCCAGCTAATTTTAATGGTGATATCGTTTTGTTTGACACTTCTTCTATCTATACATAAAAAGAAAAAAAAGTCAATTATGAGGATCTCAATGATTGATGATATAAGACCAATTACAAAAATTTCTTTGGGAAGATTTGAAAGAAAAATGTATAAACTGGGCCATATCATTATAACAATACAGCTAACAGGGGAAGGCCTTATTGTGCTACAGAAAATGTTAATAGTCAATAACAGGGGAAGGCCTTATAGTGCTACAGATAATGTTAATAGTCAATAACAGGGGAAGGCCTTATAGTGCTACAGATAATGTTAATAGCCAATAACAGGGGAAGGCCTTATAGTGCTACAGATAATGTTAATAGTCAATAACAGGGGAAGGCCTTATAGTGCTACAGATAATGTTAATAGTCAATAACAGGGGAAGGCCTTATAGTGCTACAGATAATGTTAATAGCCAATAACAGGGGAAGGCCTTATAGTGCTACAGATAATGTTAATAGTCAATAACAGGGGAAGGCCTTATAGTGCTACAGATAATGTTAATAGTCAATAACAGGGGAAGGCCTTATAGTGCTACAGATAATGTTAATAGTCAATAACAGGGGAAGGCCTTATAGTGCTACAGATAATGTTAATAGCCAATAACAGGGGAAGGCCTTATAGTGCTACAGATAATGTTAATAGTCAATAACAGGGGAAGGCCTTATAGTGCTACAGATAATGTTAATAGTCAATAACAGGGGAAGGCCTTATAGTGCTACAGATAATGTTAATAGTCAATAACAGGGGAAGGCCTTATAGTGCTACAGATAATGTTAATAGTCAATAACAGGGGAAGGCCTTATAGTGCTACAGATAATGTTAATAGTCAATAACAGGGGAAGGCCTTATAGTGCTACAGATAATGTTAATAGTCAATAACAGGGGTAGGCCTTATAGTGCTACAGATAATGTTAATAGTCAATAACAGGGGAAGGCCTTATAGTGCTACAGATAATGTTAATAGTCAATAACAGGGGAAGGCCTTATAGTGCTACAGATAATGTTAATAGTCAATAACAGGGGAAGGCCTTATAGTGCTACAGATAATGTTAATAGTCAATAACAGGTGAAGGCCTTATTGTGCTACAGATAATGTTTATAGTCAATAGTTTTCTATCTGTTCTATTGAATACTGCCAGTCCGGCAAGCAGCAGCATATCAGACCTATACCTACATGACAGTAGTAACTAACTGCACACACCATACGTGGATGTACAACATCTAGGCGGCATCACCAGGGGCCTATCTCAGTGCCTGATCCACTTCCACTTGGGCACCGCTACTTGTTACTGAAGAAAAAGATGGAAGTCAGGAAATGGGAATGGGCTATTAGATTAAAGACTTAACCTGCAGTGCTGTAGTAAACATCACTCGAACCAAACATGTGTCATTTTTTATTGAATGTCTGGTGGTTTCCACCTCACATTTATCTTAATAATCGTGAGATAGATAGCCATTAAATCTGTGGAGGAATCTGGCAATTAAGAAAAGATGAACGGTTTACTACTAGTAGTCCTGATAGTGGTAATAGCCTTTGTAACAGAACCTCTTACTGCTATCACTTGTACACTTGATTGTTTTCACCTCTGCTTGCTCCTCTGACGAGGGTGACATACAACATATGCAACAACTGTTTCTGAACTGATCTGGACTTCAAAGAGTGGCGTTTATATATATTCCTATCCCCAGACCCGAGATCTTAAGCCGGAACTTTTTTTTGGTACCTTTTCGGACTAGGGCCTTGAGGAGAGGTACTGTGAAAAGTATACAGCATATGAACACAGCCGCTCCCTCAATGTCCCCTCAATATGTTTCTCTCTGTTGTTCTTTATAACTGTCCCTTTTTCTCAAGCAACTCCTTCCCATTCAGAGATATCGTGTGTGTTTCTTGTCTTCATTGTAATCACCAGCTGGGACTCCTTCAGCTTGTACAGACATATCCCACCAACTGTGTATCTACCTTTTTCTGCATCACAAAGAAGCGCCTACAAAGGAGTTTGCTATAAGAGTTCATCTTAGCCATCAATTTGGTTTTTAAATCAACGATTGATCCCATAAATATAGAAAGACCTGTTAGGGTTAAAGATTAAATAGGGAAAAAATCACATAAGAATCATTTGAATGCAAAGAGAAAATAGCGGTAAGCATGTTTCCCTCCCAAATCAATGCAAGTGAATCAGCAACTTCAGTACAATCAAATTATTCTGGGTGAGTTTTTCCCTCATTCATCCAAAACAGGTTACGTTTCATTGGTTGACTGACCCGAAATCATGCTGTGCTTTTTTTCTTATGTTCCAGACCAACAACTACTTTTGGTTAAAACCTTCTTCTAGTCCAGCAGAATGGTGAAATGTGTGTGCATTTTATCATAGAAGCATATAATACACCACACTCATGTATTTTGATGTGCTCTTTCAAATAAGAGTAAGCGTCATGCTCCATTTTTCCAAGATGGTAACCAAATCCAAGATAGCCACCATTGACTGATTTCTTTTCAAGTTTTTTCCTCAAATCACAAATTGGTCATAACATATCACACAAAACCATGAAGTGAGGCTTGGGTAACTCAAAGAACTGTGATAATGGTCGGCCATTTCCCTCAATTTTATTCCAATATGGCTGCAGAAATAGGTCTTACATACATGCTAAAGATGTTCTACTGTTCAGACATCAATCCTTGGCAAATCTGTAATTCATGTTGGGTATCAACCTCTATAACCCCACCTGAATGTCAATATTGACATTTTAAAACTAGTATTTGCTTATTTTTGAATCCAAGATGACCACCAGTGAGCTTAGTATACATCCAAACCCCCAAAGTTTTGTATTATTAGAGTGAAAGTACAGAGATAGTTATGAATGCAAATTATTTTTCCCCAAATCACAAATTGGTTATCAAAAATAAAACAAAGCTATGAGTTGAGGCTGAGTGGACACATATAATTGTTGCTGTAGCGATATCTCTCAATTTAAATCCAATATGGCTGCTGACTATTGGTCCTATATATATGCCAAAGACATTCTACTGTGCAGACATCACTCTTTTGCAAATCTGTAATTCATCTTGTGATCGTGATTGTACAGATAGATCTATTAATGCAAAAGGGAGCGATCCCTCTGATAGCCAACTGAATCTTGAATCTACATCGGAAAAAAATGTTCATAGTTCATATATAACACACCAGCCTGTGTATAAGGCGCAAACTTTATACCAGACTTCATCCTCTAAAGTCAAATACTCCAGGCTTTCACACCAAGTATCAGCGCAGCTTGCCACCAAATGCTCATACAGCAAGCCAATGAGGATGCACTCAAGACCTCACAACAGAAAGAGGATTTTGATAACAGTTACTTATCTGAAAAAATGGTAGATTGAAACCCACAGTCTCAGGGCTGGGCAAAAACACTAAAATTAGAACTCATTGTCTTTACGTTTACCAGATCTTATTGAGAAGTTAACTTCTGGCTGTATCTAATGACTTTGCTCTTGATTATATTTGTTATTTACAGTTGGCCATTGCTTCCTTAACCCTTTAATTCCTCAGATCCTCCATTACCTCAGACAGAAAATTACAACTCCCTCTATATTTTCTATTGTATTTGGACTTAACTCCCCGGATAATTTGCTTCCTCAGACAATTTCCCTTGCATTTTCAAAATCTGAGGAAGCAAGGGCTGTCTGTACTTTGCCTGACCAAATCAACCTTAAGTCTTGGTCCATCTTATTGGTGTTTTTTTGTTGTTTTTTTTTTAACAAAAAACAGTACCAAACCTTCAAAAGCTTCAGCTGTGCCGCATACTATTTCTTTCGTCTCGGGGTGTGCCTCATAAGCTCGATGCTTGGTTTACATGGAGATTACAGTAAAAGACAAATATTGATAAAAATAAATCTACATATTTGAATTGAATACTCAGCATGAATAGCAAGACTTTAATTATGATTTCTCTTTTTTTCTGTAAGAAATTGCTCTAGTTCCCGATGTTTCCCTTCCCCCTTTGCAGCCTTTTTGCCCCTACCCAAAGATTCATCCGACCACAGTAGGCCTATATGAACATTCAGATATATGGTACCCATAAATCACCTGGCCTCTGTTGCCAGATTTTGTATATACTTTGTATTTGTATGATAGATACCACATGGATTATGGGTTTAAGAAATTTTATCTATAGCTTATATCCTAAGGCCTCTGACCTTCACTTTACACCAGCCACACCGTCCTTGTGGGATAGCAGTCATTTCTCTCATAGCTTCTTCAGTATTGATCACCCGGCGTGTAATTCTGGTGGTATCTAAGGCAGCCATTGTCCAGCTGGTCCCTGTCAGCAGCTGCTGCTTACAGAACAGACTCAGCCTGTCTCTGGACAACATTTAGGCCTGAACCCTTTAACCCTTGAAATGCCACCCATGCATTAAGGCATCATTCCCATAGCCATAGGTGTACATGATGAATGATTGCAGCCCTAGCAAGACAAGTCACCAGGCAGTCATTTACGCATTATGATGAGGAATGGACCAAGTGCAATAATGTGTTATCAACCCGTAAAACGGCTAAGTTTTGACAAGCCTTTTTGACATAACCAATTTCATGTAAACATTATGCCAGCGTCATTGCTAGGTCCTTCAAGGTACAAATGCATTGCTTATAGCATACCATCTCCATACGTCCCTTTGGGGTTGATACACTCCCCGGGTTAGTCATGGTACGCAAATGTAAGCAAGCAGTGCTAGCACTTAATTGATGCACCGTGACAACCACCTGACATGAAGCAGTATTTGATGAGTTAAGGCATCTGGACTTAAGGGACTAATCAGTCTGTAAATTAGGGCTCACCACAGTCTGTAAATCAGGGCTCACCACAGTCTGTAAATCAGGCTCACCACAGTCTGTAAATCAGGCTCACCACAGTCTGTAAATCAGGGCTCACCACAGTCTGTAAATCAGGCTCACCACAGTCTGTAAATCAGGCTCACCACAGTCTGTAAATCAGGCTCACCACAGTCTGTAAATCAGGCTAACCACAGTCTGTAAATCAGGGCTCACCACAGTCTGTAAATCAGGCTCACCACACTCTGTAAATCAGGCTCACCACAGTCTGTAAATCAGGGCTCACCACAGTCTGTAAATCAGGCTCACCACACTCTGTAAATCAGGCTCACCACAGTCTGTAAATCAGCCTCACCACAGTCTGTAAATCAGGGCTCACCACAGTCTGTAAATCAGGGCTCACCACAGTCTGTAAATCAGCCTCACCACAGTCTGTAAATCAGGGCTCACCACAGTCTGTAAATCAGGGCTCACCACAGTCTGTAAATCAGGCTCACCACACTCTGTAAATCAGGCTCACCACAGTCTGTAAATCAGGCTCACCACAGTCTGTAAATCAGGCTCACCACACTCTGTAAATCAGGCTCACCACAGTATGTAAATCAGGCTCACCACAGTCTGTAAACCAGGCTCACCACAGTCTGTAAATCAGGCTCACCACAGTCTGTAAATTAGGGCTCACCACAGTCTGTAAATCAGGCTCACCACAGTCTGTAAACCAGGCTCACCACAGTCTGTAAATCAGGCTCACCACACTCTGTAAATCAGGCTCACCACAGTCTGTAAATCAGGCTCACCACAGTCTGTAAATCAGGCTAACCACAGTCTGTAAATCAGGGCTCACCACACTCTGTAAATCAGGCTCACCACACTCTGTAAATCAGGCTCACCACAGTCTGTAAATCAGGCTCACCACAGTCTGTAAATCAGGGCTCACCACAGTCTGTAAATCAGGCTCACCACAGTCTGTAAATCAGGCTCACCACAGTCTGTAAATCAGGCTCACCACACTCTGTAAATCAGGCTCACCACAGTATGTAAATCAGGCTCACCACAGTCTGTAAATCAGGCTCACCACAGTATGTAAATCAGGCTCACCACAGTATGTAAATCAGGCTCACCACACTCTGTAAATCAGGCTCACCACAGTCTGTAAATCAGGCTCACCACAGTCTGTAAATCAGGCTCACCACAGTCTGTAAATCAGGCTCACCACAGTCTGTAAATCAGGCTCACCACAGTCTGTAAATCAGGCTCACCACAGTCTGCAAATCAGGCTCACCACAGTCTGTAAATCAGGCTCACCACACTCTGTAAATCAGGCTCACCACAGTATGTAAATCAGGCTCACCACAGTCTGCAAATCAGGCTCACCACAGTATGTAAATCAGGCTCACCACAGTCTGTAAATCAGGCTCACCACAGTCTGCAAATCAGGCTCACCACAGTATGTAAATCAGGCTCACCACAGTCTGTAAATCAGGCTCACCACAGTATGTAAATCAGGCTCACCACAGTATGTAAATCAGGCTCACCACACTCTGTAAATCAGGCTCACCACAGTCTGTAAATCAGGCTCACCACAGTCTGTAAATCAGGCTCACCACAGTCTGTAAATCAGGCTCACCACAGTCTGTAAATCAGGGCTCACCACAGTCTGTAAATCAGGGCTCACCACAGTCTGTAAATCAGGCTCACCACAGTCTGTAAATCAGGCTCACCACAGTCTGTAAATCAGGCTCACCACAGTCTGTAAATCAGGCTCACCACAGTCTGTAAATCAGGCTCACCACACTCTGTAAATCAGGGCTCACCACACTCTGTAAATCAGGCTCACCACAGTCTGTAAATCAGGCTCACCACAGTCTGTAAATCAGGGCTCACCACAGTCTGTAAATCAGGCTCACCACAGTCTATCCTTCCCTTTGAGAGCTTACTTAAAAGTCAAGTGCTGGCAGTGAAGAACACATCTACCCTAGATTTTGTTCCATTCTGAAACACTAATACTAAGTGGGAGTTTAAATGACTTTCTAACTATTGTGTTGTTTAGTTAGCTGGCTGCTAAAATAAACACCAAGTTTAGACACAAGATTTTAGTATATCTATATAGTGAATTTATACACTAGAAACAACCCAAAATAATATGCATATGTGAGCATTGATATAGAAAGTGCTCCCACTTTAGAACACTCACACTCATAAATCCATGTGTATGAGTGGGTTATTATGGAAATGATTGTAGGGGATTGGATACTAAATAGAATCAGAATTACTTCAAACTGCTAAGGCCAGGTATAGTTTTATTGAGTACAATATGTATAGCTTTGTACAGAAATAGGCAGAACTTGACATTGCTATCACACTTTAGATGATCAGTGGATCTCCGCTTGGAGGATCAGTTTACTTTGTACCACTCTGGCATAGTCTGACTTCCCCTAATGTGTCCTTTAATGCACTCTCCCAGTACAGAAGATTGATGTTTGACTAGTCATCAACCAGCTATTGGGTTCATTTAGTAGAATTTGGCATGTGGTGCACACTATTCAATGTTTAGTAACTGCATCAACTTCTCTCTTTATTTGAGATATGCTGTGTTTTTTTTTTTTTAATTCATTATGATCAATTGCCTAGCTGGGTTACTCTCAGAGTAGCAACAATCTTGAGTTTCAATATTGGTCTAGCTAGACGTTTTCATGGATATGAAAACAAATTAGAGCTAGAACTATAGGAGAAAAGATAAACCAAGATAAAATGTCAACGCTCGCTATCCCTATGGCATCTGTAAATAAATGTCAACTCAGAACTGTGTCAGCCCATATATCAAATTGTCACGGCCCTTCTTTTGTTTTTTATTATTACTGCTCCTCAAGAACTTGATGATCTAGTTACTACCTCTTGGCATTTGCTTTTGGGATATGACAAGGCCCCAGATGGGATATGAGTAAGTCTATATAAGGTTTAGGCTGCACGGTTTGCTTTTTTGTGCACGAGTACACCACATATGTTGACTTCTACATATAAGCCGAGGGACAAAACAATTGAGTGGCCCTAAGACCCTCCTATGAATGATATACTATTCAGAAACCCCTTAGACCGTTATAGAAATGATATATTCAGAAAGGGCCTTGTCTGAATGTTGATATGCTAAAACCTCTTGTTGTATGCTTACCGGCAGAATAGATAAAACCTGTTTGTGATCTCTATTTCGACCTTTAAGGGAAATGACATATACTATAAAAAAACATAATCCTTTGCCCATCTGTACATGGAAAAAAGAATCATTAATGTTTTTAATTTAAGGTAAGATAAAAAAATAGCCTATTAGAAATATTACACAATCTCTTGAAATCGAATACATGAGCAATGGTCAGCTAGACCAGATATGATATCATCACATTCGATAGAATTCTCACACCAGCTATGCACTTTTATCTTCACAGGTCTGCATCCCCCAGCTTAAATCCAAATTTCAATTAAACACCAATTGCAGGGAAGCCAATATGCAACACCTTTTTCAAGGCAGAGAGTGCTAATTGTCAAAATCTATCCTGCGACTAGGAGGATCATGTATTAGCATTGGTGTACAGATTAGAGATGGGGCAAACCAGGCAGTGCTTGCCAATTCTGTTGTACATATCTTCGTTAATGCCAAATGCATCATTTTTGTAAATTCTTTATAATATAGAGTGGGTTATATCATTACCTTGGGCTAATCATACAGACAACAAGGGAAGGCCTTATACTGATACAAAGATCATTGTTGGTCAACGTTTATCTGTTCTGCTAAACACTGCCAGCCCGAAATATCCTGTAATATAGCTAAACGACCTACCAGACCTAAATGTATGATAGCAGTACCTGACGACTCACATGTACATCATTTAGGCACCATTACCAGTTTTTTTTGTCTATTCTGCTGAATATTGCTAGTTTTGAATAACTGGTAATATGGCTAAAAGACCTACCAGACCTGAGGCACAGAAGCACACCATGACTCACAGCATACTTGAATGTACAGCATGTAGGCGCCATCACCAGAATCCTATCTCAGCTCCTGATTCATGTCTCCTAGCCTGTGGCTAAATCATAGTGAAGATAATAAGTTAAGGGAAGTTGCTGCGTTAATGGCCATTTCAGAAGTGATCGGTGAAATTTGAACATGTGTCAAGTTTATTGAATTTTTGGTGCTTTCCACCTTATCCCAGGTAGCAAGCCCGCTCGGGGCCAAATTGGTTTTACCCGGGATAAGGTGGTTCAAAGCGGGCAGTATTCAGTACATGGGTTTTAGGTTCGGCAGATGCTGGGCTTCGAGTCAGGGCCACACAGGGCAGCCCAAATCGGGCAAACCCACTTGAGCCCGTTGGGCTCCCAACGGGTTTTGTCCTCAGCATACGGTCTGGGCCACATTGGGCCGCCCGATTTGGGCACTGGTCAGCTTTAAAATGGGCAACCACATTGGGCCCAGAATGGTTTCAAAATGGGCATCCCAAGATGGGTACTTAGCTGCATAAAGTCTTCCCAGTCTGGGGTGAGAGTGGGTTTGGACAGGGCAGCCTCATCTTCTGAACTGTTCTAAACTCTGTGATGAGTGTTCCCCCTTCCTCTCTCTTTTTTTGTTCGTCCCTCCCCTATCCATTCCCTACCCCTTCCATCTCCTCCTCATTCCACTCAACCTGCCCTGCCCTTTCCCCCTCTCACCCCGCTCTGCCCTGCCCTTCTGTCACCCTGCCCTCCCTGGGCCTCCCTAGCCCACTTAAAAGGGTCTATTTCTCCTCTTTCCTATCCCCTCAGGATGTGTGTGGTGCACATATGCGCAGGCACTGACACATTCCTCTGTGAATTTGTGTAATGAGGATCTCGCCATGAATATGACCTTAGCTGTCAAAATGGCGTTAAACATCTATTACTCACTCTCACTCCCATCCCTCACCCTGCCTTGCCCTGCCCTGCTCTCACCCTGCCCTGCCCTGTTCTCACCCTGCCCTGCTCTCGCCCTGCCCTGCCCTACTCTCATCCTGCCCTGCCCTCCTCTCACCCTGCCCTGCCCTGCTCTCACCCTTGCCCTGCCCTGCTCTCACCCTGCCATGCCCAGCTCTCACCCTGCTTTGCCCTACTCTCATCCTGCACTGCCCTCTCCTTCGCTCACATGCCCTGCCCTGCCCTGCTCTTACCCTGCCCTGCTCTCACCCTGCCCTGCCCTCTCACCCTGCCCTGTCCTACTCTCACCCTGCACTGCCCTGGCATCTCCTTTGCTCACATGCCCTGCCCTGCTCTCACCCTGCCCTGCCCTCATCTCACCCTGCCTTGCCCTCTTCTCACCCTGCCCTGCCCTCCTCTCACCCTGCCTTGCCCTCCCCCCTCCCTTCCCTCCACCACTGCTGTAGGACACTTTCCCTATACCATTAATACACAGGTAGGTTCATAGTAGGGATCCAGATATTTAATGTAAAAGGCAACACTGACTAGTCCTGGAAAGAACAGCTTTATGTCTTTCTTTGTACTAGTAGGCTTGCAAGGTGTATTTGTGGTGTGGGGGCAAACAGGTCCCACACTTGGCCAGGTATAAGAGGACTATATATAGAGGCAATTGAGAAACCAAAAATATCCCCTGCCTCTGTAGGCCAGTCCATGGCAGACTCACTACAAAGTGGTTTCACAGCACTCCAGGCAGAATTCTACTACCCATACCAAACTTATTTCTTTTAGACATAGGACAACTGGAATAGACTACTAAATCAGTTAGCCCAGTGTGGCCCAGACCCTTTGCTGAGGACAAAACCCATCGGGCGCCCACTGTGTTAACCCAGTGTGGCCCACATCAGGAGCCCGCTCTGGCCCAGACTCGGGCCACACCATTTTTGCTACCTGGGTATATATTTAAAGTTAATCTGAAGATGGATGAGATTTTGGCAGACGAAAAGTCTGGAAATTCTCAAATCAGACAATCAAGAAGAATGTGCGACTCCGTTGTTTCATGGGTATTCCTGATCAGGGTAGAACCAAAAAGTTGCTTGATCTCAGCTCTTTAAAATAGAGGCCAGTGAACAAAATGCCAATGGTTATGTGTTTTTACAATATCATCTTGAGACCATCTCAAGTAGCAACTTAGTACCTTTAGCAACTCGACCTGTTTAACTTTAAAACATAAAAGAAAAAGTGAAACTCACTTGAGAATGATTTAACTGCAAAGGCAAAAGACAGAAGCACACATGTTTCTTTTCAAGTCAATGCACGTGAAACTTAAGTATAATTTCTTTATTCCTGGTGAGTTTTCCCCCATTCATCCAGAACAGATTACATTTTATTGGCTGACTGACCCCAAAATCATGATGAAGTAATTTTTTCAAGTGCCATAATGACCTCAGAAGCCTTCTTCAGATGTCCTGTAATGAAATGAAAAAAACATCAATCAGCGTATTGGAAGGCTATGGTATTGAGCTCTTCTTAAACATACCTGAAATTGTTGTTGAATTATTGGGTTTATTTTTGAACTTTGCACATAACATATATTTGAAGAGGAAGTTGGAAAGCTCCCCCTCCCCACAAAAAGAGATTGAATGTCTTCCTGCCTTATTCTCTTACTCATGGGGCAGGTCTATAGAAACCCAAGGCCTTCACTCCTGCATCGTTTATACTCATGAGGCAGGTCTATAGAAACCCATGGCCTTCACTCCTGCATCGTTTATACTCATGAGGCAGGTCTATAGAAACCCATGGCCTTCACTCCTGCATCGTTTATACTCATGAGGCAGGTCTATAGAAACCCATGGCCTTCACTCCTGCATCGTTTATACTCATGAGGCAGGTCTATAGAAACCCATGGCCTTCACTCCTGCATCGTTTATACTCATGAGGCGGTTCTTTAGAAACCCATGGCCTTCACTCCTGCATCGTTTATACTCATGAGGCAGGTCTATAGAAACCCAAGGCCTTCACTCCTGCATCGTTTATACTCATGAGGCAGGTCTATAGAAACCCAAGGCCTTCACTCCTGCATCGTTTATACTCATGAGGCAGGTCTATAGAAACCCATGGCCTTCACTCCTGCATCGTTTATACTCATGAGGCAGGTCTTTAGAAACCCAAGGCCTTCCCTCCTGCATCGTTTATACTCATGAGGCAGGTCTATAGAAACCCATGGCCTTCACTCCTGCATCGTTTAGAATCAACCATAATCCCTGCTATGTCCCATAGGCAAGTTTCTTGTACTATAGAACAGCCCAGTTTTGTCTTATAGCACTTCTCTCAACTCAGGGTGTGCCTTATAAGCAGGCTGTGCCATTCATTTTGGAAATAACAGTGACAAAAGCTACAGATTTAAATGTACATTTAAAGATAGCTGGTTGGCATTGCAAGACTCCTGCTTAATGGTGTTGTGTTGATTCCCCCGTCCCATCCCGCCTTACCTCTCTTATCCAGCGTTGCTGAAACTCCCTGGATTTGTTCAAATTGAGGGACATAAAAGACCAACCATCACATCTACACACCACCAGCCATAGCCATCAGCCTTAAATGGGACCACTTTGTAAGATTCTTTCTATAATGTGAGACATTTGAACATTCACCACTCATGACGAAGGTTTCTAAACTACTCCTTAACTGCAGACTTCAAAGTGTGGTGTGCTGCTACCCCATTATGACTGCCTGTAAAGGAGGAATCTAGCAGCAGTTCCTTCTCCTTACTGAGTACTAAAATTCAGATATAAGAACCTTTAAGTGGAACACATGCCTCTACAATAACCACAAATCACTTGTGGGACATCAGCTATTTGTTCACATAGCTTCTAGAGTATTCATCAGTCTGTGTGTAATTCTGGTGGTAAAGTCTCTAAGGTAGGCACAATGTCAGTCACTTGTCAGGATGTGCCTATGAAGGGCAAGCAAGTCTGCAAGTCTGCTTGCTAGCACTTGATGGTATGATGCACAGAATGTAATGTAGTACTGAAGTGTACCTCACCACATTTATACACCATAACAGCCACTGGGCATAATGTACTAATGCCAATTACATGTTAACCCAGTGCCAACTCTATTTCTCCCTGTTCACGGTTTAAATGTATTCTTGGCAGGCAATACATCATCTTTAATTTGTCCTAGCTTTTGAACAATTTAGTACTTAACGCAACCCCAGGAATCTGGACCTCCAGGGGCTAAGCCGTCTAAAAATAAGACCTTACTTAAAAGTTAGCTGCTGGCAGTGAAGAGACCACCCAACCTAGAGTGTCTGCAGTTTGGGTGTTTACCTTATCAGCAAATGCACAGGTAAACAGGTAAAAACCAAAGTGTCCTTTAAGCATATATGCAGAGATGATGCAGTCTCTGTAAAACACACTTGTGTAATCTTAGAGGGGGGCCAGGTACCTATTGAAAACCATCAAAGGGTATTGGATACCTAATGTCTTCAAACCTGATTCAAACAGCTCTTAGCACAGTATTATTAAGGACAAGTGTGTGTAGAGATTTGTACATCAATGGACAAAATTGCACATTTCAGTCACACTATAGAACATAAGTGGATCTGCTCTTGGAGGATCAGTTTACATTTTACCACTGCCGCATGGTCTTACTACTCCTAATGCCCTCTCCCAGTACAACAAGGTTGATGTTTGACTGCTGATCAGCCATCAACAAGTTATTGAGTTAATTCAGAGGTATGCAAATTATTCAATGCTTAATGCATTGACTCCATAGGCATCTTTATTTAGGCTTGTAATGCTGAATGAAATTAATTTGTTTCATGGTACCTTCAGATACCTGGTCTTTGTGGTTATTTTGAACACTGCTTTCCGAGTGTCTTATTGGCATTCTACTCATGGATTCAACTGCCTGTCAGTCTCTACAGATTGAAGGGTTTGACATTGGATGAAAGCAAGAAATAACTAAAGGTTTTTGCCATCCACAATTAAAAAATGGAAATATGCTTGAGTTTTACTACAGTCAGTGAATCATTACAATGTGTTAAATCATGTACTCTACATAGAAAAAGACATCTACATTGTGTTAACTACCTGGCTTATATTAACAAAACTATAAAAACAAGCTTATTGGAAATACCATACAAGCTCTTGAAATTTAACCTGTAGGCAGTGATGATATATTGCATTTTCTAGGATTCTGATCTTTCCGATAACAGAAAAGCTTCGTAATCTTAACAGGGCTGCTTCACGGCCACTCAAATCCAAAATTTAATCAAACACCAGTTTAAGAAGGTAGGGAGAATAATGTTCAACATTTTACTGAGTTAGATTAGGCTAAGTTGCAACACAAGGAGATGGTCCTAATACTAGAGGGTTTGTTATCATTCACGTAAGAATTATAATAAATCACTTAGTGCCAGCTTATTTAGATGTAGATATTGGTTCCTACTTTTCTATATACACACAGAATGAAGCGTTTGGAAATCAGCAAAACACTAGTCAGGATCTCAATGATTGATTGCATAAGGTCAATAATCAAAAAAACAATTCAAGATTTGAAATATATACGGGGACATATCTTTACCAAAGGGTAATAATATAGCTAACAAAGGGAAGGATGGTCAATAGTTTAGAAGCCGTTTCAGCCACATAGTGCAAGTCCAATAAGCAATATCCAGCAATATAGCTAAACAACCTACCACACCTACATAATTGCAGTAACAGATAGCACACATGAACATACAACATCGTGGCGCCATCACCAGAGGCCTATTTCCCATGTTGTGATAATGGCCCTCTCAGATACAGTTGGTGAAATCTAACCATGTGTCAATTTCATTGAATGCCTGGTGATTCCCACCTCATATTTCTCATGCAATCGATAGATATTGTGCCTATTGAGGAGTCAGGAACATCTCATATTATTGCAATTAAGAAAAATGTATGGTTCACCAGCAACATTAGTCATTTTTTTAAACTATCGCTGCCTACCTAATTATTTTTATCTTAGCCTTCTGCCTCTTCCTGTGAGTGCCATCTTTTGATCAGGGACCTTATAGAATAATTTATCCACTGGAATTAAATGTACCTATCTTTACACATATGATTTATATCCAATAGACATTAGAAAACCTTCCAAACAATTATAACACAACAATTGTTTGGTGATGTGTCAGTTTATTGCCAAAGTGGCCATCATTAGCTAGTTTCAGAAGAAAGCATTGAGCCTGATAACATGCCCTACATGGTCCATCATACCGCAGGTGTATCATTACCAAGATATGGATCAGTGTAAATGGAAGAGTCCTGTCTGGTCTTGTGTCAGGTCTTTATCACAGAAGTCTTTGGTCAATGTACACCACCTCTTATATCCTTGTAGCTAGTGTGGAGTCTGTGTAAGATTGGGGGGAATGTACTACTTGGCTAACCAGGCCTGCAACCGTAGACATTAACTTTGATATTTATGACAAATGAAGGAAGAGTGGCTGGGTGAACTGAAAACGATGTTTTCCACATTCAGAAATGAAGCATCAGTGTTTAAAATTATAAGGCTTTTTCTCTCTCCACATTTGTCAGTACATGATGAGAAAAAAGGGAAAACAGTGTTTGGGGTTTTCACTGTTTAGTAGGATCGCATTTCTATTTATGAATGCAGAGCTTTTTTCATCCTTCGTGGGCCATAATCATGCACTCCACCCATTCCTGTGTACTGTGTCGGGTTGGCGTGTTTGCATAGACTAATTAATGTAAAGCGATGCTGATTCTAGTCATGTACAACTATAGGAACATTAGATGTTTAAGAGCGGTTTTTATGATTTAATGTAATTTCCCTAGCCTGGAGGGTTGGCATAACGTGCAAATGAAGTGCCTCATTTCTCCATCACCCTGATCACATGTAATGCAATACAGGGACTGTAGAGAATGACAATGAAGTCTCCAAAGTGATTTGCTCTCTCCTTTAGCCTATGGCCATCATTTCCAAGGAACACTCCTACGCTTTCTACAAGGCATCCATACATGTGTTGGAATAAAGAATCAGCCAACTCCCTCCCTGTTAGCTTTATATCTTGTATAGCTATGGCTCACATACATGTATTTCCTCTTGATGCTTTTGCAGGAAGCCATGCATGATTGCAGAGGAGCATATTTTCCTCTAGGTGCTCTATTTGAGCGTTCGTTATATTGTAATATATGTGGTCATTTACATTAGAGCAGACTTTTCAAATTGGCCATCCGTCCACTGTAAAAAAATGTTGTCAAAATAACAAGGGCTACCCTATCCCAAAGTTGCCAGAGATCCGTCGTTATTTTCATAGAGAAATTTGATATTTTCTGAGAGATTCCTTCCCATATATAAATGGTGGTTCACTGTTTAGTTATACTAGAATCCCTGCTAGATTTTACAGTTATTTTTCCCCTGTACTCTCTATAGCAAAGACTAACATCAAATTGCCAGACAGCCAAAAACCTTAAAGTACCAAACTCATTAGACAGATGAAGCCCTAAAGGAGGTAATTAAGTCTGTGCTCTTCTCAGTTTTTGCTTAAACAGGAAGTGATTAGCTATCATTGTCCCGAACCCTCTTCATAATAAAGCATCATTATCTTGTCCCTAGCCATTTCCTCAATGATAAGTAGCCCAAAGATATGTCCATTGCATGTTATCAATGCCAATGGTTTGCATGCTGCCAAGTTAACCATCTGTAAAGGAAGTGTTTCGATATTCTTTATGTAATGCACCACACTCATTACAGTGACTATTGCCAGGGCTCCACTAGGCAGAACAGGGCGGCAGCATTAGATGCAAAACACTGACATACATTGTTCTAGGCAACATAAGTGCGTCATTGGCATAATATTGACGCGAAACTACTGTGACATTCTAGCAAAACCTTTAACAGTTGAGGTGACCAGCAGAAAGGATGCTCTAATGCACTACTAAAGCATGTCTCATGTAATGCAGCCGAACCCGTGCCACCTAGTGGAGCTTGGGCTTATGTGTGACAGGTTATTTAACTGTCACTGCCTATAGCTACCTTATCTCATAGTTTATTGCAGTAACATATTTCATCTGTGATATGTTTTTTTATGAACTATTTCAACTTTATTAGCCCTTTGTAGTCGGCCAAATGATACAACAAAGGATATTAATAAAATCTAGATGTACCGCATGCTGTACCAGAACAAGTATCATATCATCATAATGTATCATGTATATGGGCGAATGAGTTGGAGTTTAAGCACACTAAATAAATAGACAGATAATGTTTCAATTTTAGTGACTATATTGTAGACAAATGAACAACAAAAGCATTCATCATATTGTGAAAGTGATCGGTTTTTCCAAAGCTCAAGGTCACATAATAACATACCTGTTCTCCATGGCATGGGAGACACATAACAATTGCTAATCTTCACAGTCACTTTTTTGGGGCAGCAAGGTGTATACATTTAGGCAGGAGTCACTGTTACATCTGCAGGCAGGAACACAGGGCTGTTTGTGAGTTACGCACACACACCTGTCTGTACATTCGTCAGAGCATTCACAGATGAGATCTGTCAGAAGTTCAGGGGTGCTGCACCCTAGTGTTATGTGCTTTGGTATAAGACAAGTAGACTGAGGGTCCTTTATTTAATTAAGAGAAGTACCCATCCCAAATGACTGAATCTAATGTAAGGTCAGAATAGAATATATCACAGTAAATATTAAAGTATTACACTACCTGAAAGCTGTCCATTGCCATGGCCCGAAGAACAAACTAACTGTATCGCAGTCACTGACCCAGTGTATAGGAAGCAGCACCAGGTGTTGACTTGCACAAATCACATGCACAGGGACAAATGTCTTTGTTGAGGTATGCTTCTGTTGAATTACTCTCCCGTCTGCCTTTTCCTGGTTGGAAACCAACTCCTTGCATTCTGTTTCATTTCTTGCTGTAACTTTGTATACTTTCATATCATCTCCTCCACTTGTATACAACTCCTGCTGTGGACTGAGAAATTTACCAACCTTCTTTACCATGTGTTCCGTGTACAATCCAATTACACTGGTTTTGTTTTCTGAACGGTTCAGAAATAATGGCCTTTGGCACAGGGGCATCAGGTGTAACCACATGGATGTTTCCCCTTTTTTCATTTGGCGCACTGAATTTAATACTGTCTCTCAGGTACCAATCAAATACTACATAAATTTGCTTGGGGTAAGTACCACAAACATTCTTGCTTAAAGTGCATATTCCATGAAGATCTGATAAAGGTCACTGTAGGTTGTCTTTTCAACATCTATCTTGGAACCTAGTAAGGCTCTAATTACAGCAGTTCCATCAGTTTTAATGGTGTCTACCTTACTGGCACTTTCAGAAGCTGGAACTGGAAGCATTGCTAACTTTGGGCATGAAGTGTCACAGGGCCAGTGACCTTCACCTTTGTTCTTTTGCTGACAAAGACATACAATGGGAGGAAATGCTTTAAAGGGACAACCTCAGATACAAATATGTGACCTTCACCTTTAGACAATCAATCACATTTTTCATGTAATGCAGATTTCTGTTTTTCATAATTGCTTAAGCAGACCTATAATTAATAATGAAAGCGAGAAGAACATTTGGTATCTCCGTTTGTCCATATGCATAGGATAAATGGCATAAGGGCAATGACCTTGACCTTGACCTCTCATAATCGAGGGCCACTGCATGTGAATATGAGATGTAGAAATACATGGTTGAATCTGTAATTTGGGTTAGTAAAACTGTGATATCAATTTTTTTTAAAATCTGTAATTTCTGACCTTGACCCTTTGACCTATGGCCTGCAAAACCTTATATATCTTTGAAAAATGTGTCTTAATGTTGTAGTATGTGAAAAAGAAAGAGACTCTCTACTAGTGGCCAAAGCCATTAAAACCCAAAATAAATTGGACACTTCCTATCTGGTATCCACATTTGTCCCTGGTTTTAATGACATTCACAAGATCGCCGAGAAGAACTGGGATTTGCTTGGTAAATCCTGCAGTACTCGCCCAATACATGAAAAGGGCTTCAAAATGTCTCAAAGACGTCCCAAAAGCCTGAAAGATCTACTAGTGAAATCAAAATTGGCCCCGGAGACCCCTCTAGTCCCCAAGCCAAACAAAAACAGGTGCTTATCCTGGCCCAAATGCAACTATTGTCCCCAACTGAACAAAAGTGGCAAGATTACCTGCATGGTAACAGGTAGGACATACACCAGTAAATTCAATGTGTGTTGCTCCAGCACAAATTTAATTTACTGTATCACCTGCAAAATTTGTGCCATGCAATATGTCGGCCAGACAGAAAATGCCATAAAAACTCGATTTTGCGACCACTATGGCAAAATCAGAAGAAAGGAGTTAAAAAAAAGTGAGGTATCTCGCCACATGAATAAATGCTCCAAAAGAGGTGAAGACACAAAACACAGAGACATGACCATCACTGTGGTGGACTTCATACATGCTCATCCAAAGTCCGAAAAGGCCAAACACTTACGGAATTTGATAGAGTATAACTGGATACAGAGACTCCACACTAATGCCCCCCAAGGCATCAATGTGGCCGACCCTCTGGTCCATTAAGATGACCCCAACAAAATTATTCGTAATTTTTATGGGGGGGAGAAACCCAGATCGTTCCCACATACATTGAAACGATAGCCCTGCTGGGTGCTGTATTTGGATTTCTCCCCTAGTTATTAGAACATAGTGCCTGACTCCCTTCAAGTCTGGATTAAATTGTCATATGTACCTACGAGTTGGTAAAAATTAAAAAACCTGGTCTTTAATTTCTCCAACAACCCATATTGACCCTGAGTCAATATAAAAAATTCAACTCTGACTCTAATAGACCCGGCGTGTAACTATGAGACAGATTGTAATTTTATGGAATCAAAACCACCAAGAAAACTGGCTTCTTATGGTTTAAGATCCCATCCAAACTACTCTAAGGGTTTGGTACCGCTCTATTAATTTTTAAGAATTTTTTGACCTGCCATGAATCCTAAAAATTAATTTATTTCAAATGCAGTCTGAAGATCCCCTTAGGTGAAACCGCCCAGTTCCTTATATTAATCACACTGTGATGAGGACCAATCAGAAGCCCTGTTACCACACAACTTGGCAACCATTCTTCTGAAAACAAATCAAACAACCCATAATTGATTTAATTGGTCAATGTAGGTCACATGACAACCACTATATAAGGGCACTTTTCAAAATTGTGCTCCATTCCAGCGGTAACTGCGATTGAACACGGATACCCCGTACTAAAGGATCTTGTAGTATGAGAATCTATAGAGGAAAATATGATTTGCAAGTGAAATTACAAGTCTTATTTTTTTTCTAATTAAATGATATTTTTCTACTTTTTATTTTCAAACCTTATTTATCAAGTTCGTCTCCAACGTTCATTTGTACACTCACCAGGGCTGTAATGTACATGATCAGAACTTTCCAGTGGCACCAATTGTATTCTAGCTTTTTTTGGTGACTGGTGGTTTGAGAAAAAATGCTCCTAGCAGCCCAGTGTTGTGGCACTGTAAGACATAAATATCACATGAGTCTCCATTTTTTCAACTTGTAAAAAAAAAAAACACTTTGGTGGTATCATAAAAATTAAACAAGTTTCCATTTAGAGGCCTGTATACATTTACAGCTATTGATTTTCCGGTGCTACCCTTTACAGACGGAAGCCATAGTATTTTTACATCATCATTACAACGGTTTAGCTCTTTAAATTTATCTATGGAACAAGAGACACCCTCGTCAACATGTGCACATAAACCTCCACCTCTATAAATACTTTATCTATCTTGTCTTAATGAATTGTATCTAGGAAAGTTATATGAACCGTCAGCGTCTGTGCTATTAGGCCAAGTTTCTGAAAATAGTACAATACAATAATTGATTTATCATCTAATTCCGTTTTTAGAATTATTAATTTATTTCTAACACTTCTAGCATTAAGCTTCACAATAGAAAAACCTTTGTCGAACTTTACATTACTAAATGTCATATTATATTGTAGGTAGGGGTTCTTTTGCATTCCGGCTTGAATAGCCTGTCCAGCAGATCATTCCAATACAGTTCATACAGTTTACACTGACACGTCAGCTTGAGCAAGTACTCCAACTTGGTGTGATGTGCAGGCTGTTCTGTACTATATCTGACAATTATGATGCAGGTATTTAAGTTATAGTTTGACATGTCTCTTGAGTCAACAATACAAAAAGATACGTTGATCATAAAGAGAAGTACATAAAACATGAGGAAATGTGTCAATTTCTAGATTCCCCAACACGTAAATAATATGTAAACTAATCATTCCTGTTATATTGTTTATAAAATACTTTTTGCACAATATTACATAACATTGCACAGAATAAACAGGATTTCACTACAGCATATCAATATTCAAAAATATGCAAAGACACACCAACACCATTATATATAAGGTTATTTAAATTCATATTACCGAGCAGTCTGATACCTTGGTCTGCACATCGCCTGGAGGAGCTTTGTCAACGCTGTTGTTAGGAGGTGAATTATCTTCTCCACCATCAACATATTTTTCTTCGCCCTCTTTTGTGTTCAGGTTGTTGATTTCTTTGGCCTGGTCAGCCCTCACCCTTTCAAGGATTTCCCCCTGCAGGTTGTCACTCTTTATATTCTCCTGATGGCATTTATCACCTTGTACTAAATGATACCCACATCCCCACACCGGGTGAAAGCTACTATAAAAGATGGCTCTCATCTGGAGTCTGACGATGTTTTCTGATATGCCACTAAAACATCACTCCCCTGAGCCATTTAATCTTATAGCATGCTCCCATTCCCCTTTTACTCTCTTTTTCTCTGCTCTAATCTTGCTGCGGTTTATTCGAAGTAGATCTGAAGCCAAGATAGGCATCATTGTTTAGGTCTAGAATTCTCTATAATATGTACCTAGAACCTGTATAGAACTATAGTGTACAAGTGTGCTTTATATATATCTCAGTAGGAAACTACCAAGGAACTATTTTACACAAATGCCCCTTTTAGAATATCTACTAAATTATTCGTATTTTGATGCAGACATATTCTCGGTGCAATTTGATTTGCATTCCTTTATTCTCTCCGTAATGATCAATATAAGTCATCTATGAATCAGTCTCAAATCTTCCTCTCAGCTTTAAAATAAACATTAACTTATAAGCCTAAAGGAAGGCACAGTACAGCGAGGTTTAAATATTATTTCTGGGCACCCTTATCCCATTTACAATTATCAGATTATGTTATTTAACCATTCATCTATTCCTGCAAACACCCTACACAATGTGGAACAGAGATTTCAAGCAACAGACTGCCTGAAAGTTTCCAAGTTAATTATAAAGTATTGAATGGCGTTGAGGCACTTGGTGCTTGGTAGCATCAGACCAAATTAACATTCCATTGTTTGGTAGTCCGATAGAGCTGTATCCTATTAATATATATGCAGATTACAATGCACTCTATCTAAAAGGATATTCTTAGTTATTTATGGAGCCCAATATGTCTGGAGGCAGCTAAAGACTGTGTATTTAAATTACTCACAAAGCTTTACAATACGCCGAGATTCACTGCCGCCTGAGCAAAAGCACAGAAATCCCACTCTCCACCAAGAGGGTATGCTGGTTTATTATGGTGATTAGGGGAGGCAATCTGGTATTGGATTAGGGCACAAAGTGGGGAGAGATTATAGTTTGGGGGAATAAACATACTACACTATAGGAATTTAAGATGAACCGGTTGTATACAGAGGATTGCATTGTATCCACAGATCCCCCACTATATCGGGAAGTAAAGAATAATTGGTATCCTTGCAGTTGGTGTTACATTATAAACTGTGTAAACAGATTTGGTAAATGACGGAAAATTGACACTGTTGAAGTAAAATGCACCACGTTGAATTTTCACACTGCCAAATCCACCCCAGTGCTAATATTAGTCCTGCTCATATCTGCCCCAGGGCTAAAATTAGCTCTGCTGATACAAAATCACAGTTTCTTAATTTCTCATAATTTTCCTGAAAAATCTATCACTGCCATACGATAGAGCAATACATTCCCTTGGATCATACATGGGGAAAAGTAGAATTTTTTTTTGCGATATCATGAAATTATGGATAAGTAAGCTGTTGGGGCTAACGCATGGTGTAGCCATCCAGCTCTTACCTATCTCTTCCCACACACCCATGCCCTTATCAGTAGATCTCCATGGTAACCAAGATAAGAGCAGCACTAAAATTCACACTGCCCCTTATTCCCACATTCTGCTGTATGTAAGAGCAGTGTTAAAATACACCCTAAAGCTAAGGTAGATAGAAATGTGAGACTTATAGATTTTGTTTTCTCCAACTCATGCCTGAGAAAATCTGATTAAAATGATGCAGTATGGCACAGGAGCAAGACTAGCTACAGAGACTGTCTAGAATTGGCTGAATACAAAAGTTGGACTATGCACCTTGTTAGATATTCATGGCTATCATTGGACTCATCTTGAGCATGCCGTTGGTTTTGACAAATTATGCAAAATACTATTTTTCCTTGAGGCACTTGAAGTTTGAAGTTATTATTAGTAGTATATACATGCAAACTGAGCGCAATGGATTAGCTACTAACTAGGTCATGACCTACTGGTAGACCGGAAGTGACCTAGTTTTAACCAATCAGAGGGCTGGATTTGACAGGAAGTGACGTCATAAGGTCATGACCTAGTTTTTTCGACCAATCAGAGAGCTGGATTCCATTTGACCTAGTGACCTGACCTAGTTGCATAAATTAAAAGAATTGTGCAATACCTAGAGCTGACCTACTTACAAACCGGAAGTGACCTACTAACCTACTTGCAAAAACGTATGACCTACGTATGAGGGTGTATTGTGCAATCCTTGAAAGAAATTACACAATAACCATGACTCATTTTCTGATGCAATGTTCCTATGAATTTACGCAATACTTATGACTCACTATTTTGATATGAGATTAAATGCAACAAAGACACAACTCGGTTTTTTTAATTCAATCTTTTTATTTTTTTCTTCCTATCAGAGTACTGGCTAGGTATGAATCATTATAAACAGATATGCTTTGCAAGCAGAGTACATGGATATTATATGGAAAATGAATTCTTGTTGCAGTACCAACTGCACCCGGTCTTGGCTGGAGTAGGACTTTGACTACGGTCCTCTAAGGCCCGCATTCTCTCCATTAAATCCTTCAAGGCCTTTCTTCCTATGTCGTTCTCCTCCAGGGCTACCACTTTGTCCATTAACTCGGCCATGATGATGAGAATCTTGTCTATTACTTCCGCCGTGCTCTGAAGCCCGTCTATCACGTCCAGTTCACGTTTAACTTTTCCTTTCACCAAAAGATTGCTCACGTCTGCTTTGACTGCTACTTCTTCTGGACTCATCTCGAAATTCATTGCCTCTTCTTCTCTCTTTTTCTCAGGAAGGGCCTGACTATTTTGTCCATTAAGTTGAAGGGGACCTGAGAAAACCTTTTCACAGTGTGGTGTGGATCCTTGGTCCGACATGTTTCTATGAGGAAGTTAATGCAGTGGGCTCCACACGTTTTAGCGTAAAAGTTTTGCACTTGTTTTCTGCTGAACGACCCGTGACCATCTGACGACTTTTGCATGAACCTCTGGTGATATATAGTAAACGGAGGTAAGCCATAGGGATCAAAGTAGAATACATTCCCGTTATGAGAAACGTAAAATGCCACCCAGTGCTGACCAGGTTTAGAGCTTGGATCTGTGTTACTGACGAAACATGTAGAGGGAATTGGTTTTTTAGGACATTGATTACTGGCAAAAGTTCCCAGGTAGAACCGCCTTGTGTGTGGATGGTTTCCCAGTGCACCTGTTATGTCTGAAGTTCTCATTTTTTTTCTCAGTTCATGTGGTAGTCTGTGACAGGAAGACAGTCAGCCGTTAGTTGGATGTTGTTGTCGTAGAAGGAACACAAGACGGCAGATATGGCGTGAGTAGTCGGGGCGGCAAACCTAAGGGAAATGCCCAGCTTTCCTTGCTTGATGAGATTTATACGACTGTCTTCAGGTGCTCTGTCTGGGGTGAGGTCGAAAACAAAGAAGGAATATCCATCTTTGAAATCTTCCAAAGTTATGCCACAGTCTTGCCCCAAAGCCGACAGCCCACTGTCTATGAACATTTGACTGTAGGCTCTGATGCAGTTGCCTGTTTCGAAGTCGGTCTTCAACTCAAACTTTTGATCGTCATATCTCACGCATATTTCCTTCACGTTGAAATGCCTGCAGTTGAAAGGATTTTCTGTCTTAGTCCCAGCAGCTGCTGTTTCCTTTATCATACACAAGACTATCCTGGTGGGGATCTGAGTAGTGTCAGGTTGAGTCCAACTGTAGTCTTGTGAGCCGCCGTCCAAAGTGTGTTTAGTTACTTTACACCTGGCTATGTGATAGTTGAAAGGGCCCCAATGTGGATTCCTGACACTGCTGACGTGAGTTTTCACCACCTCGTCGTCGACACATTTTTGGAGAAGTGTCATTTCAGCTTTGGTGATTTTGACCCAGTAGTTTTGATCGGCTGCTTGCATCATGTAGTAATTGGGCTGATTTTTTTCAAATATGAACTTGATTTTACAGTTCGGAGGCAGCACCTTGCACTGTTTAATTAAATCCAGGTGCGGCTTCATTACTAAGGCATGCTTGTTGCGGGCACTGAACTCTGCTCTCCGTGC
Organism: Acholoe squamosa; assembly: GCA_949317995.1. Lineage (NCBI taxonomy): Eukaryota > Metazoa > Annelida > Polychaeta > Phyllodocida > Polynoidae > Acholoe > Acholoe squamosa. The sequence goes on along the minus strand of OX439043.1, from coordinate 81,405,923 downwards.
CGTCCATCCAGCATTTTCGCCCGCTCTGGCTTCCATGTGACCACAGGTGTCTTTCATGTACTTTTGACACCCTTTCAACCGAGTCTCTTTGTCTTCTTTGTTGCAACAAATTGTGTCCAAAATGTAGGCCTTGAGACCATAGTCTTCATTGTTGCCGGTGACTTTCTCCCCATTTATCAGCAACTGGCAGGAAGCAAAGAGAGCGTGTGCCAAGTTGTTGACTGGAGCAGCTTCTATGCCTACGGCAAGGTGAGTTGTTCCGTCTGCCGCCACGGCTTCCAGTTCCATGTACAGCTCAGTTTCTGAGAGGTCTGTGTACAGGTTGCTTGGTTCGAAGGTGAAGTCAAATGATTCAGTGTGTGGAGTCAGGGCATTGTTGGTAGTTTTGGTTATTTTTTGACATTTTAATATGTCCTTTTGAGTGACAGGCAAGGCGTGTAGGTCTAGTTCACCTACTGCACATACCTGACCCTTGGGATGAAGGAGACTCATGACTAGAACAAGGTCCTTCCTCTAGCTTGTCCTCTGCCTCTGCCGCGTTGCCCCTTACGTCCTCCGCGCTTGCCGGTTGCTCGTCATTTGACTGGAGGAGGTTCAGATGTACCTTTTATGTATCCTTGAGCAGAAGAAGCAGCCCTTTTGAGTAAGTTCTTCCCTGTAGCTTTACTTCTCCTAACTACACTTTTCTTGAAGCCTTTTCCTGTTACCACGTCGGACAAGACTCCAGCTCCTGTAGTAAGCAAGGCTTTGCCTGCAGATTTGGCAGCCGAGCGTCCTATTTTACTTAAGAGGGGAACAGCTCCTCTCAGTAAACCACCTATTAACGAACCAAGTCCGTGCCCTCTTTGTCTGCCCCTGCCACCGTACGCTGGTAAAGCACCGTTCCCAAACTCCAAATTGTGGATTGTACTCACCAAGAACAACTTTGACTTCAATGGTAGGCATTATCTCCAAACCGGGGGCACTGCCATGGGCACCAGGGTGGCACCCACATATGCCAACCTTTTTATGGCCCACATAGAGGAGACTAAGGTCTACACCTATAAACTTCAACCATTAATTTGGCTGAGGTTCATAGATGATATATTCTTCATTTGGCCACATGGCCAAGAAGAATTAGAAAACTTCACTCTTTATCTGAATAGAATCCATGAATCCATTAAGTTCACCGTAGTAACCTCTACTACACAAGTGGATTTCTTGGATACCACTATCCAGATAGACAGTGAAGGTGAGATCACCACTGATCTGTACACCAAACCTACAGACAGTTCCAATTACCTCCATTTCACCTCGGCCCACACTCGACACAGCATAAGAGGTATCCCATATGGCCAATTCCTACGAATCAGGCGCATTTGTTCCGATGACCAAAAATTCTTGGAACATTGTATCAGTCGTGGCAGACATTTTGTCAGACGAGGATACCCCCCCGCCTTCATCTCGCAATGCTTCCTCAGAGCTAGTGAAAAGAATCGTATGGATCTGCTGAAGGCAAAATTCATTAAAACCATAGAAAAGGAGAAAACCAAGGCCAGTTACTTGGTTTCCACTTTTATTCCTGGCTTTAATGACATTCATCGTATTGCAAAGAAAAACTGGGACCTCCTAGGTAAATCTTGCAGCACGAGAGATGTTTTTCAAGATGGCTTTAGGATGTCACACAGACGTCCCAAAAGCCTGAAAGACCTCCTGGTAAAATCAAAACTACCCCCTGAGGAGCCCTTGACTCCAAAGCCCAATAAAAACAGGTGCCTTTCCTGGCCAAAATGCAACTATTGCCCACAATTGGACAAAAGTGGCAAAATAAAGTGCACTGTCACTGGCAGGGAATATACCAGTAAATACAATGTGTGTTGCTCCAGCACTAATTTGATTTACTGCATCACTTGTAAACTCTGTGGCATACAATATGTCGGCCAAACCGAAAATGCCATAAAAACCCGTTTTTCTGATCATTTTGGAAAAATCAAACGCAAGGAATTCAAAAAAAGTGAAGTCTCACGTCACATGAATTCTTGCTCCAGCCGTGGACAAGACTATAAACACAGGGACTTGACCATCCATGTGGTAGATTTTATCCACGCAAATTCAAAATCCACTAGGGCCAAGAACCTACGGAATATGATTGAATTTAATTGGATCCAGAGACTCCATACCAACGCCCCCAGGGGCTTGAATGTGAGCGACCCTCTGGTCCATTAGATGACACCCGAACTGGTCCCCTACTAGGTTATTGCCACGTACAACAAACTCAATTTCCACATCGGATATTACCGAGTAGAGGACCAAAGGTTTAATACAGTGCCCTGTCCACTTCTGGACTTGAACAATGACATGTTTGAAAAACTATTCATTTTGAATAAATCTAGACCCAACGATAAATTCTAAAAACACATTTAGAAATGATCTAACTATATTTTTATCCAAAATAAAAATAACTATTGAGTTTCTTAAATACCCGAGTGGCCTACCCACCCTGGGGAATTTATTAGATTCATTAAAAGAATTTTAGCACCGGTACACTCACTGTCCCAAGTCAAAATTCTTTCCCACCCACCATCCCTTGAATGGGGGTACCGCTCAAATTATTTGCATCCTTTTCAACACTGTTCAAAGAGGCTAGAATAATTTTATTTCAATGCAGTCTGAGGATCCCCACAGGTGAAACCGCCAGTTACTCATATTAACACACTGTTGTCGAGTCAACAATGCCCTGGTTACGCCCACACGTGGCAACCAATCATTGTCCCCGATACATCAAGAGGAACCCTGAGTTACTCATGATTGGTCAACCCAGGTCACATGTCAAGCACTATAAAAGGGCACAAATTCAAAATTTGTGCCATTCCAGCGGTAACTGCTCATGTAGACAGATATCCCGTATTAACAAACCGTTCCCAAACTGTGATTTTCTGTAGTATTCAGCGTACTGACCCCTAGGGGCCAGGTATGGAGGTGTTCCATAGTAGTGAAGCATGGTACTATACTCCTATCCTTGAAGAGGTCTGAAGGCAAGTACCACCGACACTGATCCGCTTTCAAATGGTATAGGTTCCCCAGTCTTGTCTCTTAAGTATATCCCTATCTGTCTGAAGGTGGTTTTAGTGACTGGCAGATATATCAAGTTCTGGAAACTTATGGTCTGCATGTCACCGTTGTAGCGATTTATGTTGATTTGCCTCAGAAGGGGTGCTTTAGAATCACCCACAAGACTGTGCTTGACTATGTCAGAGTACACGAAAGCACATCGACTTTTGAACTGAAGGTCTACCACGTAGGGGCTTTGTGTCTTTCCACTTAGGAAAACACTTCCGTCAAAACCTAATTGTTTCCCTAAGTTTTCTGGGAGTTGCATGACCACACCAGGAGGCAAGGAAACTACACTTTTCATTGTGTATTTGTTGTAGTGAAACACGGTGGCTTTGTTGTTTTTCCTGTAGTTTCTTAGTTTTCTCACCAACATGCTCTGTAGTTTATTTATGGTCCTGTTCAAGTATCCTATCAACTCTGAGTTGCTTTCCAGGTTCACACCTTCTAAGGCAAACATATTGTAGATACTACCTTCCTTGAAGTAATACTTAGACAGGTATCTGCTAATTTCCTTGAAGCGTGTACATATTTTCACAGCCTGTAACTGACTGGGAGAGAGCGGAGAAACATTAGCAGAGTCTGTGAAGACGGCCTTTTCTTCAAAAAAAGAAAGAGACCTTTTTTCCCTGTCATCCATAGACATCACTTCAGCCACAGCCGACGATATTTCCCTTTTCTCTCTGCCTGCCGTGTCACGCTCCCCCTCAGCCTCCTCCTCTTCCTTTTCCTCCTTCTCTGGCGTGGGTTGGTTAGAAGTGAATCCTCCAGATGGCGTCTCAGTCGCAGCAGCAGGAGTTGGTGGACTTTCACTTGCAGGACCAGCAGGAGGAATGGTTTCAGTCGATCCCACAGGGTTGACATGACGTAGGTTTTTTGTTATTTTTACTCCTCTCTTCAAAGCAGATTGGGCTGATAAATTTGATGTAGAGCTTGAAGCTCTACTGAAGACACTATGGGCTCCTGGTTTTTCCAGAGGAAAAAATTCTCTTCTGCGTTTGTTCAATAAAGCTACTACAGAGCGGAGGTTGTTTGTCAGGTCGTTTTCTCCCTGTACCAAGAGAATGGGTTCTTCTTTGACGTTGTACCACGTGGTAGGACAGGTTATTTCTTGAAGAGCACACTCTAACTGAGTAGGAGAGTTAATGTATTCTGCCAAAATTGTATTGTAACTAGTTAAAGTGTTGTCAGGAAAAACGTTCATAGATGAGTTACTAGGTAAAGTTAAGGTAAACGCCATTTGTTTATGTTTTTGACAGGTTCCCAAGAGTTAAACTTGTCTCCATAACCCTTCCACTTGATCAAGGCTTCTCTTTTCTTGCCTTTTCCTCTGTATTTTACTATTTTTTCTATGTTGTAGCGTCTTCCGTGACGGACTTGCACCTTCTGGACCTCAGGTTCGTAGAAGCTTCCTTTTATCTCTTCTCCAAGGAGATCTTTCAGGTGGTACCCTTTGGGCGAAATGTTGTCGACTGTGTATATTTCCTCAGTCCAGTTAGGTTCGTACCCTCTGTTAAATGTTTTCTTTGTTTTCAACATTCGCACTTGATTTTTTCTCTTCAACTGAAGGACAGGAACTTTTTTCTTTTGAGGTTGATCGTACAACCTGTAGAACAAGACTTCAGAGTTGTCTTTATTTATGTCTGAAGGGGCAGCTCCTAAGGCTTTGTGGTAAGTCAAATTGTAGGACTTAACCAAGTCGGGCAGCAAGTCAACCCATTTGTAGTTATTGAAATGAGAAAAACATCTCCACATTTTTCCTTGTAAAGTAGAGTTGAACCTTTCGGCTAAGGCACACTTCACGTCGTCGTTCTCTCCTGTGAAAAAATTGATTTTTTGATCTTCACAGTGTTTTTTGAAAATTTTGTTGACAAACTCTTTGCCCTTGTCAGTTTGAATTTGTTGAGGTTTTCTTTCTTTGCTCATTTTTTTGAAAGCCTCTGTCACGTCATCAGCTCTCTTACTTTTCACAGGTTGTCCAAAACCATACCTTGAAAAAACATCTATTCCCGCTAGAATGTACTGGTATCCTTTGTTTTCCTTTGAAAATTCTCGCATGTCTATGAGGTCAAGTTGCCACTGTTTGTCTATCCCCCATGTTTGTGTTTTTCTTCTTGGAAATCTTCTCTTGTAAGGTTTGTGTCTGGTGTAAGCGTCTACATCTTCCAAAGCTTGTTCTATGTTTTTTTTCTTTGTTTTCTTGAAGTGATGACGTTGAAGTTTAGAAACGCTGGTGAAACTTCCAGGTTGTTTAGGATCTGTGTAAAACCTGAGGACATCTTTTTTCAAAGCCTTGTGCGCCATATAAACTTACGTCCAGTTCCTTTTTGACTTACTTTCCTCTTCTTTATAGGGGAAGCTCTTTTCAAGGGACTGGCAGCAAAGGAAGGACTGTGCCCTGCAAAAGCCGACTTGTTTTTGACAAATTTTAAGGTGGGGTTCAGCCTTTTAACTGCTCTCATGAAAACCTGGCTTCCTTTAGGTTGGTCCTTTTTCAAAGACTTTGGTCAGGCAGCAAAAGCTAACAAATCTGTTATGTCAGTTCCAGGCACACGTTCCCCGTTAACATATATTTCTCCGTCTCTGTTCCAATTCAAAATTTGACTTCCGTGACGAGATAATTCTCTGTATAGATTTTTAGCAGTCGTTCTGTAACTTGCAGGTATTCTATTTTTTATGTCGGCGTCCATACCCTCTGTGTTGTCTCTTGCACGAGGTTTAAAGCCTTCCTCCCCTTTGAACTCGTCTACACTGTCTCCGTCTGAATCGTCAGGAAGTGGTGGATCGTCTCTAGTCTCTGTGAAAGTGTGGTCAGCATCGTCGTCGCCGTCGTCGGTGTCTTCTAAAGAATTGTTTACACCCCCAGCTGCTGCTGCTGCTGCTCCTGCAGGGCCTTGTCCTACTGCTCGACCAGGATAGGGACCTTCCCTACGTTGTCCTAAGGCCTTGGCTTTTTTAGTTAAAATTCCCGACTTTATCATAAGTTGATTGTACTGCCTTAACTTTTCCTTCAGTTTGAGGTTAGGAGAGTTAAGCACCTCATGTGCTTTACTTTGAAGGTGGTTCAGGACTTGAACCAGGCTGGAATCAGGAGTTAAACCTTCTCTTAAAAGTTGAGTGCTGTAGTACTGGTCTTGAACACTAGGTCCAGGCTGGGGAGGAGAGGAAGGACTAACAAAAGAAGGTTTTTTTTCTCGGGGAACAAGATCCGCCCTTACGAGGGCCATCCTTGAATAAGACATGATTTTTTTATCGACGTGCTCCTATGAGACCTGTTATCAGGGGTAAGGCGAGGCCCAAAATGGTTCCCAAAAATCCACCCTTTTGCTCAAAGGTTTTCCTCTTCTGCTTAACGGTAGCCTTGTGCCTTGTGACTGACTTGAGTTCTTTCTTGTAGGGTGATAAACGTTTGACTGCGTCGGACTCGTTACGCAACAGGTTTTTGTTCATTACGTTGACGCAAATTTGACTCATCAACCTAATGACCTCATCGCTGAGACCTTTGATAATGTGGGAACACTCTGCCGAGGAACACTTGGATATGTGTTTCAACAAGTGGTAATGTTTCCTAATTGTTTTAAATTTTCCTCCAGAAGGAGATCTTTTGGTCACCATTCTATCTTTTTCTTTTCGAAGCTGAAGCTTGAGGAATGAAAACCAAGGTGTTCCAAGGAGTTGTTATGCTGTTTCTCACCCTAAGCTCGTTAGGTGTGCTCTGCTTAAAGTCCAATAGGATGTATGAATGCTTCTCTTTGGTTTCTGAGTTATATACCTCCGTCAAAAAGGATTTCTGTCCTGGAAAGGCCTGTTTGCTGATGTGCCCTATCTGACTCATGTCTCTAGGGTTTTTAAAAACAACTAGGTAGTGTGCATTTAAGCTCAAGGTTCTGAAGGCAGGATTGTTGAAAAACAAGTTTTGAGTAACAAAAATTACACTTAAACTGCGATGGTGAGAGCCCACAGTGAAAAGTTTCATTATGGTGGGAACGTACTCGGGATCCATGAGATCGTCTATTACGACCAGTCCATGTTTAGTCACGTCTCTTTCATCCTCGAACAAAAAGTCTTCTGAAAGAAGACCTTTGTTAAACTTAATCCCCAACTTCACCATTTCGTCGAATCCATCTTGCCATTGACTGTAGCAGTAGTATATGTCGTGTATTTTTGGAGTAACAAGCTCGTCTACACCTTTAATCAACTTGAAAACAAGTTGACTTTTCCCACAAGAAGTAGGTCCAGCTATGATCATTGTGAAGGGGCTTTGTAGACGTGGGTCAAAAATGATCTCCTTTTCCTTGTGATCCATGTTGGACGATATCTTAAACCAAAGTGACCAAAGGAGCAACCTCGTCCTCTTTTAAACCAGTAGAACCCTTGTTCAAACCTTCCACGTAAAGAGCTACATCAGAAAGTCCCATGTTGTATAGACTGGCTATTAGGCAGCTTGGATGAGATATTTCTCTATATTTCCAAACCATCAGAACTTCGAATACAGGATTTGTGACACCTTTTTTCCCTGGAACAGGGGTGGATATCAGGTTAAGCTCGTGGTCGCTCATTCCAAGTTGAGTTCCCAGTTTCCTCCAGTCAAGCATTTCAAACTTGTCTGCCAGGTTGACGAACAAAGTATCAACTTTCCACTGTTCTGGAGGAATTTCACAATGGTCCACTACGTTGTAATATCCCATGTACCATCTACAATAATCAGTAAGATCGTAACGACCTATGTCACTTAATGCATGTCTCAATACCATCCACTTGCAACGCACGTTCTTTCTAGTCCATGAAATAAGCATTTCTCTCCCCATAGAACGAAGAGACGGTATTTTTTCCATGTAATCCATTAAACTTAGTCTAAGTCCTAAGTAAACTCCTAATCGAGGGTAGTCTTTTTCAGATATTTTTTCACTGACCTTGAATAACAACTCGTCCGAAAGGTGAAACTCCATAGCGTCCAAATAAAAGGTGTTGAGCAAGTAAGGCAGGCAGGTAGGAAGGCAGGCAGGTTATGACAGGCTAGAAAGCATACAGTTGACTTATATAGGGTAGGGTAGGGTAGGGTAGGGTAGGGTAGGGTAGGGTAGGGTAGGGTAGGTGGGTAGGTGGTTTAGGTGGGTGGGTGGGTGGGTGGGTTAGGTGGGTTATTTTGGGCGGCCAGCCCGGGCCAACAAGCCCCAAACCCCCCATACTTGAGGGGTGCCCCCACCCCCCCACCCCATAGTTTTTTAAACCCAACCCCACCCTTTCCTACCCTACCCTACCCTACCCTACCCTACCCTACCCTACCCTATTTTATCCTACCCTATTCTATCCTATTCTATATATCTCTCCCGTTCCCTTCCCCCTGTTTAGGTAAGCATGTTACATCGTTCTTCGTTCGTTTAAATTTGTTATGACGTTGAGTGTAAAGCGAGCTAATTGTGGTGAAAACAGTGAGTAAGGGAGATAAGCTGGGTGCACCACATAGCCAGATAAAACCAAACTTTTTCTTTCTCCTCTACACTGAAACGATCCAGGGACGATGATGGGATGTGAAATATGGGGCAGGAGGAAAACAAAGTTTTGGTTTCTAAGCACTCAGCTAGAAGTTCCAAAATAGACATGAAGGAATGAAGACGCTGGTTAAGTAGGCGGGGATTTTCTTTGGCGTGATGCTCTTCTGCCGCTTTCAATGCTTCCACATGGAAGGGGTTTTTCAGCGGGCCTTTTCCCTTTCTTCCATGCTTCAGGGCATAACCCAAGGTTTCCACCGCTGAAAATTTCGACAAGTTATGACTCAAAACCATTTTCCTCAAGGTTTTTCTGTCTTTGGATGTAAAACTTGATTGCACTGAAGAAAAAACTAAGTATAATTTTTTCCGGTGAAGAACACATTCTTTCAAGTATTTGCACACGTACCTGAAACAAATTGAAGAGCAACATATAATTTCATTTCTTTCCCTCACATATGTCAGAACTTGAGTGTCGTCGGGGTGACGTTGTTCTAATACACGCTGCAGGGAGTAACGCGACATAGTAGGTCGAAGGTTGTTGTGTCAAATAACGATGGTTTAGTCCCCGTTTAACCTTTATAGGAAACCTGTCAGTCTTTCCTTATCGCAATTTCCTGAAATGATTTATTGCTCAAGGACGAAACAAACGTCAGGGTCAGTGCCTGAGCGTTCTGAAAAGAGGGGAAAACATGTGGAAGGGTGGGTTTGGCCCAGGGGCCTTACCCGGAGGATCATCGTTTATTTTTGTTCAGTTTTATTAGGAGGACCAAAAATTAGATACGGGGTAGGCTGTTACCACCTTCAGCTGACCTTTTTCATGGGAGGTAGTTATTTCAGTAATAACTCTCACAACATGACAGCATCCATGGTAATTGTGGCCAATCTCTGTCCTGAATCCTCTTTCATAGAAAATTTTTGAACCTAAAGAGTGTGTAATTTTGTCTGGGTGAAGTAAAGTGGCTTTAATTAAAGCCTTCACCATAGTAGAATCGATGAAAACTGAATTACCAGGCCCTCCCCCCAAAGGTTGATCCCTTAGAAAAAAGGGTTTTTGTCTGTCTGAAATGAATTTCTTTGAACTTCCAGAGGAAATGGAATGTCTAGACATCAAGTGTACCATGGCACCATGTCCCAAAAGAACACCTGAAAAAAAACTTTCCCCATTTTCTGAGATAAGTTTTTTCACAGAGGGTCCACCAGGAACCAATGCAGTGGTTTGGTTGTGCAAAAAGCATTGTTTGAAGTTACAGTTAGGAGGGATGTAAAGATCCCTGTTCAAATTTTCAGGACAGAATTTCCACACAGCCCACACCTTACCTTCTTCTACGCCCCTCCTGATGTCTGAAATAAACACCTCCTGACGCCTTTTGTGACCTACGGTCAAAGACAAAGGCAAAGGACAAAAGTAAGCCATGTCTGCTTGAGAGAAGCTAGTTCTGATAAATGACGAATGGTCTGCGTTAATTACAGAATGGTAACAACAAGACTCGTTTTACAAGCCTCACCCTGAACGTTGACTGAACGTTATCACGTTTTTTATTTGAGTTAAGCTTTTTTACTTTTTTCCAAAACAACACTGACTAAGTGTAAAACATACTATGAATGGAAAAGCACGGTTATCTACGACTCATGGACGTGGTTGTACGTTATCTGAACGACAAGGGAACGTCCCAGCATCGTATCAGGATAGTTACTATAAAGTAGACTTGAGCTGCTCGATCTTCATCAAACCTTTTCTGACGTTTGTCTGCTGTTCGCCGTCCTGCTCCTGCACCTTCCAGCCCTGCCACCCTTTCATCTTCAAGGAGAACAATGCCTGGTCGCATGAAGACGGGACTTAGTGTCAGGAGAGGAGGAGCTAAAAAACTGGCTCCACTAACTTTTACTACTTCTAAACAGACAGTGGAAAAGGCGTCGGGCATCGCCCCTCCTCCTACCTCTCCAGCCTCACCTGATAAACCACCTGCAACTCCTGCTCGGCTTCCAACTGAAGTGCCTGATGCAGGAGAACAGGAAGCCGCTCTTGCAGCTCTTCATGGCGAAATCACTGATTTCCTGGATCGCGTCCGGGATCGCTCTCCTCAGGAAGCTGGCGACGGCGATTTTGACATCAGGGAATACATCAATCCCCCGGCACCTTTGAACTACCAACCCCCCACTGAAACACCTACGTCCGCCTCTTACTCACCCGTGACTCCGGAGGAACCTTCTCCCCAGGTCAGTCCAATTAAGGTTATAGACCTTACAACCTCATCACCGGCAGTTAAACCCATAGAAGTGGTGGACTTAACACAAGGGACACCTTCACCTGCTCACCGCGGGGGGTATTCGTAGGTAGAGGTTATAGATTTAACCGGCCCTTCTCCTCTGTACTCTCTCCCGGTTCCAGTAGAGGAGCTGCTTCTTAAAAGCCCGCCGGAAAAAAGAAACTGTTCCAGTGAGAAAGAAGGGGAGCCTAAGAAAAAAAGACAGAAGCGCGCCTACCACAAGAAAACCCCTGTCTCTACCCCTGCTTCAGATTCCTCAGCGACTTCATCCTATGGTGCCGAGCCAATTGGTTCTGTCCCAGGTGTTCCTTCTCCTAAAGACAAGTCACACAGGCAAAAGTTTGGGGAGGGCACTGCCCCCAGTTCTTCCAGCAAGCTTGTGGGCTTTAGGTCAGTGCCTTTGGTGGTAAAAAAGTGGCCTGCTCGATTTGGTTTCCAAGAAAAGTCACCTGCCCCCAACCAAGTTTTTTATCCGGAAGGGGATAACAACGCCTGCATAGAAATATACAGGGAACCTAGCATCAGGGGAGTATGCTTGAGAACCTACCTGGACAAACCTTACGAGCGGTGCTTGAACCTAGAGGCGCGTGAATTCAGGAACTTAGTGGACCAGATAGAGTGCATCCTAGGAAAGTACAAGGAGTTACACCGCCTAGCTGCCCTTGGAGAGAGGAAGGTGGATAATCTTTTGTTGTCCTTGAACCAAGACTGCACCGACCCCAGTGGAGGCCGGGCTATGGTCCTGGTAAACTTGTACAAGGGAACTCCTAAAGTTCACATAGGAACAACCAGCTACGTGGAGGAAATGAATGCCTCGGTGTCTTCCAGCTTCAGAATGCCCCCCTCAGCCACACACTGCGGACACACTGTGTCCCCCTTCATTCTGGAGGACATAAAATCACGAGTTGGTCCCTTCCTAGACGAAACGACCGATTTCTACTCTGGGTAAGTGGTCAACTTTGTATAGTGTCTGGTCAACAGCTCCTTGTTCAGTGCTTTTACATTATCATGTATATCAGCTAATTTGTAGTTAGATTTAGACGTACTCCGTTTTTAGTCAACATAGCCCAGCGTAGGTTTAAGTTCCATATGTACTCCATGTATACTTAGGTTAGGTTTTTAGTTATAAGTTTGTATATAGAACATAAAGTGAAACAAGAAAAAGAAACCTTAAAAAAAAATGCCGCCCAAAAAGGTAAAACAACTTTACACCGTCAACTGTCCAATGTGTAACACCCCTAGACCTCCACGTTTGGTTACTGTAGAAAACAGTGGAAAAACTTTATGTAACTCAGATTCTTGTAGAAGAGAAACTTTTTCCGACAGCTTAGAACTTCCAAAAGAAATAGAAAAAAATTCTTTGCATAAAAGCAGTTACCGTGACAACTTCAAGTCCATAGCTTCAGGTTTGGCTGTGCTTGGTAAGCTTCAGTCCATTTTCAACGTCAGAATGACAAGTTTCAACAAAGACTTGGGAGCCAAACAGGTAATAGAGGCGCTTACCTCTATTCATAGAAATCAAGTTATGGCTTACAAAGTGGCTGTCTCTTTTGGAAGGTTGTTGTCTTCCTCTAAGGAGGAAGAAGAAGAAGAGAAAGTCATGTACTTTCATGCTTCTGCCAACAACTCGTCTTTGTTCTATGACAGTGAAAGTCATAGAGACCCTTACATTTTTATAAGGGACGACAAAGACTTTGCAGAGTGTTTAGATTTAATAGAAAACAACATTAAAGAAGACACTCAAAGACCCTCTACTAAATGGAGTGTAATAGGCAACGTGAACGCCAACATCACACTGATAAGGGCTACGGGAGGAGAATATCTTTTAGGTAAAATGAAAACTGTTCCACCAGGTTTAAGACAAAGAGGAATGCAACACTTTCACAGAGACCCTAAAACCAAAAGGGCTTACAAGGACAACTTGTGTTTCTTTAGATGTCTGTCTTTCTTCCTGTATGAATCTTTAGAAAAAACTCAAGAGCTTTTCCTTGAAGCCTATCCAGGGGTGAACAAGGAGACTTTTGAGGGCGTTAACATAAGAGATTTAGACAGGTTAGAAAAAATGTTTGAAGTTAACATAAGAATCTTTTACCTTCCCTCTTTTGGTAAAAGAAAGGGTCGACCTAAAATTATAAGGTCAAACATGTGTTCATCCAAAAAAATCATGAACTTGAACTTACACAGAAACCATGTAAGTTTAATAACTAACATGGGACTGTATGGTAAAATGTACCCCTGTGAAAAGTGTCATAAAGTTTTCACTCGTAGCTTCCTTTTGAAACAACACAATGGGGTGAAAAAAGATTGCACCAAAGTCAGCTTCAGGTACAAAGGTGGAGCATACAATCCATCCAAAACAGTTTTTCAAGTTTTAGAGGAACTGGGAATAGTTTGTTCACCTGAGAAAAAAATATACCCCTATAAAATTGTTTTTGACTTTGAAAGCTATTTCGTCCAACCTGAAAATTCGTCCCCAGAAAATGCTAACACTGTGATAGAAAAAACTCACATACCCCTTTCTGCCAGTGTAGCTTCTGATTTTCCTGGGCATACAGAACCAGTGTGTTTTGTCAGAAATTCCAACAGGGACGACGATCCTTTGGTTAAAAATGTGTTGGAACACATAAACAACTTGGGGCAGTTGATAGGAGAACAGGTGAAAGAGAATTTTAGAGATGTTTTAGACGAACTAGACTCTCTAGAAGAAAAACAAAAGGAACTAGAACATAAAGCTAGCAAAGTTTTTCCAGCAAAGAACAAAAAAAATCCCCAAAAAAAAATCTCCCATGTTCTTGAAGTGAAGGAAAAACTTCTTACCTACATAGAAAGAGTCCCTGTTCTAGGTTTCAACTCTGGAAAGTATGACATTAATTTGATAAAAAAGGAATTTCATTCTTTTTTTATAGACACAGACAAAACAGAAATGAAAACCATAAAAAAATGCAACAAGTACATAGCAGTGTACACAGACCATCTTCTTTTCCTTGACATGTTTAACTATTTGGCACCAGGTTATTCCTACGCAAACTACCTGAAAGCCTTTCTAAAAGGGAAAGCTGAAAAAGGTTTTTTTCCCTACGAGTGGATGGACAACATAAGAAAACTGAACAACAAAGCTCTTCCTCCACGCCACTGCTTCTACAGTTCTTTGTCGGGTGGTGGAATAAGCAAAGAAGATTATCTTGAATGTAAAAAGGTCTGGAAAGAAAACAAAATGAAAACTATGAAGGACTACTTGATATATTACAACAACCTGGATGTTAAACCCTTTGTTTTAGCCATAAACGAGCACACAAAATTTTTTATAGATCGTGGGGTAGACATGTTCAAAGACGGTTTAACTTTGCCAGGTTTAACCTTGAAGTTTCTTTTCAACAACACTGCACCTAATGCCACTCCTTACATTCTTTTTGGTGAGAAAGAAAAGGATGTTCACTCCTTGCTCAGACGCAACTTAGTAGGGGGTCCCTCTATTATTTTTCACAGACATCACAAAAGTGGAGAAACAAGAATAAGACAAAAAAAATACGGGTCACAAAGCAAAGTATGCAGACACATAGTAGGGGTAGATGCTAACAGCTTGTACCTCAAGTGCATGGGTGAAGAGCACTGCACAGGTTATTATGTGGTGCGCAGGAAAGAAAACGATTTTCAAGCTGTTTGCAGTCAACAAATTAGCTACTCAGCCACAGAATGGTTGCGATACAAAACTGTGACAGACAAAGTCAAGATATTACACCAATACAACTACGGGGAAGTAGTATTGGGTTCAAGGAAAATAAAAGTGGACGGATATGATCCAGCTTCAAAAAAAGTATACCAGTTTCACGGGTGCTACTGGCATGGTCACATATGTCACCTCACTAAATCAGTTTTGAGAGACCCCAATGGAAAGGCATGGTTAGAAGAAAAAAACCAAAATACCATTTTGACTACCCTATATCTTCAATCGTTAGGTTACCAAGTAGAGGAAAAGTATGAGTGTATGTGGTTGAAAGAAAAAACTGAAAACTTGTGCAGAGAAACAAAAAGTGAATGGGAAATTAAAAGACCGTTGTGCCAAGGCAGAAAAAGTCAGGATGAAATACTGAGAGGGGTTTCTAAAGGAACAACTTTTGGACTTATCCAGGTAGACATAGAAACACCTGAACACTTGAAAGAAAAATTCAGTGAAATGACACCTATTTTCAAAAACTGTTTAGTAGGAAAAAAAGACGTAGGTGAACATATGAAACGTTACCTGGAAGCAGCAGGTAAGCTAAAACAACCGCAACGCCAACTTATAGGCAGCTACCACGCAGAGGGAATTTTGTTGGGAACTCCTCTCTTGAAGTGGTACCTGGAGAAAGGCTTGGTAGTTACGACAGTACACCTTCTCGTAGAATACACTCCAGAACAGACTTTTTTACCCTTCATGGACGAAGTAACCAAAGCTAGGAGGAAGGGCGACGAAAATATAGACTGTAAGATTTTGTCAGATCTGTACAAACTTTTGGGAAATGGTTCATACGGAAAAACCATATGCAACAAACAAAACTTTGTTCAAACAAAGTATCTTCACCCCTCTAAGGCAAGACGTTTGGCCATGCACTGGTCAGTGCAAGATGTGCAAGACATAAGTGACAACACGGTAGAACTGTCCTGTTTGCCCACCTCCATCACCTACGATCTCCCAGTTCAAATAGGGTTCATGGTATACCAATATGCCAAACTTAAAATGTTGGCTTTCTATTACGACTTTCTCCTTGAATACATAGACGAGAAAGATTTTGAAATGTGTGAAATGGACACTGACAGTTTTTACTTTGCTTTAAGTGCAGAGAAAATAGAAGGCGTAATTATTCCTGAAAAACGTGAAGCTTTCTTCAGAGAACGTCACAAATGGTTGCCCTCTGAATCATGTGACAACAGTCACCACAGAGAGACCTATGTTCAGACCAAAGTATTGGGTGAGCTGTGGCTGCCTCAACCATGTTGTAAGAGCCGTCTGGCGTTTGACAAGAGAACCCCCGGGTTATTCAAAGTGGAGTGGGAAGGTGACGAAATGACTGCCTTGAACTCCAAATGTTACATAGGCACAGGAGTAAATGTGCCCGTTAAAATGAGTTGCAAAGGTGTAATTCAAAAACAAAACCCCCTGACCACTGACAAGTACAAAGAAGTACTGGACAGTGAAAATGTTGTCACGGTAGTCAACAAAGGATTTAAAGTAGTAAACCACAGCGTTACGACTTACTCTCAAAGGAAACAAGGTCTAACCTATCAGTACATAAAGAGACAAGTATGTGAAGACGGTGTAAGCACCCTACCCCTTTCTATATAAAAAATGGTTTCTTTTTCTAGTTTCACTTCCAGTTGTACATTTCGTTGAAAGAAAAAAAAGTTTTAAACAAATTGTTCAAATGAACAAATTTCCTTCATAGAAAACAGTGTTAAAATGGAAAATGTTCATTTGAAAAATTGTTCAAACGAACATTTGTTCAAATGAACATTTTTCCCTATAGAAAACAGTGTTAAAATGGAAAATGTTCATTTGAACAATTGTTCAAACGAACATTTGTTCAAATGAACATTTTTCCCCATAGAAAACAGTGTTAAAATGGAAAATGTTCATTTGAACAATTGTTCAAACGAACATTTGTTCAAATGAACATTTTTCCCCATAGAAAACAGTGTTAAAATGGAAAATGTTCATTTGAACAATTGTTCAAACGAACATTTGTTCAAATGAACATTTTTTCCCATAGAAAACAGTGTTAAACTGGAAAATGTTCATTTGAACAATTGTTCAAACGAACATTTGTTCAAATGAACATTTTTTTCCATAGAAAACAGTGTTAAACTGGAAAATATTTTTTGTTCAAATGAACATTTTTCAAATAAAAAAATGTGTACTGTATCATGAAAAAAACTAATAAAAAAGTAAGAAAAGTGAACTGTATCACCCAAAAATAAAAAAAAACTTTTCACAAAAGTGAACGCTGTACATGTTCACGACAAAAAATAAAAAATCCGGCGCTGAAGAAATTAAGTTGGAACAGAAAAAAAGTGGTACCAGATTTCTTAACTCATAGCGTCACGTTCACCAGACTATTAGTATCTGGTTAGATTTAAGCAACCATTTTAACATGGAAAGTTTAGAAGCTATGCTTGTGGAGCAAACCACAGAAACTCCACCTTATGACTATTACATACGTCCAGTTTTACAAAGTGTTGCTTCATATAATCAAGCTTCTTCTATAACACCTGACAATGATATAAGTTCTGTAGCATGTGGATGTTCAGAGAATTTCTTTTGGGAAATAATACCTGCAAAAAACATTGGTTATTTTAGAGGAGCTGAACCAGACACTGTTGACCACTGTATAACTAGTGTTAAAATGTACAAATATTTCTCTTCAGCTTTTTGGGACGCCTACAGAAACTGCATGTACTATTGTCGAGTGAAAAAAGTTAACTTGATAATGCATGATTGGTGTATAGGAGTATATCAATTGCACACTGAACCTGGCTGCCCAAGACACTACACAAGGTACACTTTAGGAAGTGTAAGAAAGTTTGCTCTTACTCTCCAAGAGTTAGAATGTAATCCCATAGTAGGAGTGTTTTGTCAGTGTAATTGTAAACTGGAAGTATCTGCTATTGCTAAAACTATTTGTTTCACATGTCTGCAGGTCTCTCTGGAACTTCATGCCTTAAGTATACCTGGAGTGAAAAATCATTTCTCCTTTGAGGTAAACTTTAAGGATGGTTTTTTATCTGGTCTTTTACCTGGACCCAAAAACAGTCAAACTTACTTCCTGGCCCAGGCTTTGTTCGAGCATGCTATATCTAACATAGCCAAACTTAACAGTTATTGTTTCCACAACACATGGAAAACAAGTCTCACTGGCCAAAGCTGGTATCAAGCAAGTAAATTCACACACAACAAATGTTTTTGTAGTATATGTGCACGCCCCGGAAATGGAAAATCTGTCTTCATCTGTAAATATTGTGTCTAATAAAAAAATATAATCTGTTATGTGAAATAAATGAGTTGTGTTTTATTTTAATGCATGAGTCATAAGTATTGCGTAAATCCATAAAAGTATTGCATCAGAACATTGTGTAAATTCTTACAAGCATTGCGCAATGCACCCTCATACGTAGGTCATACGTTTTTGCAAGTAGGTTAGTAGGTCACTTCCGGTTTGCAAGTAGGTCAGCTCTAGGTATTGCGCAATTCTTTTAATTTATGTAACTAGGTCAGGTCACTAGGTCAAATGGAATCCAGCTCTCTGATTGGTCGAAAAAACTAGGTCATGACCTTATGACATCACTTCCTGTCAAATCCAGCCCTCTGATTGGCTGAAACTAGGTCACTTCCGGTCTACCAGTAGGTCATGACCTAGTTAGTAGCTAATCCATTGCGCTCAGTTTGCATGTATATACTACTATTATTCTTGAGAAAATACATATTTTTAGTCAGAAACTCCAATTGTCAAAAACATCATTTATAACATAATATCTTATCTGAAAGGTATTGCCCCACAAACTCAATGCCACGGACAGTTTATGTAAAGAGAGCTTGTCTGCATCACCTACAATAAATAATAAAAAAAAACGCCAAAGATGGTATCTGAGAGACATGAATACCCTGAGCTATCAAATCTAATAGCAGACCCCCATTTTCATTGCTCTGATTTTGCTGTGGGTTATTGGAAGTAGATATGAAGCCAAGATAGGCATCTGGCAATATTGAATAGAGTTTTTAATTCGGTAGACCGGCATGTTCTCAGCTGAGGTGGTAGTGCTGGCTGCACCAGCATGTTGTACAACATGTATTACCTCTAAAAGCTCCACTAAGGTGGGAGTTCTCACTGTAGATCGTAGAGTGATAGAAGCAGTACATCTGAAAAGAATTCATGGTAAATGATTAAGTCACCAGATGTTTACATCAAAACCTTTATCTATAATAGGACACCAACACAAAAGATGTGATCAATGAACCTATACATCTTTTTCAATTCCAATAATGTGAACAGCTCCAGATGTCCAGATTTGCAAAACGTGATTACTCTATGACAGATGAAATATGAAATGGAAATCACCAGATATTCGATAATATTGGCACATGCTTAGATTTCTCTGATCACATCTGAGCTGATAATATGTCTAATCTAATAGCCCGTTGCTGACTTCCATTTTGTGCTCTGTTAGATTTAGCTCTTGGTTAAGGTGGAGCAGATGAGGAGCTGAAAATCACAAGATATCTGAAAATATTGGCACATGCTTAGATTTCACTGATCACATTCCCAGAGCACTTCAAGAAAACTATTTGATCTAAAAGCCCATTCCCGTTTCCTGATTTCCATCTTCTCTTTGGTAAGATCTAGTTGAGGGGTAGTAAAAGTGGATCAAAAGCTGAGATAGGCATCTCCGGAATAAATCTAGATGTTATACATTTGTAGGGGCACGGTTTGTAATAAGCGTCACATAGGTACGAGTTGGACAGTTCCCGAGTGGGGTGTACGCTCGGGTCTGAGAACGGTATGCTGGGGCGAGCGGTGGCAGCACTGCTCTCCGAGCTTCCTGCCTTAGACTCGAGAGGTCACCACCCAACCTTAGGCTATATAAGGTCAGGTTGGTAGCTGCCGGAGGGAGAACCCTCACGGGCTCCGTACGATCAGTAAGCACTTCCCTCCTCTGGTTACGAGAACTTACCTAGTAACTCATTGTTTGATTGTCTGAATACCCTGATACGAATACACTTGAACTCGGAAGCCCTTAGTCAGATTGTAAGCAGGATTCTGAATAAACCTTGTTGCCTCTTCTGTACCGGAGATTGTCGTTTGGTAGTTCTTTCCGGATTAGACATACGAACCCCAAGTCAGAATACTTGACCATTACACATTCATGTGTATGCCTTGTGCCATCAATTGAGGTATAGTCAACCATGCTGCCATATTGTTCCACTTTACAAACCAAAGTAGGGAAAAGTTGCCTAATTTGGACCCCCTAAGAACTTTTTCCTGTCCAGTGATTATTTCTATGAATTTGAATGTAAAATTTATACAATTTGTGATGGTACCTTATAGGTTTATGGGGATAGCATAAAAATCTAGGAATTTGAATTTCTCTAGTCAGGGTGTGCAATTAGAAATCAAAGCCTAATGGTCCAATTTAGGCACCTGGTTGCCTAAATTGGACCAGTTGGTATCCTAATTTGGACCAATATGCACTATTGTTCTAAATTTCTTTATACTTTTGTAGGGGCCGGCATCATTGTATATATATTAGTGCCGTTCATCCGAGAGACGTGTTCGTGTGGTGCTTGTTCCTTCTATGCTAGCTAGGTGTCGCTTTGCGATACCTCGTTGGTACAAGAGGGGGCAGCACCATGCCTCGCGTCCAGCTCCTACTAAGGAGCCGGACGAGCTGCAGAAGGGGACTGGACATGGTCCAGTCCAGACGCTAGTACTTTGTTATCAAAGAGATCAAATAAAGTCCTACCCGAGAGGTAGGGGTTTCTGGGGCTTTGCCCAACCCGAACTACTCGTGTTGTGTTGGTACATCTAGTGGTAAGCGAGCCAAAGAGCCACCCAACATATAAGTCAATACGAACCATTACACTGGTGCCGTGACCAGTTGGTTCGGGGGTGGTGCGCGGCCACATTGGCCGAAAGCCTCGGGAAACCCGAAGCGGATCCCCCCAGCCCTGGGCTAGAGGGATTCGAAGAGGATGATTACACATCCCAGCATCTGTTGTTAGACTGGAAACCCGGTCAACAACAAATGTTTAATCAGGAGGGTGTACGAAATATTTTTTCTACACCCGACCTGATGGACAATGCCACCAGAGATGGCATCGTAAAATTGTATCCGGCTACACCCCAAACAGGAGTACCGGATACCGGATTGTTTAGGGGTGTGTTAAGACCCCCAACTTTAGACTTGAGCGATTGGTCCCAAGTTATAACTAGCAGACGCCAGCTAGGTCCTATGGTACCAACAGGCTCGGCTAGCGGCTTGGGTACACCAATTGCACAAAGCCCTATGCAGCGTACTGCAACCCCCCAGGGTTCAGCACCAAGTGGTGGAAACGAAGTAGCCCCACTAATGACATCGTCGGATCATGACAGCGACGATGGCAAAACCAAAAGGGACGCAATAGTCCCAGGCGCGAAAGCAAAAAATAAGCCTAGTGGTACCGGACCGAAAAGCTCGGAAAGGCATCACCTAGGCCGATCTCTAGACGAAGGCTTGTCTGACTCCATGTTTTACCCTGGAGGCAGTCGCAAGTCTATCTACGGACGTCGGATGGGTCCCGGGTATAAAAATACTCAGGCCTATTTGAAAGCCAAGGAACAGGTGGAGTTGCAGGCAAAGAGGCAACATGAACAATTCATGTTAGCCCAATCCAAAATAGAAGAGGAAGCTAAGTCTCGGATCGGAAAATTACGATCCGTTGAGCAGGAGGCAATTCTAAAAGAATCCGACCTCAAATATCGTCTATCCTCCGTATCCCATCGGTTGGAGCGGAAGGAGAGAGACGCACAGGAAAAAGAAAAAAGGCTGGCTGAGTTGGAAATCGAGGAAGCCAGTAAACTTAGAGCAATCGACAAGGCTAGGGCCGAGGAGGTTGCTAAGGCTCGGGATGTAAATAAATTACAAACGGAGTTGCACGCAATGAAGGAGAAGCTTAAGAAACTTCAACTCCGGAAGGCTGAGACAGAAGCCAAGATGGTCTCGGAACAAGCCGAGATCAGGAAGGAGACCAGTGAATATAACAAGTCTCAGAAAGAGAAGGGTGAAAAGTACCGCCTACTTAAGGATACTTTTAAGCGAGAGGCAATTATCGCCCAAGAAGAAAGAAACCGAGCTGTGGCGGAAAATGAAAAGATTCGATCCGAAATCTTGGCAGAAAACGCACAGCTAAGGGAGGAACAGCGAAACCTGACTACAGACGTAGCTACCCTCACAATAAATAAGTCCGCTATGGAGAGTTATTTACAGGAGCAAGAGCAAACGCATGCCCCTCCGGCGAGTAGGGATACAAACCCGAACTCGACGTTCGTGAAACAGGGCGACCCGGTCTCCTGTTCTACACCGAAGAATCCGCAGTATAATCCTTTTGTAAATGATAATGCTTCGCGGAATGTAGATCAAGGGGGCGTTTACATCAGAACCCAGGATAAGCATGGCCGAACTAGTAGAGTCCGGATAAGTGAAGTGCCCATAGTCCACAACCTGGACCCGGACTATACCCCTAGAGAGGCTTCCGATAGTAGTGCGGAGACCAGTGGGTTCCACATTCATGTGGATCCTAGTAACGACCCGGGGCTGGGTGCTGGTAATGACAACACCCAACCAAATCCATCGAACGATGGCGGCCAGTCAACGGGAAACCAGCCATCCGACGGCGGTTACCAAGGTGCGCAAGGGGGGGGCGGTGCTTCGGGTGCCACAGGCTATAGCGGTACCTCGGGTACCGGCCCCAACCAGGGTGGTGCGAGCTATACGAACCACAGTGGTACACAGTGGATGTATACACAACCTCCACCACCGCCTCCACCGGGCAATTCGAGCTTCGGTGGTATAGGGGGCAATCGAACCTTGAATGAAACCAAGGCGATTGAATGGAGCAAACAGCAATGCACTAGATTGATGTATGCTCACAATTCTGCCCGAAGGGTAGCCGTTATTCCTAGAGAATATGACGGTACTCGACCATGGAAAGAGTGGTTTGAAGATTTCATCGATGTGATGAATTGTAATGGATGGACCCCATACGAGGCCAAGCCACATCTGGTGAGATGTCTGAAAGGCGGGCCGGGTCGCATGGCTGTAGAGCAATGGCGAACCTGGTACGGCCTCGTTGGGAGTTTTGAGCAGTTAGTAGAAACTGCTAGTGGACTGTTATGCAACATGGTCAAGGAAGACCCGATGGTCCGTTTTAAGAAACGCACACAGAAGTCGAATGAAGCTTTCAGAGCATACGGTATGGAACTCCATGCCCTGCTAAGTAAGGCCAGACCCGGTACTGAAAACCAGGACTGGTATATGGACGATTTGATCACATAATTCGTCAAGGGTCTAAGAGACCGAGATGAACAATTAGCAGCGAGGGATGCCTGGAAAGAAGGCATAACACTACACGGCATATTTAATGGTATAGATATGGCCGTGAAGAAGCGAGCTATGTTAGCTGGGGACATACCTAATGCCAGCGGCTTGGTACCCCTGGCATCGGTGACCCAGCAGTCTGAGGTCAATACTCCCTCAGACGACTTCGAATTGATTGATATCGAACAGGAAGACGGCACCTTCTGTTCGATGCAATTAAGGACGAATACTTCAGGTAGGAAGTATATTCCCAGGAAATCTTTCAATAAACAAAGGGACTCTAGACCTTCATCCGAGGTCAAGAGTGACCCGAAGGCTGTCGAGAAGGCGGTCAAGCCCACTGTAAGCGCTGACAAAGCGAAGACTCAGTCCCCGGACATGACCAAACTTCTGGAAGACATGTGTAAGAAAATTACAGATGCCATCCAAGCCAATCGGCAAAGATTCCGGGTGGATCGCCGAACGGTTAAGTGTTTCAGGTGCCAGCGCATGGGACACTACTCATCTGAATGTACCGCTACTAAGCCGGTAATGGCTGCCTTCTATGAAGCCGAAGACGACGGCGTAGGAAGGGAGAATGCTACGGATTCCACAGATGTGGAAAACTAGTGGGGGTTGTGTCAACGGCATCTGACATAGCCCCGAGTGGGAACGAATGCCAAAATGCTACCGGGGGTGTCCCGGTGGAAGATTTCAAGTCAATTACACCTGGAGGCCGGGTGGCTGAGGGTGCGCACCCCTGCACCTCGGCCGGGGCCAGGGACCCTAGTGTTGATATGTGCAGGAGCAATCATATGGGGGCGAGTGGCCGCACTAGGGGAGAGGAAGGATGGATCAAAGAGTTGATTCGAGTGTGTGGGACACGCCTTCCCCCAAGTCATCCGTGTCTGGAATTCCTGAGAGGACTCGGATTGAATCTTGGTGATTCGGGAGACTTTCACCAGTTTACCAGTAACCCCTCGCCTTTAGGGGGGAGACGGTGGTATGTACCCATATCTGTGGAAGGCCGGGTGGGGGAATTCTTGGTGGATACTGGAGCCAGTCATTCATGTGTGTCCAAAAGATTCTTCGATTCGGTGGCCGGCAGCCATGAGAACCTCAAAACGGGGGTAAATGCTTGCACGGCCGACGGAAGCAGTATGCGTACATTTGGTAGGACGTTTATGCCTATCCGTATAGGAGGCAAAGAATTTGTTCTTTCGCCAACTATAGCAGAGGTTAGTGATGACGGAATCCTCGGATTGGATTTTGCAAGCTTATACGGGGCCGTCTTGGACCCGAGGGACGGTACGATGGGTATACGGAGCCCGTATGGCTTGCATGTCCAATGCGTATTGAGACAGGTGTCTTCGGTCGCAGCAGTGGTACATACGGTGAAGATCCCACCGGGTACCACTTGCGATGTCCTTTGTGGCGGGTCCATGGCTCAGAGGAATGAAACTGGAGTCTACGAACCCGACACGGTGTATTTGTCAAGCATCGGGTTAGACTCAGTGGATACATTAGTGGCTAATGCAGCTTGGTCTGTATTACCCATAACTAACCGAAGTGGTTCGGTGGTTTATTTGAGGCGAGGCGACAGTGTTGGAAGGATGAGTTCGGTAGAACATGTCGCCGAGGCTAAATTTAACAAACCACTAAACCCAGTTAGTCAGCATCCCATGGATGAAGAATTCCAAAAGCTGATTGATCAGTCAGATTTAAAGAATACGGACAATAAGGATTGCCTAGCGAGACTCCTACAAAAGTACGAAGGTGCTTTTGGTAGGGAAGGAGGCCCGGTGGGTAGATCCGATAAGGTGTTGCACACCATAGATGTGGGCAGCGAGAAACCTTTTAAAATCCCGTATCGTAGACTTCCCCTCAAGAAGAAGTTAATCTGTGAAGAGCAAATACAAAAACAGTTGGACCTAGGGGTAATCGTGCCTAGCTCGAGTCCCTGGTCCAGCCCTGTTTGTATGACTACTAAGAAAGACGGTACAATCCGCTTCTGTGTCGACTACCGGAAATTGAACGGTATAACAAAGAAGAACTCGTATCCTTTACCAAGGATAGACGAGACTTTAGATAGCTTGGGCGGAAACCAATGGTTCTGTACCTTGGATCTACAGTCCGGATATTGGCAAATACCAATGCACCCCAATGACAAGGAGAAGACAGCATTCTCCAGTCATATGGGGCTATTCGAGTATAATGTCTTACCCTTCGGATTGTGTAACGCCCCCGCTACATTCGAGGCTATGATGGAATCCTTACTGAGTGACCTTTTGTGGAAGAAATGCCTGGTTTACTTGGATGATGTGGTCGTGTTCGGCAAGTCATTCAAGGAATGCCTGGCGAATCTGCAATTAGTCCTCGACCGGATACTATCAAACGGTCTTAAACTTAAACCCAAGAAATGTAATTTGTTTAAGAAAACCATTACATACTTGGGAAGGATCATTACTCCTAACGGGGTGAGTGCGGATCCGGAAAAATTAGAAGCTGTAGAAAATTGGGAAAGACCCACGAGTGCTAAGGAGGTGAGATCATTTTTAGGATTTTGTTCCTATTATCGTGATTTCATACCGAATTACTCTCGTGTCAGCTTCCCCATGCAGTGCTTAGCTCACTGGACCCCGGGTAGGGCACGGGACCCATTCCCATGGACCAGCGAGCAAGAAGAGTCTTTTAATAAAATAAAAGATTTATTTAGGAATACACCCGTGTTGAAATATCCCACTCCCGAGGGACATTTCATCTTAGACACCGATGCGAGCAATGATGCGATTGGGGCAGCTCTCTCTCAGGTCCAAGAGGGAGTCGAAGTGCCAATAGCATTTGCTAGCAACACGTTAAGCAAGACACAGCGAAATTATTGTACCACCAAGCGAGAACTCCTCGCTGTGGTGGTGTATACGAAGAAGTTCAAGCATTTCCTTTGGGGAAGTGACTTTACTTTAAGAACAGACCATTCGTCTCTTAGGTGGCTCCTTAACTTTAAGGACGCCGAGGGGATGATTGGACGTTGGTTAGCTCACCTATCCGAATTCGGATTAGAGCATAAACAAATAGAGCACCGACCCGGTGCTAAACACATCAATGCGGATGCCTTGTCAAGACGGCCTATCCGAAGGTGCCAAAATGCCACATGTGAAGACTGCGGGGCCCACAATGCTGTGGTAGCCGGGCTGGTATTTAATTATACCACCCCCCGTATCCCCTGGGAGGAGGCTGTATGCAGCTATCTCGATTGGTCCCCGGAGACCATCAAGAAGTTTCAACAGTCAGACCCCACCACTGCGCGCATAATGGAATACCTACGGTCAGGCATTAAACCGGCAAGGCCTCTAGTTTCCCTGGAGGATAGGGAAGCGAGGCGGTTGCTGGCTCAATGGACCGAGCTAGAGATCCGAGACAGCATACTATGTAGGTGGAAGACAACTCCCACCAACGGTAGGCTGTTGCAAATAGTGATACCCGCCCCGATGAGGAGGGATATCATGTATTATTGCCATGGCCACCAAACGAGTGGCCATTTCGGTAAGAGAAGGTCGATAGAGCGTCTACAAAGGCGTTACTACTGGCCCGGTATGAGAGGCGACCTGCTCCGGTGGATCGCCACTTGCCCGGATTGTTGTAAAAACAAACCGGGACCCGGCCTGGGTAAGCAACCCTTATCACAGGAATTGTTTGGTGTCAGATTTGCTCGAGTAGCGATAGACATCATCAGTGGGATTAAGACGACGCCGCGAGACAATACTTGTATGATTGTCGTAACCGACTATTATACTAAGTACACTCGGGTGTTCCCCCTTCCTAACCACAAAGCCGCCACATGCGCGGAGGCATTTGTGAAAGGCTGGGTGCTGCATTTGGGTGTTCCTCTTATGATGCACAGTGACCAAGGAAGGGAGTTCGAGTCAGAACTTTGGCAGGAAATGTGCCATTACCTAGCCATTTGTAAGACCCGAACAAACCCGTACCGACCACAGTCGGATGGGCAGGTAGAGCGCTTCAATAGAACCCTCATACAAGTACTAAAGCCCCTGGTTAATACCCACCAGGATGACTGGGATGAACAGTGCGAGTTTGTAGTACATGCCTACAACAACACTGTCCATTCATCAACTAACTGCACCCCAAACATGCTAGTGTTCGGCGAGGACATCATAATGCCCGCCGACTTAGTGTATGGAGTGGTTGGAATAGACCCGGAGGCGCCCTGCACGGTGCTGTTTGTAGAGTCATTAAGGGACCGGTTCAAACAGGCATACGAGGCCGTTCGGAAAGAACTGCTAAAGAGTGCGAAGTGGCAGAAGGTGGGCTATGACACCAATGCTAAACGAATTCGTTTTAATGTTGGGGACAAAGTACTAAGGTACTACAAGCCGCTGGATAAGCTGAAGCTCGTAACGCCTTGGGAAGGTCCGTTTAAAATCGTTCGTGTCATCTCCGAGTCCACGGTGATGATAGAGGACTGCCTGACGGGTAGAAAATGGAAGACAAATGTCGGAAAACTTCGGCCCTGGAAGGGGCGCGAAGAGGCGGAGAGGGAGTTCGGCTACAAACCACCTGTATCTGTCCCTAGTGGACCGAGCGTGGTAGTACCGACGAAGCGCCCTAGAGGCCGGCCGAGAAAGACGCCGGGAGACGAGGTTATGGTAAAAAAGAAGACGAAGGCCAGGAAACGACCTAATCGTAAGAAATGGAAGAAAGTCTCGCTGAGTGAAGGCATTACGTATGGGAAGGGTCCTGCTTTGACTAAGCGAGATCCAGAAAAGGCCGTACGTAAAGCCGGGAAAAATAAAATGCTAACCGAAGGCGTTAGACGCAGCCCCCGGTTGAGGTCTGCTGTAACCTAACTCAGTACACAACGAGCTGCTGCGTGTTGTCCGCCATAGGCAGGCAACATACGTTCCACGGCTAGAGATGTCGAACGCGCCCTCCCTTGGTGGCTGTATCCCGTGAGTGGCGGTCGGATTAACCGGTACATTCGCTTTGAAGCGTTGTATACACCGCCAAGCTCCAGACGATAGCACTCGGGTAGTAGGCCGCGTCTCACATGTCGAGTCGAATGTTGGTTCGGATCTAGTTCCCTAGGTGGCGCTGCTGGTGTGGCGGGAAAGCGCGGAACTAGGTCACCGGATAGCCATGGCGGGATCTCGCGAGACGAGAGGTCTGACGTCATACTGGTCATAACTAGAGCGGACTCGTGGTGGTTAGACGCCACCCGTTTTTGCTCTAGTTATTTGTCAGCGGTTGTACAGCCTGTAGCTGTCGTGTTAGCCTAGCTAACCCAAATCCCCTCTGTTGGACGAATCCTTCGGGAGGAGTCCAACAAAACTTGCCAATTTATTTTGGAAGTCGGACCCGGTGCCATGGCACAGGGAACGATTGACGCTGCGCGTCAAACTGCCAACATTCCGTTGGAACAAGACGAGGACCCGAAGGTCTCGTCTCGGGTCGAGGAATCTATGGATTCTTCGACAGAGGAGGCCGCCCGGACGCTCTCGGCTATGGCCGAGGCAACCGACCGGGAGAGAATGCCACCTCCACCACCGCCACGCCCGGAGCGCCCGTCTACAACAGCCGCTTCGGGTAGCAAAGTGGATGTCCTGGACATTCCAATGTATCCTCCGGGATTCAGGACTCAGATCAGACGTCTAGCACACGTTGATCGCCAGGAAGGTATCGTGTACACCTCCTGGGGTACGTACATCCCTATGCACGCCTCCATGTTCGGATGCGGGCCCATGGCGGTGGAAGAGGGCGTGCCCGAGCCCATACCAGATGATCTTAAGACTATGGTAATGGACTCGTGCAGTGACGAGCTGGCTGACAACATGCCAGTTTCTTGGCTCCGCAACTATCTGAAGTTGGCGGAGAATATGGCGACTAACGAGAATTTAGCTCGAGCCGTCTTGATCTCTGCGGGCATCATCCAGAAGGCCGCGGAGTTAAGGGAGTCCGAATCCGACATGGATACAGACTCCACAGTTACCTTGTCGTCGGTGGAAACCGACCGGGTCAAGCGATTGACCCGTAAACCTGCGCCCAAGGGTCCTCTCACTGAGAGCGATCTGGAGGCTGAGGATGTCCGCATCGCCGTCGAGAGGTCCACGACCGAGACCGACCCAGCTGCCGACATCCCGGAGGCACCTGGCGAGATCTCGGAAGAGGACATCTCGCGCCAGCAGGCTGCTGTAGAGGCAAAGCGAGCCGAGCTTGCCAAGCAGCAGAAGGAGCTCACCGCGGCTCGCCGGGCCCATCGCAAGCAGCAGGCCCAACAAAAATCTGAGATCTCTTCCGACTCTGACTCCCCGGTCAGCGGAAGGAGGAGCCCTCGGACAGTGGACAGGAGCCGACGCGAGTCGGATTCCAGTCCCGAAGTTCCGGCCCAACCGACTAAGGTTGTGCGCCGGAAGAAAAAGAATGGAGCGAAAGCGTCTCCGGCAGAGCCCACGCCCCCCACCAAGCCGAGGGGTAAGGGCAAACCGAAGACGCCCGCTCCCACTACTACAAACACCACGGTAGCCACCTCGGTTACTGCATCTTCTGCAGCCAGCACGTCGGGTGCAAAGGCGAAGTCCCCTACCAAGGCTTCGACTGGTACTACCACCTCCAGCCGAGCCAGCCGTAGGGGAGCTAACATATACACGGACAGTGAGGAAAGCGAAAGCGATCCAGAGCTGCCCGAGTCTGCCAAATCTGATTTGGAGTCCGTGACAACGTGGGAAGAAATGACCACGGATGTTCCCAAGGACGACAATCAGAAGTGGATGTGGAAGAATGCAGCCGAGGGGTTCAAGGAACGGACTCCCCGCTGCTTCGCGGACTGTGCTTACGACACAGTCCACTACATGTGTCCGAGCGCCGTCAATAAGGACGGTGACAGCGATGACGAGGAGTGGATGAAGTCCGGCCCCTCGGATACGCCAGTAGGCAAGTTCTACCTGATTTGGATTGACCAGCTCAAGTCCAAATTAGGCTCAATCTACAGCTACGAGGCCCGGACGAAAGTCCAGTGGGCAATGACCCAATGGGGACCAACCGGCAACCGCCGAAGGTGCCCGTTCGAGTCTTGCCAGCTGGCTCTCACGGGTGAGAAGGTGTTCGAGACGAAGCCCCGCTTCGCTCGGCACATCGTCGAGTACCATATGCATCACAAGCCTGTGATGATGTGTGTGCTCGGGGACCGCCCGAGTAAACATCGTTCAGCACTCACCAGCGCCGAGACATGGCTCTGCATTTGCAGAAGGCCCATGGCATCGGCCTGGAGAAGACCAGGAAACGAGCCATCAAGTGCTTCAGCGAGCTCCTTGCTAATTGGTCCGCGCTGAGCATTAAAGAAGTGAAAGAGCAGGCATTCGAGACCGGATTCTGCTCGTGGAAGAGCGGCAACTTGCTGACGTACTTCCAGACGAACTCCTCGTCCACGAAATTCGGGATGCCCAGTGAGGTGCACCTGAAGGTGAAAAAGTGGCGAGGAGACGACAAGCGAGAGAAGGCCAAAGCCCGCTCTAAAGGTCCAAACGGAGGCACAGTCACGACTACTGCTTCCAAGAGGACCCGAGCAGACCGGTCCGTGAGCCCTTCGGGTGGCAAGGACCAGCCCAGACCAGCCAACCCAGCTGATCGTCGCGAGTCGGGACAACAAGTCTCGGCTCTAGATATGCCTGGCAACCAGGCCCGCAGGTCGGGTAGCCAGGCGACCGCACCGGCGACTCCAGCCACCTCCACACCTGCACCCGCGGAACAACGCCCGGGCGAAGCCTCTGGCGGCCTGGATGATGGGGGCGAACTCTTCGCTCCCCCATCCGGGTATTCTACTTGGTGGGCTGGAGAGGGATCCTCCGGCAAGCGCCCCACGTACAGCGAGTACGCGGCGAAGTTCCCTTCAATGGGACCGGCTGGACCCGAGTCGCAGGTCCTTACCTCCTTGGGCCGGGCCAAAACCCGTGGTAGGGGCCGCGGTGGGCTGGAGTCCACCCGAGGCTCCCCGGGTGGTGGCCGAGGCCGAGGAGGCATCACGGTGGAGGGCCCGTCTGCTCCTCCAACAGGCACCCCGCCTGTCTCAGTGGAGGCCCCAGCGCCACCACCAGTGATAGTTCCACCGACGGGTCCTCGGGTACCCCTAATGGAACTGATCTCCGGTACCCTGTCAGGTCTTCAGGATCCGAATACGTTCGTCGACCACCGCGATGTCCGAACGGTTCAGATCCAGAATGACCTGATGGCAGAATGGCAGGCATTGCACCGCCAGCAGTCTGTTGACTACTGGCGTGTGATGACTGAAGCCACCATCAATCTGGTCTACGAGATCCAGAGGCGGGAGGAAGAGAAAATAAGGGAGCTGGAAAGGAAGAAGGTCGAGGAAGCCCTCGAGTCCTGCCGGCGGAAACAGAAGGAAGCCGAAAAGCTTAAAGAGTTTCACGAAGCTGAAAACTCCAGATATATCCATCGATTTAAGGAGGCTGACCTCAAGTTTTTCCTGGCATTCGGGAAACATCTGGAGGAGTGGGACGGCTTACCGTCGTCTCTTATCTTCGTACCAGATATACCCCCGGATGCCCCGCCAGCCCCGGCTACTCCACCGGTTCTGGCCACTCCACCGGTCCCGGCTGCTCCGCCAGTTCCGGCAGCTCTCCTGCTCCTGCCCCCCACTTGGAACACCCGGGCTGTCCCAACTGCCACGGTTGCTGCACCAGCATCCGAGGCAATGGACAGTCCTTCCGCAGTGATGAGGGCCTTGAGCTTGGGGAGCGAGACTCCCAGCGAGGCTTCAGCGGCGCTCTCTACGAGCAGCTGTAGCAGCTCGGCTCCATCTGCCTCAGTGGAGCAGGCTGAGAAGATGGACACAGATCCTGAAGATCTTTGAGTGTCCATCTGTTGGTGTCTCCTTGTACCCGAGGGTAAATGCATTTAGTATGCCAGAGGCACTGTTCCTTACGCTGGACTCCTGATACCTGGAACGTAACCTGCAGCGAGGATGGACGCTAACCCGAACACCCAAAGGACTACAACATCTAACCGGGTCTCCATCTTCCCATCTTCATCAGGGCACATCATAACAGCAACGTGGTTTGCCACCACACATATGTCGCCGGGTGGAGCTGCAGAAACCAGTCGTTCCAGGTTCGACGGAAGTCCGGTATATTGTAAGGGTGATCCTGCTACCCTGGTAGGACACCTATATTTCATATTTTGTATAAATCTATTTTTATATCGTATATTATATTCTTGTAAGTAAAAGTACTCAAAATTTTTTTTTCTCGGGTTATTTACCCCACCTCGGGTCGGTAAAAACATTGTAAAAATTTATTAATATCACCTTACTACACATCCAATATTCTTCGTCGCGTCTCATGTTTAATAATAACACACTTGTAACATTACCACCATAGGTCGATGGTCCATAAGGGGCCACTTCCTATTTTTGTTATTATTTATAAACACTTCGGGTTATATACGATAATGCCTTATTGTGTACATATAACTTATAATGCCCCTTAAATGTTCTATATTTAATACGAACTGTGTATATATAGACTTACCTATTTATTTATAACACCACTGTATAAAGTCAACAATAGTTACTTATTAATTACACCCAACCCTAGGTAAAGTCTAGTGGGGGTGGTGTAGGGGCCGGCATCATTGTATATATATTAGTGCCGTTCATCCGAGAGACGTGTTCGTGTGGTGCTTGTTCCTTCTATGCTAGCTAGGTGTCGCTTTGCGATACCTCGTTGGTACAAGAGGGGGCAGCACCATGCCTCGCGTCCAGCTCCTACTAAGGAGCCGGACGAGCGGCAGAAGGGGACTGGACATGGTCCAGTCCAGACGCTAGTACTTTGTTATCAAAGAGATCAAATAAAGTCCTACCCGAGAGGTAGGGGTTTCTGGGGCTTTGCCCAACCCGAACTACTCGTGTTGTGTTGGTACATCTAGTGGTAAGCGAGCCAAAGAGCCACCCAACATATAAGTCAATACGAACCATTACACTTTCATTATATTGAAAAATATATAAAACTAGGGAATCTTAGTTTTTCTATAAATATCATGTGAATTTGCTCTGTGTTGGAGTAAGAAGAAGGTTGCATGTTGATCCAGTTTAGAAACTAGGCCTAGGCCCCACCAGGTGGTCTAATTTAGGCAACTAAATTGGATCTAATATTACAACTATGGTCCAATTTAGGCAACTCAAGCTGGTCCAACTTTTCATCTATCTCATTGGTAGTTTGTTTTCTAAAACATGACATTGGTTTTTATCAAATTTCTGTTTAGTCTAAAAGTATAATATCCGAAAGCATTTTGAGCAAAAAATGTTGCCTAGCAACCAGAAGGGCTTAAGTAAGCAGTGTCATAAATAAGATCAAATGGTCCAAAAACTATTTTGCCCGAAAAATGTGCATAAAATTACAGAAAAATTACATTTTATGAAATTATTAGGATCTTTAGTGATATTGACTAAAAAAAAGCAGCATTAAAACCTATTCCTACTATTGCCACTAGGGGAAATAAAGGTGGTCCAACTTAGGAGCCGGTCCAAATTAGGCAACCTTCCCCTAGTCATATTCTGCCACAAAATAAAAACAAAAAAAAAACATTGAGGGCCAACCCTTTAAATCTCCATACAATAATTTGCACTTCAGATGATTAGAAAAGGATTTTTACTTTTTGTGAATGAACAAACCATCACACTTCAGCATTGCTGACCAAATATTGAACTTCGGCATCAAATAAGTGCTTTTATCTCACCACCAGATGAACAGTGCATGTTCTACAGCTTGCAGCACGTACCGTGAAGTGGCTGTACATGGTACAGACATGTCTTCATGACAATAACTGTCATGGAACTATCATATAATGCACAACCATCATTCACACACAGCCACAAACTAGGGTTCATTCAGCCCCCTATAGGAAGCACTTTTCTTTGATCCATCATTTCCCCAATCTGACATTACAATGTGTGTGATCTTCAATAATTTGTTTTACATTAAAGCTGATTAGATTTACATAAAAGATGTCATATGAATGAGTTGTGCTAGCCAGGTTACAGCATTGATGTTGCTATTCCTTGAGACTAACTCAGGGCAATGAGCTAAATTTATTGACTGGGACCAGCTGGACAACAGCTACGGGTCCTATAGAGACTCTACTTACACATAGAACCACACACTGGCCGATCAATGCCATAGGTGCTACTTTAACTACAAGTTCCAGACTGGTGAAGGGAACTGTGGTATCTCACAAGGGAAGTGTGTGCTCCCTTGCAGTTCAGCTGCCGCATCGCACTCCGCCCTACGGGCGTTGTGCGTTGCGGCAGCTGAACTGCACATAAGATAACCCTTAGAAATTCTCCCCACTCATGAACATTTGCCTATGAATTCAACTGGATCCAGAGACAAATGCGCCCAGGGGCCTATAAATGTGAGTGATCCTCACTAGATGACACCTGAACTGGTCCCCAACTGGGTTGTTACCATGTACAGCTTACCCAATTTCCAGTGCGGATATTGCCTGGTAAAGGACCATAGGTTAATTAGTGCCAAGCCCACTTCTGAACTTGAAAAATTACATGTTTGTAAATTTTATTCACTTCTACCAAGCCCATTTCCCCCCCCCCCCCCACCATCCCTCAGTTGGTAGTACTGCTCTAATTATCTTTATCATTTTTGACACTGTTCTATTAATGAAAATAATTTTATTTCAACGCAGTCTGAAGATCCCCACAGGTGAAACTGCCCAGTTCCTCTATTTAATATCCACTGTGATAATGAGGTCACGCTGACCTGGTTACTAAGGGCCCTTGGTAACCATTTCAGTGTCAACAAATCTGTGCCTAACAACAGGCTGTGATTGGTCAATCCATGTCACATCTCAAGCACTATAAAAGGGGACTTTGAATTTTTTGAAGGCTCATTCCAGGGGTAACTGCTCAAACACGCACATACCCCGTACCACAACACGGAAATGAGAAAAAGACATTGGGATGGAAGGGGAGAGGGTAGAATAAGGAAAAGAAAGAGTGCGATACCAAATGATCAAGAAAAAGGAAGAAATAAACAAAGGTAGAGAGAAACAGGAGAAAAGGAAATACTATTGTAAATAACATAGTCTACTCCAAATTAAAAGAAAAAAGACCCTTGGAATAAACCATGCACCCTTTTACCTTTTACGCCAACTGCCTCCATATCCACATCATATCCACATTGAATTCATAGCAGCACTTCCTGAAAATGTCTAAAGTCACCAAAGCTGGTTTGATCCTCCCGTACAGGCAGTCATGATGGGATAGCAGCATGCCACTCTTTGAAGTCCACAGTTAAGGAGTAGAACTTGAGACAGTAGTCACAAGTGGTGAATGTCGAAATGTCTGACATTTTACAAGGACTTTAACAAAGAGGCAGGCTTTAGGTTTGTTGAATGGTGGTTCAGAGTTGTGTAGATACATGACGGTTGGTCTATCATGTCTCTCAATATGAATAAATCAATTCTCGACAAGCAGGGATAGGGGGTGCTGTAAGCAGCAAGAGAAATGTAGAAATGATCCTAAAGCAGACCAGCATGACTACCCTCAAGGTTTGAAGTGTTTCTCAGTAGAGTAAATATTTGATGAGATGCTCTTATCCTGATTTTGTCAATTTGGAAGAATGAAACCCTCCTCAATGCTGCCTTCATCTACAACATAGACCGGCTCTTATGATAAACTACTGAGGGGCCAGTTATGCAATAATTGCAACTCTATGTCACGCCTAATCATTTCAAGTATATGATCCACTTGAAGACTTACGATGACAATATGAAATACAGTTCACAAATGTATCAAAGCCTTAAATTTGCATTGACTCACATGCAGTCATGTCTATGATTACAGGGCCTTTGGGTGTATCTAACCATTGAACAATTTATCTGCAATCCCTGAAGAAATATTTAACCTCGGCAGCAAGCACATGCCTTATATTTTATCTCTTGCTGAATGCTGCATGTAGAGAGTGACTTCATGCTGACATGTTCTCAAACAGAGACTATTTTATAATGCTGATCCCTGGTTTACAAAGTCAGCATCAGACAGCCTCCTTAGGCTTGCTTTAGAATTGCTTTATCCCATTTACAATCGTCCAAGGTTGTTTCAGCTGTACTGCCCTTGGCCCCTTATTCGAATTACACAAGGAGTTGTGAGGATAGTACTGTTAAAAAAGGAGTGATCCCCCCATTCGGATCTGCTCATGCCACCATATAATTATTGTCCTTATCTGCTCGTGTAAAGTAAAGAGATCAAAGTTTGCAAATATCCTTTTATCTGCCATACATCTTCCTTATTCTCAAATATTAAACCTGCCAACATGTCCTTGGTGTCAAGGAGTATCTTCTGTGGAGTAAGACAATATGCAGTAGATGTAGGTAGGCTGGTCTTTGACGAAAGGTCAAGAACATGCATGAGCAAACATACACTGAAAAAAGTCTTCCTGACAAAATGACATGTATACCCATGTCAACTTGATTTGACACAGAGAGCACATGTCATTGGGACATGTGCACATATGTCACCATGACAACTGTAGCACACAGTAATCCTCATATGATTTGACATGCCTTAAAATGCCATGTCATCTGTGAGTTGACTAGGGTCATGGCCATGTCGAAGGCACTTGACATGTGATGGTTTGACATACATAATTGTTCTAGGATATTCCACTAGATGGAGCAAACAACCATTTTGGTACCAGGACTAATCACTACCAAGAAGTACTATCAACATTTGAGACATTTGATGTATCTGTGTCATTTTGTTTTCATGAAGAATAGATCACTAAGGTCTGTAAATACTATCAATGAATGGTAGTGAATTCTATTTCATTGTTAAATCTGCATTTGTTTTTGAATATCAAAATAGACACCCACCATGCTGAATACTCCAACTGGAGTGGTTAGACACCTTATGTGTGGGTCAGTGAAAATACCAAAGGACTGTATTCTAACCCACAATCTATAATCTCAGTATCTACAGTACAGGGAGACATATGGCATTGCCATGCACCTCCATGCCCTTGTCTTATGGACTGCATAGAGGTCCTCAGTCAAGTAGGAGTTCTGTAGATAGGAAAAAGTGCCTTAGTGTTGCAGGCCTGTGGGACTATGATATCCCCTGCCTTCTATTATAGGCCTCCCTTGATTGAACCATTGGTACATAGTTATTGACTGCTCTTGACCCTTACATAATTGTCTCACAGTATTACCTTGCACTCAGGTGAATGGATCAGAAATATGTGACGTGTCTTTATTACGCATGTCAAATGGAGTTGACGAACCAAATATGAGAGGGTCAACCTCATTTGACATGCCTTTATACATGTCATGTGGGAGACAAATTGTGACCTGTGCAGTATGCGTCAAAGCGATCAGTGTTCTTCTCTCTGTGTAGCCAAAGACATTTAAATAACGATGTACTCAGTAGAATGACCTACCTTGTTCACAAATAAGACTATATTCCTACTGAATAGGTGTAGCCAACTTTCAGTCTATGTCTGAATCTCCCTATTACCATATCACTATTACTATCACAGAATCTCCCTATTACCATATCACTATTACTATCACAGAATCTCCCTATTACCATATCACTATTACTATCACAGAATCTCCCTATTACCATATCACTATTACTATCACAGAATCTCCCTATTACCATATCACTATTACTATCACAGAATCTCCCTATTACCATATCACTATTACTATCACAGAATCTCCCTATTACCATATCACTATTACTATCACAGAATCTCCCTATTACCATATCACTATTACTATCACAGACAACTCTACTGTGACTCCCCTATAGTGCCTGTATTACACACTAATAAACCCCCGTCTGAATCTCCCTATTATCACTCATATAATTATATTGGTCAAAGACCACTGCAGTGGTGCCGCTCGTGTCTGTAAAGCTGAGCCTTGGCACACCATTCTCCCTATGCCTATTTCCAATGGAAACAGTGATTGTTTGCCTCAGGATAAAGCTTTGTGCAGTCAGAGAAGGAAAATACAATTTCTTCTTGATTCATTCACTGGCAATGTGTGCATCCACTTGTGAATTGAAGATATTTGTCACTCGTCAAAAATTTCATAGTATGCAGATGACACTGCCATATATATGTGGCAAAATAGCCATGATACAGTATTAAATGGCATACAACGAGACTTGAACAGCTTTTCAATTTGTAGTAGATTTAATAAATTAAGTGTAAATGTCTCAAAGACTAAATATATATCTTTCAGCCATATCCCTGAACAATGAGAGTCTACACAGAGTTCCCACATATATCTGGGAGTGGCTTTAGACCCAAAGCTGAGTTATGATAGGTTCCTTCAAATACTGTCAAGTTTAGGACTTATCAATTATCAAAATTGTCCAGATACTTAGACACAAAAACACTGTTATTGATTTATAAAACTTTTATTTTACCAATCATAGAGTATGGTGATGTCTTGACAAGCAACGCAAATGAAGATTTGTTAAAAACATTACAGCGATGTCAGAATAGATGTCTCAAAATGTATTGAAGGTTCCCATATATACATCTACAAATTATGTTCATTCAGTTACAAATGTCAATGTGATAGGAGAGAATGTCATTTGTTGGAAGCCTATAAAAGGTCAAGAGAAGATATGTATATTGATGTGAGAAAACTAAGGACACGATGATGGGACGGGCCAGTTTTAAAGTGTGCTTTGTCATGCTTAAAGATGTATCAGGACAGTATGGAATACACTGTAGTACCTTTGTGGAATAAGCAAGACCCAACATTAAGGTTACTACTCCCCCCCCCCTTGAGCTTTTCAAAGAGACAGTTAAGGCCAGGCTCACAGACAAGATCTCTTGTGTCCATTAGAAAACTGATGTTAGTGATGGCTTTACACCACACACTTATAGAAATGATCAGACCAGTTTTTAGACACACTTTGATTTTGATATGGTGACTCGTGATTTTCATGTCAATCAAATCCGGGTATAAATTGGATAACCATATTTTTAATACAAATAAGTATTATTAAGGTCTAAAGTATTTCTATTATTAAATATCTAGAGGTAAAGTACATCATACTGATTACCAGATCTTGGAATGATCTAACTCCTTGGTTGCTGCCCAAAACCAGTATAGGGATTGATTCCCTATACCGAAACGCAACCACCTTGTTACTCTCTATGACACATCAAGGAAATTACTATCGTGCTCAATGTAACTGTATCTATTGTAAAAAGTAATAAAGGAAATTTGTTTAAAAGAAAAATAGTCGGCTGAGGATAGCGTACCAAAATGTGTTACTCAACCCAAATTGAGATTTACTTTGCAGTCATCCTTGGGTCACCAATATTATCACAATCTATCTGTATAAATTTCTCAATCTTTTTAGATATCCCTTTTCTCACAAAACTATTGAGCCATCAACTCCGAAAATTAACATCTTATTTCTATCAATGCATTCTTACTGAAATTAACCTGTAGCATTAACCAAATTTTTACATTGTTTCAAAGCCATGCTAAAAGGGAAATTGTGCTAAGAAGTAAAAATACATCACAAGGTAGATTCCCAGCCTGTACAGTTAGAAATGAGCATTGTTTATGGTTCTAGAAATCTTTCCATGTATCATTTTCAATCCGTTAAACATAGCCCTCAATTGGAGTATGTAGCACAGTACGTCCATCATACGTACACCATGTCTAAGTACACTACTGCAATAACCGTACTGACCACACACACATTAGAACAGTGAGGTAGACACTGTAGATAACATGGTGTGTATTGACTACTGGTAGTGCCTCTAGGACTATTTAGACTGCAAGCTGGCCCCTACCTACAATATTTGACCTTTATGCAATCTTGAGCTGTTCATGTAAGAATGATATGGATACCTAATGCATGTTTGAGGGCATGGGGACTTCCAGCTATATGAGAGTTCCTGGAATCACAAGAAGACAGATATAGTGGGTTTGATGCCATCTTGATGAGAAATGCAAATGTAGCTGTTGACACGACTGACGGGTTGATGGAAAACTGTTGTACTGTATCTTGTATGGTGTATATCCGAAGCTAGCTCCTAGTTTGGGACCAACTTAAGAATTGAACACCTCTTCTGTACCTGGAGATGGCAGTCACCTATATAATATCTCTCATATCAGAGAGATCTAGCATATGAGGGAGTTGAATGGCTAAAAAACAGCTTTTTTTAATTGTTTAATTGTGGGTTTCTGTTGTAGAAATTGTTGCCTCTGAGGTGTGTCTTGAATTTTAGATGATCCTATGAGGTGTGTTGCTGTTAGTATCAAAGCCTTTTTTATGTAGTGTACAAAAGTAATAATAGGGGCTGTAGATACAACGGTGTGAGAGTGGGTGTGCATTGACCAAATACTTCTGTGATAAAGACACAAGACAAAAAGGGGACGACTAGTCCCTTTACACTGATCCATATCCTGATAATGATACCGTTTTGGAGCATGTAGGACTGGTCACTTGTTGCCAATCTTCCCCACAGCCACCAATGGATAATTTGGCCATTTCCTGACTCATCACTGAGAATTAATAAGGGGAGTTAGTACGGCAATAATTAGTAGCCCAACACAATCGCTTTGGATTAACCATTGAAGTTACTCATTAAGTTTTCCACTACCAAAAATAAGCAATCCTGAAGACCTTTGCCAAGTGATGTAAGCAGCCATGAAGATAATGATACTTGATGCTTCTACCTGCTAGTATGTGTAAAGTCCAATTTTGATTAAAGCCCCCGTTCATTCCAATGTGACTTTTCTCTCAAACGGATGAATCAGGTGGCATAGGTTGCTTACAGTGTTCACCTCATCTGTCATTTCTTTTCAGATTAGTGACTGCCGATTATCTCAAGATCTGACTCAATGAAGTCTTATTATCTTCATTTCTTAAATATAAAATATACCAGTGGATTATCATATATGCGGAAACTCACACTTTCTGGTTTCTTGTGCTTTCAGATTCACTGTTTGATTTTTTTATCATCCCTTTGTTACATACATGAATCGACGACCATATGCACCATAACTCATACCCTTTTTGTTTCTTGTTCTTCCAGAGTCGCTGTGCGGGTCGTGCAACATCCCCGAGTGGCTGTTTAAGATCATCTTCTGGCTTGGTTACTGTAACAGCCTCATGAACCCCATCATCTATGCCTGCTCCAGCCGTGAGTTCAAGCGGGCCTTCTCTCGTATCCTCATGTGCCGGTGGCGCAGGAAACCACGCTCCTTCATGGATGACCAGTTTAGTCACTCAGCACCGAGCACTGAGATGAGCGGACTAAGCAGGCTTGCCTCAGTCAAGAACATCAGCTTTAGGAACAAGAACAAGAGAGAGACCTTACGCAGGACGTATAGTTGTTCAATGGGTGGGGCAGGGAGGCGGTTCCTGCTGCAGGCCACCAATGGCAGGACTCGGTTAGAGCGGGAATCCCCGATAGCATCACTGAGACTTCTACAGAACCAGCAGAGGAGTGATGCGGCAGATGGACGAGCAGGGGCTGATGATAGCTCAGATGATGACCACTCTGTAGGGTCTGGTGATGGCGTTGGGGGTGGGAGTAATTTTGGGGATGATATCAGTCGTCATATGGTAGCTATTGACGAGGCTGAACATGAAGGTAACTTTACCTCATGTGGCTCAGCCTCTACTTCTGCCTCAGTGACTGCTGATTTAACCTCTCCACTAGATCAAGGACTTACTCATAGGGAAAATAGTTTACAAGAAGACATTGAGATAACTCACCATGCTCCTGCCACAGAGTACCACGTGACAGGTAAAGTGGTGCCTAATAATAGGAAGCGCCAACAGAAGTTCCGCTCATCTGAACAGAGAGGTTTGACTCTTCCTGATATAATTGTTGATGATGCTGAGATTGAGCCTTTAAATGTGAGTGCCGATACAGGGCAGGACCAACTTGAAACCCGCTTTGTCGGTGAGGTAGATGGTCTAGCATGTTTTCATAATTCTGTTGAACGATCACCTAAAAATAAGCAGAGTACCAAACCCAAAGCCAAGCGGAGATCCCTGGATATTACCGCTCTTACATCTCAGCCAACTGTCAATATTCAGGATGACAATATTATGTGGTTGTAACCTGGGATATGTGTGTTTTTAACAAAAAATGAATACGTGTGTATAAATGCATATTGAAAGTGTAGTTTTATAAAGAGACATTTTCAGTCATAGATGTGCTTTTCAGGTACATAAGCACTGTTGATGAAAGGGATTTGATATCATATCCATAAGAAATCTTCCAAGTCTTGCCTCAATGCAGGGCCCCGGTGAACAAATAAAACTAAAGCAGTGAGTCTATTTTATCAGGCATTGCTTACAAGGATATCTGTGAAGACAAGGAAATAAAGTCCAATTGATAAAACATTGTGTTCATTAGATTTCCTGCATGGCCATTTAGGTTTAAAAATCCTTTAAGTTTCTTTTTACAAGATAAATGATTATCAAGAAGGTTGCTTCTCCTCATGAGCATTATGTTGGCTGATATAGAAATCATTATATATATATATATATATATATATATATATATATATATATATATATATATATATGAAGCATGATAATTTGTTTCAGCATAATAGATGCTGTCACCTGAAGTAGCCATACTCACTCCTCCCATCACCACAAACACCTGCTAGTGATTCCTTTCAACACCAGCATATGGTCAGGCTTGGGAAATGTTGGCTTAGGAGGAGGGAAGAATGTTGGCCCATCCCCCAACATGTCATATACTGTTAGGCTAAGAAAAGAAAGGTCAATTTATGCAATGCAATAATGATTTGTGCAAAGAGCTGAAACTGTGTAGTGGTAGACCTTATATTTACCCAGGTATATGTATGAAAACATAGAATACTAAGCTGTCTATGATGAGATATGTTGCATTTACTGTAATCACTTCAAATCATGCATCTCATGTAGACTCCATACCCCCTCCCTCACCTGCCCCCCTGCATTACTCCCACCGTTGGAGGATGGTCCAACACCTGCACCAATCTCTAATCAGCCATCATTATGGCAACCAGGAGATATGGACACACACTGAGGGCCAGTGTCCACCAATGGGGAGTTGTCTAACAGTGGCCCAGGCCACCAGTGTCCAACAGTGGGGAGAGTTCCAACTGTGGCTGAGGCCCCTCCAAAATTGTTTTACCAAAGGAGATATTGCCAACGTTTTTCAACAGTCCACTGTTGGCTTTGTGTTACCTTTTCGCAAGCCTGATAGATTTAAATGGGTGTCAGTCAATTCAAATGAAACAAAATCCCTCACCTTTGTGCCCCTAAGCTGCCTGGGCATGTCACAATCTTGGCTAAAACAACTCTGCAGTTGTCAAACTAGGGGGGGGGGGTCAATGTCAATTATAGGAGACAAGAGGAGCAGATAAGCCTTTGAAACTGGAAAGGAAAGGCCAAGAAAAGACAACTTGCCTACAGTATAGAGAACGTCACTAACTTTGTCAATTAGTTCCATTCATAGCAGCACCCCCTCAAAAGGCTTAAAGTCACCAAAGCTGGTGTGATCCTCCCCAACAGGCAATCATGATGGGATAGCAGCATGCCACTCTTTGAAGTCCACAGTAGTTTTGCCACAAGCGGTGAACGTTGAAATGTCTGACCTTGTCCACAGTAGTTTTGCCACAAGCGGTGAACGTTGAAATGTCTGACATTGTCCACAGTAGTTTTGCCACAAGCGGTGAACATTGTACATAGAATCAGGTATGATGGTTGGCAGTTCAGACATGTGTACATACATGACAGTTTGTCTTTCATGTCTCTCAAATTGAGCGAATCAGCTAGAGCAAGGATAGGGTAGGGCATGTAGAAATGACACAAGCATACATTCCATTCATGTCTTAACACTGTTTTCCAGTTGAGACAATATTGTCAGTCTGTTTTTGTCAATGTGTGTGAATGAAACCCTTCTCAATGCTGCGTTAATCTACTGGATAGGCCCTTTCTTACTGATACACTACAGAGAGGCCAGTAATGCAATAGCAAATGATTGCAGTGCTGCACACTTATTTACAATTCCTGAACAGATATTAATCCCCACAGCAAATACATGCCTTTATTTCATCACTTGCTGAATGTCAGATGTCCTACAGCTTATAGCATGTCCCATTGAGAGGGTGACATTATATGGACATGTTCCCAAGACAGAAACTGTCCTGGTACTGTTTTATAATGCAGAACCCTGCTTCACACAGAGAGCCGCAGAGCCTCCTGGGACTGCATTGTGGTTTAAGACACAGTGTGTGTTTTACTAAAAAGCATATTATCATAACTGCTGCATCTATTAGGCATAATTAAAAACAGATGAAGGTAAACATTAACCACCATGATATATAATGTATTGAGTATTGTCTATTTTTTCCACATTGAAGCCCAGAGAGCAATAGGGTATAAAGCATGGCTCTCTGTAAAAATAATACTAAAATATCTGTTCCAAAGTTGCTAGAGACAGGAATGAATTTGAAATTATTGAGCATTATATTTAAAATGTGACACCTTTAGGAAGATTATTTCAAATTGAGGGACATAAAAGACCAACCATCACATGCCTCTACCACCAACCATCACCATCAGCCTTACCCCTTTAAGGCCCGATGAGGCAAACGTGCCCAGCCGTCATATAGAAGCACCAATGAAGTGCTGGTAAGACTGCTTGCAAGAATTTACTGGTGCTTAATGTTGACAAACTGGGTGTGTCCCATAAATCTCATAGGGTTGGCATGATGTCTCATA
The DNA here is from genome assembly GCA_949317995.1 of Acholoe squamosa. Taxonomy (NCBI): domain Eukaryota; kingdom Metazoa; phylum Annelida; class Polychaeta; order Phyllodocida; family Polynoidae; genus Acholoe; species Acholoe squamosa. The sequence continues at coordinate 81,361,173 of OX439043.1, read as the reverse complement.
GTAGCCTGAGAAATTTCCTTGCCAGGTCTCCATTTATGCATCAGGACAACCAACACGATTAATGCAAAAGCAGCCCTTAAAGGGTGCTTTGTTGCCCCTCTCCAAAAATTCAACCGCCCACTGTAGGCCTATATAATCATTCAGATATGGTACCGATAGTTCATTTGACCTCTGTTGCCCGATTTTGAATAGCAGCTGTACCGGTGAATATTTCTTTCACAATCCCAACAGAGGACAGTCATTGGCCTAGCACGCACTATACCTGGGAGAAGCTTGCGCCACAAACTCCTAAAAGTAGACAGGGCAACAGCTCTTTGCTCAACATCCACCATGGCCTTCTCATACAGCCTGTATATGTCAGCTTTGGTGGTAGAAGAGGGGACAAGTAAGATGTAATCCCTCATGTGTGACGGTATTCGGTATATTGTAAAAAATCATTTTTGCTACATTAGGTAATCAGTTGTTGTTGGAAAAAATACCTACATTATGGTGAACCTGACCCGTCATCTAAACAAGGTTTATTTGAATTAATTATTAATGGAATAAACTGAATCATATTTAAATTTTCAAGTTAAATTTCTATGATTTTAATAAGATATTGAAAATTAAGTAACGAGGAGAATTTAATACAGTTTTTGTAGAAAACCTTCCTCACGTCTCTATCTGAACTCATCAGATGTAAGCATAGTACTACAGGGTTGATTGTCATCCCCATGCTGACAGTTACACATGAAAATTATAGTCAATTTATTAATTAATAATTTATATAGTAAATGTGATAGTCAAATCCTACATCAGACAGGGACTAGATTTGTAGAAGAAAATTCTAAACAGAAACTCACATGTTCCTTGATATCTTATCTAGGTCATGGTTGCGTCCCCTGAATAAATTCATATCTATGTGATGAAATATTAGCACTTTTGTATATTCTTACAGTGATAGACATGCACAAATGTGTTGTGAACACAATGGTAGTACTTGCTTTCATTATGGGGATCTAAACCTAAGAGGACACAGGAGAATAAAAACCACTTGCTTCAGAAAGTATGCCAAGCTGATTTTTCTCTGCAACACAAAGAAACACCTTTAGAGAGGTTTATGAAAATAGTTCGTTTTAGCTTTCGATTGGACTTCATATCAGAGATTCAATTGATGGATGTGAAAAGAGCCGTTTTGGTTAAAGAGTTGAAAAAAAAAGATGTAAAACTCACATAAGAATCATTTAACTGCAAAGGGAAAATAAAGCGGTAAACGTGTTTCCTTACCAAGTCAGTGGAGGTGAATTGACAACTGAAGAATCATTTCATTATTCTGGGTGATTTCCCCCCTCCCCCATTCATCCGAAACAGATTACATTGCATCGGTTGACTGACCCAAAAACATGACCTAGTTATTTTGTCCAGTGCAGGACCAAAGGCCGACTTTTAGGTAAAGCCTTTTCACATAGCCCAGAATTAAATATGATTGTAACCTGTTGTAAAAAATCATTAAGGCGTTAAGCCCTTAGTAAATGACAATTTACTTATCATGAAATCATTGATTTAGTTGCATTTTGTACACAATATCTCTCTCTCTCTCTCTCTCTCTCTCTCTCTCTCTCTCTCTCTCTCTATATATATATATATATATATATATATATATATATATATATATATATATATATATATGTGTGTGTGTGTGTGTGTGTGTGTGTGTCTGTGTAACAGGAGATGAAAAAAAAGATTAACTTTTATAAGCAAATCTGAAATCTCCTGCACTTTAGAATCAGGATGCTTCTTAAAGACAAGGTACTTTAACAATTGCAAAATACTAAGCCTTAAAATATTAGATCCAGCTGTTCATATTAACATTTGATTCAGGATGCAAATATGGTGGGGGTTTACAGTGAACGTTAAGTATTGATTAGGAAATTGATAAATTAAAATGTGCACATAGAACATGAGTAGTAATGCTTGATGGTTGAGAGTAGGCATCACATGTCTGTTGCTTGGTCTTGTGTCAACTTTCTCTCCTCATCCCCACTTACAGCACCACAGCTGTTTAATTAAAACTACCTTGATTTGATCAAATTGAGGGGCGTAAAAGACTATCAGCCTTGCATCTACATCGCCTCTAGCCCTAAAAAGCATGCTACTTTGTAAGACTCTGTTTATAATGTCAAACATCCTAACATTCGCCACTCATGACAACTCTTTCTAAACCTGTCCTTCACTGCGGACTTCAAAGAGTAGCATTTTTGGAAAACAGTAGGACATGCTGTTAGTGCAAATCTAATGACTCTACAGTAGGTTGCCCTGTAACACGTACAGGGCAACCTACTGCCCATGGACAACCGGGGCTGAGAGTGTAGTAAAGGAGGAATTTGGTAACTTTAGTGATATTAGGTACTTAGAGATGGGATCCAAAATGCAGAAGGAGTGAAAGGTATAACAAGCCTCACCTAATCAGTAGTTTGATATCCAGCTAAGGGAAGCTGCAAGCAGCCTTTACCTATAATCGTTCTCCTTCTTCCCCCAGTCCTTATCATCCTGCCTTCCAGCTTATTCCCAGAGATTAACACTGCTTATAAGTATCAATATATAAGACTGGATCCATTGAACGATGTCACTTTTGGGATTTTGGGGTCTTTTTGGATACAGGAGGCTGTAGAATAAAAAATACTTAACCATATTTCTTTTTTCTGGTCTCATTTGAGAGAAAACACTTGGGGCTTCAAAAAAAAACTCAAATTTGTGTATGTCGGTCTATTATTTTTTGAGATGTGGTGGCCCAAAGTTGAAAAATGGTCCAAAATGACCTTTTTTTTCAATTTCCACCTCATTCTAGGCCATATATCAACTAGTCAAGCAGTAACAGATCATCATAATATTATTTATTCCATAGTAGGGGGTCATATCTATCATTTCAATGTGGTTTGGAGCAGATGTGTTTCAAATATATGCCAGATGTGTTTCTTATATGCCAAAATAGCATTGTTTGCCCGACTGATCAAAATCTGATACCTCTATAAGGCATATTAAAAAACTTTCCTCAGCATTTCTGTATTTACACACAGAGAGGGTCTATATAGGTTGTTTTTTGGGAAAAAAGAATTTGTGTATTGCGTATCGTTTGCGCGCAATACACATTCAAGTATTTTTCAAGTCAACCTCCCCAACCCCCCTCTAAATTAAACTTGTGCTTGTACAGCCCATATTTATCAATTTAGGACTATTTCACCTATCATACAGTGTGTATCTATTGATGAGGTATCAAAAAAAAAATCGAGTCTCTACGTGCCTCGGTTCCCCCAAACCAGACTGATTTGACTCCTCTTCGCGGTCGTTTGCCTGACTGATCAAAATCCCAAGTTTCTCGGCAGGAAAAGAAAGTCACTGGTTCCTTTCCAACCGGAACCAGCTACATCCGGGTCTTTGCCCAAGTTGTTTACTGTTGGTTCCAGCTCACTGAGGCCAGCATTTTTAGGTGTTTCATCGCCGAGTGCCGTACAGAATTTGCCAAAACCGTGAGTAATATTCATCTAAAATTGATGGAATCTTGTTTTTTATATGCCGATCGAATGTTTTGATGTGCTTTTTGTGTACCGAAAGTGTGTAAATACGTCCCTAACGATCGGCCCGGGCGATAATGGGGGCCGTGCAGCCAAGCTGGGCACCCCAGGGAGGTCGAAATGCGCTTGTTGGCGCGACTGATTTTTTCGGTAGCCCGACTGACCAAAATGATATTATGGCCTGTAGTGGCACATATATGGGCAAAGAGATGAATAACAGTGGTTAATACGATAGAATAAGGCCCTGGCTTCGATTTAGTGCAGGTTTGGTACCTTCTCCACCATTTTGGAAGCCCCCAGCCATCCCAAATCATTTTTTCCCCCCTGCTGGCACTGTTTTAGGTACCATTTCGATCGATTTTCTCCAAAAATTCCCACTATTTACATACTTTTCTGTGGTTATGAACCATCCTCTATGTATTTCTCATTGTTTTATTGTGATACATCGCTGCTGGGTTTGGCTATATTGGCACAGGGAGCATTTTGAACCACCAACTATTATTTTGGTCAGTCGGGCAAACAAGAATCTAAAATCCTCTCCTATTTGGTCAATATACACAAACTTACACTTTTTTGGTGTTAATATCTTATTTAGGACTATTGTCCAACATCCTGGACTAGCCCTCTGACTATTTCCAAACAACCAATCCCTTGCGGTCACCTTTGCACCCATAACATATTCTAAATTATTCAACCAGTGTATTATTCTAGTGGTGAAGTCTCTTCAGTAGTTGGCTACATTGATGCATCGTGATGTCCAATTGGCAGTCCTTCATGATTCATGTCATATTTCACCATAATGCTAAGATGCAATATTAAGTATTTTACGTGCTGCTGATGCAGAAGTGTTCGCCGGTTACCAATAAAGCATCTGTGAGTGTGATCATCAGAGTCACTTTCCCGGGCTGCATTTATGGAACATGACAACCAATGGACAAGTAATATGTGTAGTGGATTTAAGCACCAAATATCAGCCAGGATAAAGAGTAATTAACAAGTGTGAACACAGATGCAGACAATGCAACCATTAAAGAACACTGATACACATCTACTTGTCTTAGAGTAACTATTTAAACCCATCATAGGGGGGTTGGACACCAAATAGCAAACATAAATCAACAAGCTGTAAGTGCAGTGTTATTGAGCACAAGTATGTATATATGTGTACGGCAATGGAGTGAACTGTATATTCCAGTCACGCTACAAAACGTTGAGTGAATGGAGCATCAGTTTACTTTGTACCACTATGGCATTGTCCTTCATCTCATAATGACATTTACATGGGTTCATTAATGTACTCTTGGGTACACTGACAAATGAGGCAAAACCTGTCAGATTTGACTTGTCAGACCTGTTGCAGACTCTTCATGTTGACGACGTATGTGACTAGGTTGATAACCTAAAGGCTTGTCACTTGAGGGTCATAAGGTGCCAAGACCTTTTTAAGTCGCCAGCGCTGACAAGTTTAATTTGACAGGTTTGACTCGTTTATTTTATAATGTTCAATTAGAAAACCTTAGCAACTCTAAGTTTTTGTGTATACAGTAGAAAAAAAAAGTTGATTTTACTGGTGAACAGTGATCAACCAGTTATTGGGTTAATTCAGAGGTAAGCATGTTTAACGCATTCAGTGCATCAGCATCTATATTTAGGTGTATACTGAATAGGATTAAATAAAACTGATTTTAAGCAACACAGCCTCCTTGAAGAGTTCAAACATGAGGCAGCTCATGGTGGCTTTGATAAATCCCGGTCTGCCGTGTGGCATTGGGTGGCATCGTTACATGAGACATGCTTTAGTAGTGCCCTAGAATATCCTTTCTGCTGGTTACCTCAACAATAAAAGAGTTTGTGTGAATGTCGCGGTAGTTTTGCATCAATATCGCGCCATTGACAAACCTATGTTATCTAGAACAATGGATTTTGGTGTTTCGCATGTAACGGTGCTGCCCCATGACGCCATGAACATTTGTTTATGGATTGTAAATACAGCATGCTGTAGTACACTTGTTCTGTCAAATACAAGAGGCGAGGGCCATCTACTCTGTCTCTACAGTTTGAGGGACTCGATAGTGGTCCTTAGAGAGTGAAGCACCACCTCTTGCCGTTAGCATATATATCTCATCATACAGTGGCACACAAGATATGACACCATGCCATGAGGCAGACGGCTGACATAGAAACACAATTTGTACCTTCACAATCTATTTACCCTGGAGTTACTATCGACAGGTAAACACATCATGTCACATGTAATGCAATACAGGGACTGTAGAGAATAGTGATGAAGTCTCCAAAGCAATGGTGGTCTCTCCTTTAGCCATCATTTCCAAGGAATACCTGTACACTTTCTACAAAGCAGCCATACATGTGTTTGAATAAAGAATCAGCCAACCTCCGCCAAGTTTTTTTAATGTTGTATAGGCTAAATATATGGCTCAACTAGATTGGAGGAAGCCATATTTGAATGCAGAGGAGCATATATGTTCCTCCACCACCTTGACCTAGTTCCTGGCATTATGCCCGGACTAAGGCGTGTACCATAAAACCCTTTATAACTAAAATTCTGCTGAGAACTGATGGTTGCGGGGGGGGGGGGGGGGGGGTGGACCTACAGTTGCAGAACACATTCATAATGCTTCCCAAGTAGTTGGAAGTTATTTGAAGTATTAAAACTGGTACTTACCAATCAATTATGATGCTGCAAGCTAAGGACCCGCGTTTTTTACAGGGTGAATTCTAAAAACTGACTGCGCATGCACGACTCCACCTCTCATAGGTTTCAGGAAACGCAAAGATTTCCGAGGGATAATTTCTATTATTTGCAATAATATGCACACTGCCAAGTTAACTATCTGTAAAGGAGATGTTTAAATATTCTTTGGATTTCAGGCTTATGTAATGCACCACACTCATTACAGTGACTATTGCCAGGGCTCCACTAGGCATCATGGGGCAGCACTGTTACATGCGAAACACCGAAATCTATTGCTCTAGGTAACATAGGTTTGTCAATGGCGCAATATTGTTGCGAAACTACCGTGACATTCCCGCAAACCCTTTTTCAGTGGAGTGACCAGCAGAAAGGATAATCTAGTGAACTACTAAAGCATGTCTCATGTAACGCTGCCACCCCATGCCAACTAGTGGAGCTTGGGGTTATGTGTGACAGGTTATTTAACTGTCACTGCCTATAGCTACCTTATCTCATAGCTTTTTCCAGAAATAACTGAGAAATGTTGCCCAAGAGACAAAGTGCACACCTTCAGAAAATACCGCAGATATTTAATGCATAGAAAAACAAATGTTGCTTGATCTCCAATGAACAAGTATAAAAGAGCCTGCCATTAAATGATCACTCCCCTGAGCTATTTAATCTAATAGCCTGCTCCCATTTCCATTTTTCATTGCTTTAGATTCCTTTACTATGCATAATATGTAGGACAAACATACTGTAAGCAATTCTCTTCACATGTATTATGACAAATTAAGGCCTTCTTTGGCTACATCCCTGATAGAATCACAGGCATCGTAATGAACCTATCAGATGAAGCAGCTGGGATGGTGCAGCTGTCATGATGATGATGGTGTACTACTGATCAGCTCTGAATAAGATTGAGATCTCTACCAAACTAAAGCAGACAACCAAGTTATTTAGAACATTGCATTCTAGGAAATAACTTTTGAATCTATGAGCAGGTTCAGGACTAACCTGTTTCTTAGTACGCCCTTACTTCTGCATCAAAATACATAATTCTAAAGCCTCCATAAGTAGAAGGTGTCTATATTTAATATATGCACTTTTTTTACAGAACTCAAATTGGACTATCTGTAAAAAATTGGTTATATGTATGAATTTCCTCTTAGTTCTGTTATAGTAAAATTTATTTGCTATTTTTTTGTTAAATTTGCTGATAGATATCAACCCATAATATTTAAGGATAAATAAACACCTATAAAATGACATTTTCATTTTAGTTAACTGCTGTTTAATAAGGGAGTAAATGTATCATTTAATGCAAATAAAAGTACCAAATGGTGGAGTGGTTTCACCATCCCACCGTTGACCCCTAAAATGTATGCACAGGTAGGTGTCATGGTCCAGTGACCAGGGCTTTGATTGGCCCATACACCTGTAGAGGTGAGTGTAATGGTCCAGTGCACGCACAAGGGTACTAAGATTCCAGTACATCCTAAGACTCTGCATGGTAGCAAAATCGTAGTACAGACTCAAATCAAACTGTTGTACTATGATCCTGGTGTGTCCCAACAATATATCCCCATCCCCAACCTTGTAAAGCAGTGGCCCACAATGATCATAATGCAATGGCTCAGGGTAGTTTTTACATTGAAAATGGGATCGATATTTAGAAGTATTGGTAATGCAATGAGAGGATGGAAAGAGTTGCGATCACCTGCTCGGACTAGATCCATCAACCTTCGGATCACATAGTGAACTGGGCTAGCCCAAATGGGCCCCAGTTGGCTGCCCTGACATTTTCCAGCTTTTACCCATCTGGGCATTGCCCACAATCCTGGAAAAAGCCCATCTGGGTCCTATGTGGTCGTGCTGCCTGGGAAGCAACACAATGTGTGAACGTGAAGTTAATTATAAAGTATTGAGTAGCCGTGAGACACTGGGTTTTTTTGTAGAATGAGATCCTATTGTTTAATAGTTCCAATACACTTTTATGCTAAAAATAAATCATTATTACACAGTAACAGCGCACAGATTAAAATACAGTATAGCTGAAAGGAGAGTAGCTCTGTTGATTAAATATTCCCAGTCGTATGTGGAATGCTGAGTGTGTGGAGGCAGTCGAAGACTGTCCATTTAAATTACCAACAAAGCTTGACATTACTCAGAGACTCAAGGCCACCTGAACAAGAAGCAAAGAAATCCCCCATTTTACTCTTTATCCTTAGACTTTGTTGGCTCATTCCAGTATAGAATTGGGGCGAACTGGCCACCATGTGGGCAAGAATAAACAAACCGCCCTGTGGTAATTTAAGGTAGGATGTAAGCAGAGGATTGCATTGTCTTTACCAATCCCCCACTATATCGGGGAGCAAAGAATAGTCGGTATCCACACAGCTGATGTTAGATTACAAACTGTATAACAGCGATGATTGAGATCATGTTATTATGACTCCTGTAAGTACTTATAAAGCTCACAGTGATAAACTAACTTTAACTATGTTGTAGCATGGGACGTAGCTGGCTATGTGTGTCATTTGGATGTGGCTCAAGGCCAACAACTAATAAAAAGGGACCAGGCAGAGAGCATATTCGTAGGAATGGCACGCACCCCACAGCCAAGTTCGATAGAAATGTAAGACCCATGGAAGTTGTTTTTTTCTCTCTCTCCAGCTCATGACTGATCTGATTAAAAGTAATGATGTAGTATGGCACAAGAGCAAGGCTAGCTATAGAGACTGTCTAAAATTGGCTTAGTACAAAAGTTGGAGTATAAAGCTTGTTAGATATTATTAGAGAATTGCATGGTAGTCATAGATATCAGTGGACTTGTCGTTGAGCATGCCATTGGTTTGATAAATTATGCAAAATACACTCTTTTCCCTTGAGGCAATTCTATGTTTGAAGTTGAGTTTGAGTGAATATATTTTACGGCCATTCCAAACTCCAATTGTCGAAAACATTATTTATAACACAATATCTGATCTGAAATGTATAGCCCCACAAACCTAATGTCACAGACATTTCGTGTAAACAGAGCTCATTAGTATGGTCTGCAATGAACAGAAATAAAAAAATGGCTCCAAAGATGGTATCTGAAAGGCCATTAAGACAACAATTCCCTAAGCTATTAAATCTAATAGCAAAGTCCCATTTCCCCATTGCTGACTTTTTCATTGCTCTGATTTTATTGCGGGTTATTGGAAGTAGATCTGAAGCAAAGATAGTCATAAGGTCTACATTTTTTAATTCAGTAGACCTGGCATCCCTCAGCTGATGTGGGTAGTGCTGGCTGCTCCAGCATCTTGTACAGCATTTATTAACTCTAAAAGCTCCACTAATTTGGAAATCCAATCTAAGTGTATTTTAGAACTAGTTGCAATGTAACATAGTATGTCTAGGGGAATCGGTCCTCACTGTGGATTGTAAAGTGTCAGGAGAAATACATCTGGAAAGAAGTCCTGGTAAAGGGTAAATTCACCATAAGTTGGAAGTAGTGTTTTACATCAAAACCTAATAGAACCCAAGACAAAAAGTGCCATCAGTGAACCCATATATATCTTTTTATTTTTAAATTCCAATAATGTGAGAAGCTCCAGACCTCCTTACGGGCATAATTTGATTACTCTTTGACAGATGAACCAGAAATATGGACTGGAAATCACCAGATATTCAATGATATAACATACTCTTCACATAACTCTAATAGGACTTTTTGCAAATTGCCAAATCATCGTACTTGTCACGTTCTATTTGCATTCCTGACCAAATATTAACCCCTTACACCAAATATATGTTTTTACTTGACAACAGGCTGAAGAGGGCATGTCCTACATCTTGTAGCATGCACCATGAAGTGGCCATACAATGTACGGACGTGTCTCCATGCCAATATCAGGCAACCCTTCTATAATGCACAACCAGACATGTCTTTATGCCAATATCAGGCAACCCTTCTATAATGCACAACCAGACATGTCTTCATGCCAATGTCAAGGAACCCTTCTATGATGCACAACCAGACATGTCTTCATGCCAATGTCAGGGAACCCTTCTATGATGCACAACCAGACATATCTTCATGCCAACGTCAGGGAACCCTTCTATGATGCACAACCAGACATGTCTTCATGCCAACGTCAGGGAACCCTTCTATTATGCACAACCAGACATGTCTTCATGCCAACGTCAGGGAACCCTTCTATTATGCACAATAAGATATGTCTTCAGGCCAACGTCAGGGAACCCTTCTATTATGCACAACCAGACATGTCTTCATGCCAACGTCTGGGAACTCTTCTATTATGCACAACCAGACATGTCTTCAGGCCAACGTCAGGGAACCCTTCTATTATGCACAACCCTCTTTCACACACAGAAAGGTTTTATTCAGCCTCTATCAGCTGCACACTGTTTTAACCATTAATGACATCACAAAGTGGATGTTCACTGTCAGCTGCACGCTGCTTTAACCATTAATGACACCACAAATTGGATGTTCACTGTCAGCTGCATTCTGCTTAAACCATTCATGACATCACAAAGTGGATGTTCACTGTCAGCTACACGCTGTTTAAACCATTCATGACACCACAAAGTGGATGTTAACTGTCAGCTACATGCTGTTTTAACCATCCATGACACCACAATGTGGATGTTAACTGTCAGCTACATACTGTTTTAACCATTCATGACACCACAATGTGGATGTTTACTGTCAGCTACATGCTGGTTAAACCATTCATGACACCACAATGTGGATGTTAACGGTCAGCTACATACTGTTAAACCATTCACGACACCACAAAGTGGACGTTCACTGTCAGCTGCAGACTGTTAAACCATTCATGACACCACAAAGTGGATGTTCACTGTCAGCTAGATACTGTTAAACCATTCATGACACCACAAAGTGGACGTTCACTGTCAGCTACATGCTGGTTAAACCATTCATGACACCACAATGTGGATGTTCACTGTCAGCTACATACTGTTAAACCATTCACGACACCACAATGTGGATGTTCACTGTCAGCTACATACTGTTAAACCATTCATGACTCCACAAAGTTGATGTTCACTGTCAGCTACATGCTGTTTTAACCATTAATGACACCACAGAGTGGATGTTCACTGTCAGCTACACGCTGGTTAAACCATTCATGACACAACAATGTGGATGTTTACTGTCAGCTACACGCTGGTTAAACCATTCATGACACCACAATGTGGATGTTCACTGTCAGCTACACGCCGGTTTAACCATTCATGACACCACAGAGTGGATGTTCACTGTCAGCTACATACTGTTTAACCATTAATGACACCACAAAGTGGATGTTCACTGTCAGCTACATGCTTTTTTAACCACTTATGACACCACAAAGTGGATGTTCACTGTCAGCTACACACTGTTTAACCATTTATGACACCACAAAGTGGATGTTTACTGTCAGCTGCATACTGTTTTAACCATTAATGACATCACAAAGTGGATGTTCACTGTCAGCTACATACTGTTTAAACCATTAATGACACCACAAAGTGGATGCTCACTGTCAGCTACATACTGTTTTAACCATTAATGACACCACAAAGTGGATGTTCACTGTCAGCTGCATACTGTTTAAACCATTAATGACACCACAAAGTGGATGCTCACTGTCAGCTACATACTGTTTTAACCATTAATGACACCACAAAGTGGATGTTCACTGTCAGCTGCATACTGTTTAAACCATTAATGACACCACAAAGTGGATGCTCACTGTCAGCTACATACTGTTTTTGCCATTCATGACACCACAAAGTGGATGTTCACTGTCAGCTGCATACTGTTAAACCATTCATGACTCCACAAAGTGGACGTTCACTGTCAGCTACATACTGTTTAAACCATTAATGACACCACAAAGTGGATGTTCACTGTCAGCTACATACTGTTAAACCATTCATGACACCACAAAGTGGACGTTCACTGTCAGCTACATACTGTTAAACCATTCATGACTCCACAAAGTTGATGTTCACTGTCAGCTACATGCTGTTTTAACCATTAATGACATCACAGAGTGGATGTTCACTGTCAGCTACACGCTGGTTAAACCATTCATGACACCACAATGTGGATGTTTACTGTCAGCTACACGCTGGTTAAACCATTTATGACACCACAATGTGGATGTTCACAGTCAGCTACATACTGTTTAACCATTCATGACACCACAAAGTGGATGTTCACTGTCAGATACATACTGTTTTTGCCATTCATGACACCACAAAGTGGATGTTCACTGTCAGCTACATACTGTTTAACCATTAATGACACCACAAAGTGGATGTTCACTGTCAGCTACACGCCGGTTTAACCATTCATGACACCACAAAGTGGATGTTCACTGTCAGCTACATACTGTTTTAACTATTAATGACACCACAAAGTGGATGTTCACTGTCAGCTACATGCTTTTTTAACCATTTATGACACCACAAAGTGGATGCTCACTGTCAGCTACATACTGTTTAACCATTAATGACACCACAAAGTGGATGTTCACTGTCAGCTACACGCCCGTTTAACCATTCATGACACCACAAAGTGGATGTTCACTGTCAGCTACATACTGTTTAACCATTTATGACACCACAAAGTGGATGTTCACTGTCAGCTGCATACTGTTTAAACCATTAATGACACCACAAAGTGGATGTTCACTGTCAGATACATACTGTTTAAACCATTCATGACACCACAAAGTGGATGTTCACTGTCAGCTCCACACTGTTTAACCATTAATGACACCACAATGTGGATGTTCACTGTCAGCTACATGCTTTTTTAACCATTTATGACACCACAAAGTGGATGTTCACTGTCAGCTACACACTGTTTAACCATTTATGACACCACAACGTTGATGTTCACTGTCAGCTGCACACTGTTTAAACCATTAATGACACCACAAAGTGGATGTTTACTGTCAGATACATACTGTTTAAACCATTCATGACACCACAAAGTGGATGTTCACTGTCAGCTACATACTGTTTTAACCATTAATGACACCACAAAGTGGATGTTCACTGTCAGCTGCATACTGTTTAAACCATTAATGACACCACAAAGTGGATGTTCACTGTCAGCTGCATACTGTTTTAACTATTAATGACACCACAAAGTGGATGTTCACTGTCAGTTACACGCCGGTTTAACCATTTATGACACCACAATGTGGATGTTCACTGTCAGCTGCATACTGTTTAAACCATTCATGACACCACAATGTGGATGTTTACTGTCAGCTACACGCTGGTTAAACCATTCATGACACCACAATGTGGATGTTCACTGTCAGCTACATACTGTTTAACCATTCATGACACCACAAAGTGGATGTTCACTGTCAGATACATATTGTTTAACCATTTATGACACCACAAAGTGGATGTTTACTGTCAGCTACATACTGTTTAACTAATAATGACACCACAAAGTGCATGTTCACTGTCAGCTACATACTGTTTAACCATTTATGACACCACAAAGTGGATGTTCACTGTCAGCTACATACTGTTTAACTAATAATGACACCACAATGTGGATGTTCACTGTCAGCTACATGCTTTTTTAACCATTTATGACACCACAATGTGGATGTTCAATGTCAGCTACTTACTGTTTAACCATTTATGACACCGCAATGTGGATGTTTACTGTACAGACATGAAGACATGTCTTGGTACCCTTTCTATAATTCACAACCCTCATTCGAACTTAGACACAGCCTCTATGGTGGGACCAAGCTTTCAGAAAGAAAAAAAAGGACAACATTATTCCGATGTAGCCGTGAGAGAATAGAAGAAGGATCAGAAGCATGGGAAAGCATAAAGTGAAAAGAAGTGAAACAATATGATAAGAGAACATGTTATGCAAATGTGACAGGGTACTCTCAGAAGTTTAGAAACAGGTGTCATGAGGAGTGAGTGTTAGAATGTCGGACATAGACTTACAACTGAGTCTATGACTTTAAGGCTGAGGTGGTGCAGAGTCTTGTATGACAATTGGTCTGTTAATAAAGATGTGGTTCGAACCGAGCATATCTCGTCAGTCCCTGTGGCGCAATGCATAGGGGGTTGGACTAGGAATCTAAGGTTGCAGGTTCGAGCCCTACCATGGCGATGAAATAGTCTGTTGGTTTTAACATGTAACATATGACATGGGAGGACATGAGAGGCGTGCTGTTATCCTGGAGAACAGCACGCCTTTCATGGATAACAGCACACCTTACATGGATAACAGCACACCTTACAAAATCAATGGTAAAGCCTACAGGGTGTGCAATATCGACAGATATGTGGATGGGAATAGATACCAAAAAGCACTGTGTAAGCCAGAAATCGTGGTATAAACCTAAATAATGTTGCTTATTAGAGACCTTTGTTTTGCTGTTTCTAATGCTAAGAGAGAAGGAGATATTACGTGTGAAATTAGGCATCATTGTCATATGAACTCAATTCTCCCATCTTTTCACTTTGCACAACATGTACTTTCAATTTAAGTAGTATTTCTTGTCACATTGGTGTATTTTATTACTTAGAATACAAGGATTTCACGTAGCGCCATTGATTCCTTCCGTTATTACGGCATTGAAGGTAGAATCTACATATTGTAATACATTTCCTACTGAAACTGTATCAGGTTTTTTGCCTGTTAAGGGACACTTATGCAGACCCGCGTCATGATCACTGTTTGTTATACATGTACAATGACTCAGTGTGTGCCTTAAATGTGAGGGCTTTGCCTTTTGTGCAAGGTTTTCAAGAATCTATCAGAGCTCCTTGAGGTCTTCTAGTATCATCAGCAGACCCTACATTTTTCTTGATTGCACTAATCTGAGAAGGTTCAGACATCTTCGCAAATGAACAAGTAATGTGAAGTGGAAATCATCAGGCATTCAGTAGAATTGTCACTCCCGACTTTTCTGATCACATCGAGTAGGACCATTACCACAGGACTGGCAGTAAGCTTTCCAATCTGATAGTACATTGCCATTTCTGACCTCAATCTTTTTTCTTCAGTCAGATTTAGCTGTTGGTTAGGGGAAGTAGATGAGAAGCTAAGATAGTCTTCTGGCGATCATTGGGTGTGGATGTTACACATTCCAGTACATCATGGGCCATCATTTGCTGCTTGACTAGTTAGTCAAAAAGCCATATAGTGACAGATTCCTAATGTGCAGAGTAAGACCAAGCATTGCCCCAAACATCATAGACTAAGTAGAATTCTGTCAGCAAATCCTGAAATGCCAAACCAGTCTGTGCCGCATCCCCTGAAATTTGTGCCTTTCTTTATGAAACCCATTAAAATTAAAACAAAAATAAAAATTAAAAAAGAAATAAAGGAAAATATATCATTATGGATGGTTTGTACCCATTGGGTGTTATTATTTAGATTGTCATAGTTTTCATAATGATTCCATGGAGCTACCAGGGTACCACTCTAGTGGTCTGTAGCTGATATATAGATGACAATAGTGAAGTTCATTTTTTCTTTTATGAACCACATTTAAGTGACTCAAGATCTAAAATCAATATGTGTGTTCATTACACTAGACGGAGAGGTCTAAAGGAATGTACGAGTATGAATATGTACAGTTGATTTCTGTACAGGCACCACCTCTATGTAGACATGGTCCAAATACAGAATAGCAGCCATAGGATTTCTAGCCAGAGAAGAGAACAAGCTCTTGGTGCGATATTCCTCACCCTTGTGTCCAATGTACCTTCCAACCTTACATTAACAGTTGTGGGAGACAAAATGTATGAGTTAGAGAGTGATCCCTATTTGATATGTTTCTACTTGTGCATTTTAGTGTCTGGTAAAGGTTGTTGTTATGTGTTGTAGATATACAGCTTATACATGTCTGAAATGAATGTGATTTTTCTACTTACATGGGCAGTTGCTATGATGACATAAGTAAATCGAAAAGTGATCCAATGGTCCCTTTCTGCATCACAGTCCTCCATAAAATTGCTTGTGAAAAGCTTTATATAATCACATTAAATAAGATCCGCTGATGCTGCCAGATATTGTACTTATCATAGCATAACCACAGTAAAGAGATTGGAGTACACAAACCTCACTTCTTCAGTTTTTTTTTCTGAAAGATTGAACCTGCCAAAGTTTTTTTTATATCAGGGTTTCAAAATGTCGGATATGCAATAGATGTAGGTAGGTGGTCTTTGATGTCAAGCAAAGATAAAATGAGCCAAAAGACCTTTGAACAAAGGGATATAAACAAGATGCTAGCGGAACCTATTCCTTAATAGAATCAGTAATTACCAGTCACCTTTGCTATAAGATTTTGTGTCAATTCATCATTTGAGAGTACTAATATAACTCTGTCGTTAGTGTGAAAATATATGAGGTTAATTAGCTCAAGCGTGATTTTTGAAGATAACAGTCAGAGAAAAAGTAAGAGAAATGAACATGCATCTCTGATCAAACACCCTAATTTGACTATGGTAATTCTACGTGCTGGACAGATTACCAGTACATGGCCTCAGAACAATGTACAAAGGTCCTGTCAACTGCAGAAAAGGGATACAGATACACTTGTTATACACCTGGCTGGAAGAAAGTAAGGTTGACAGAAACTAATACGGAGAAAAAGAATATATGCACCTATGAAGGAACTTGAAAATACTGCCTTGTGATAGTCCATATTTAATGAACAAAAAGATTTGTTTGTCCCCCTAGTGTAGGGTCCAGAGATAGCTCATGATTCATGAAGAGACTGCTGAGGCTGGCTTGGCCGGATATAAATCATCAGGTGCCTTCTGTATGACCGACCATGTGTTCACTCCTCCCCCACTGCTGTCTACTTAGAGGTAAGGAATGGACCCGGCACTACCAGAGGTGTTTAAGGCATACATGGGCGCCAATTACAGGGGAAGCTGCTTCTAACTTAAAGGTGAACAGTCACGTCTGTATCTTCCTATCAGGTTTTGACATCTTGCTCAGACCTTGGGAAGGTTCATAATGGCAAATCTTTGAAATTAGGTTACTCTGTCATTGCAATATTTCCTGAAACACATGACTACATTCTGACACTTGATCGGTCCTTCAAGCTAAATTGTTTTATCTATTCAGTGTGTGAACCTGAAAATGTGTGGTAGTAATTCATGTAGAGTTCTATAGCTTTAAGAGTTGAGAATATAGTACTGTGGGTGCTGCAGTTTTTCAACAAATGTGAGCTGCCTTAGCACAGTTGAATTCACCTATTTGTGTAAAAGAATTCAGCGATATATACATTAAGGAATAACCAGATGCTGGGGTAGGGGTAGATTTATTCAAGGAGAAAAGCGGCAGCAATCCCTCTTAACTGACTGACTGCAGGCTGCATGGGTGGTTTGCTCTGCTGATACCTTTTCCCAGATACAGCTGAATACCCACCTTGCAATACACAGACATGTTTAGAATGAATCACAGGGAATCTATCCTTTAAGCATTATGATGGGTCCCAGTGGGAGTGGAGGTGTTTAAGGGGAACACAGGCAGCAATTTATCCAGGGCACGGCTGGCTGCTCCTTGGTCTACAGCCACAAATCATACTATGGCCATGCCAGACTTGATTCTGGGTGGCCAGAATACGAGGGTCATGCTGAGATATAACTGAGAGAGAGAGAGAGAGAGAGAGAGAGAGAGAGAGAGAGAGAGAGAGAGAGAGCAATGCTGAAAGGGAAACTAAATAACTAAAAATAAATCACATCCCCTGACTGTTAGAGATGAGCATTGGGATTGATTCTAGAGCTGTTGCCTTGTACTATTTTCAATTTATTGCATCTACTCTACAGCAAGTTGGCCCCTGCATATTATAATTCACACACTTTTTTCTGATCCTATAAGTGTTCCAATCCTAATATCAATGCCTCATATCATGTTGTACACAGGAGTACACTCTCAGCCTTAGTTGTAAATGCACTATAAATATTGCTGCTGTGCAAACAGTAACATTTACTTCAGATCTTTGTTTTTATACCTACAGCAGCTACAACTGTATTCCAGAATAAGAAGTACTCTACTGTAAAACCCTTATGGTGTTCTGACAGTGTAGTACTAGGGGCTGTTAGAGAGCCCCCAAGCACCAGACACAAGAGGTGATGTGCATTGACCAATAGTAGAAGAGCCACAGTAATTATGTAGGAATTTTGTGTTTATGTTAGTTTCTCAGGTGGATTCTATAGTTTGAAGGGTGCTGAAAAAGGATACCGCTTCAATTTAGATTATTTAGGTTTTGATTGTTTAGCTAATTATGTAAATCAAGCTAATTGCACCTTCCTGAGACATTTTCTCCTAAAAGCATGGGAGTTTCATCAATGTAATGCACCTACCCCCATAAATCTGCTACAGGGAATGTGGAGATTTAGGGTACCAGCAACAGCTGCCTAGCAACAGGCGAATTCTGTGATTTTCTCATAACAAAAGGGCCAAGTACATTAGTGATGCATAGGGACGTGATAGATGGTATTTTGCGTTATTCCCAGTTTAGGCATCATGAGACCAGAGGTTGCCTAGCAACAGAGATATTCTGCCTAGCAACAGAAATATTGCATAGCAAACTGGCACCCGATATCTCCTTTTCCACTATAGCTTCTTTCTCATCCAATGGACACTTTTTCTAAGTGCCTTTGGATGTAAATTTCAATTGGCACCAGAATTTGAGGCTTTATGCATGGCACCTATTAATAACAATAACTAGCAGTAGTGATAATAAAAGTAGCAATATATCTATAGAGTTAGATATGGGATATTCTGTGAAGGTGAGATATAATGAAATGTACATATATATATATATATATATATATATATATATATATATATATATATATATATATATATATATCAGTTGTCATAGGTTGCCCAGCACCAGAGTTATTCTTCCTAGCAACAGAATATTGCACAGCAACTGACACTCAATGCTTCCTTCATCCTTAATTGTTAGATCTATACCTAATTCAATGGGAAACATCAGTGAGCAAAAAAAAACTACTCAAATGCCTCATAGGGGTGGAAGAACTACACTTCATGAAAGCCATACGTCATATGCAGTCACAAAGATAATGGGTGGTCAACATTATTCCAGTTTTGTTTTGGCAAACCATACTGAGGTTTAATTCAACATAATTCACATAGAAATATTGTCGGGTCGAGACATCTTTTTTAATATGATGATTCTCGATGACATTGATGAAGAGATAACTCAAGAACCCGTTGATACAGTTTTATATATATCTTTATTGCTTAGGCTTAACAATAGGTGTAAAATATAATAAATAAGTCCTTCGGTCCCATGATGATGATCTCCATTGTGCACTCCAGTATTACCATAGGAAATCTATGGTTCCAGGATTGGCGTGCCTGTATATTAGTTAACCTATAGGGTGCAGCACATGATGCTATATGGCTATGATATTGTTGCAGGAAGGTGGCGCTGCACAACCTACGTCTGGGCTGGATGACAGTCAGGGCTGCTACTGATTCTACTAAAAGGGATATGGGTAACCTGTCCGATGGGCTTGCCAGGTCTGGTTCATATGGGCCTCACTATGGGATAGCCCTGCATGATGGTTATCATACATAATGGTTATCCTGTGTAATGGTTATCCCTCATATACTCTTTATGTATTCTGGACTATTAGTGGTATGATCTACATATAGTTGTTTTAATGGGGCCTAATTGTCCAGAAAGGTGAAATATGGGTGGTTAATAGGTGGAGGCGATAATTTATATAGAGATTACTATGTGGTGAGATTTATTATGGATTTAGTGTATACATGTATTATGCTGACACTATGCAAGTCATGAAAGTAAATATATGTTTTGAAGTCACATATTGGATTTTGATATAGTATTGCGACTTGGTCTAGAGCGAGACAAAAATATGAACTGTTAATAAATGTGCAAAGGCCAATTTTAATTAAAATGATGCTTTTCTTTTCATGCCAATGTGACCTATCTATCAAACTGAAGAGATAGGTCACATGTATAGGTTAGTTACAGTGTTCACTTTATCTTCTGTTTCTTTTCAGATTAGTGACTGCTGATGCCACAGAGTACCATATGACCAGTGGCGGATCCAGGATTTGGGGAAAGGGGGGGCGCACATTTTGGCCATGGAATCTGCAGGGGTGGATCCAGGAGTTTGTAAAGGGGGGGCAAGATATGGTGGTGAGGCTTAATGTAGGGGGATGGCACAGTGCAGATTGTCACAAGCGCAGTGCAGCGAAACACCTAGGGGGGTTTGGAGGCATGCCCCCCAAGAAAATTTTGAAATCTAGACCTTACTCAATAGGCTAGTTTAGTCTTATAAATTGAGATATTTTGAAAGAAATATAAGAATAACTATCATGGAAAATGTCTCTGCATCACCAAATAGGCCATCCTATATATTACTGGATGGTAGCTGCCTCATCCCCAATCCCCCCATTCCTCCACACTTGGTCTCATCCTATTCATCTCCAGTCCAAACATTAATTCCTCCTCTCTTAGCCTTATCTGTCCTGATCTCACCCCAGTCCAACCATTCCTCCAACCTCAGTCTTATCCTGACCTCACCCTAGTCCAAAAATTGCTCCTACCTGAGTCCTATCCTGCCTTTACCCCAGATGCCATCAAATTCTGAATATATATATGCCCTTAGGGGATTATAGCCTAATGGGTAGAGCTATGCAAAGGGCCCAACCCCGGAAGGTAAACCTAAATCCCCCCCAGTTCCTCCTGGGCTCATGAATATTTTAGATCCAATACCATCAGAATTCCTCAGGAAAGAAACCCTAATGTTTGACTGGGCCAAAAAACTTCTACCCATCCTTCACCTATCCTTCCTGTCTCTCCACCTGTCTATCCCTCTCAAAACCTCTCCTTCCAACTCTACCTTTCATGTTTATTCTCTACCTCTCCATCCATCTACCTATCCCTTTCAATGCCACTCCATTTGCTGTCAATGCCTCTGCCAAGCACTGCCCTGCCTACCTCACCCCTCTTCTTATTCCTACCCCCTGCCAATCTTTCTCTTATCTTATCCCTACAGATCCGTTTCCCTGGGCTACCTATCCCTCATCTACATGTCCCTTGTAGCTACCCATCCCACCCATTCCTATCCCCTGCAAAGTGGGATGGCACAGTGGGAGAGAGAGGCACAGGCAGTTCAGTGTTCTGAAAAAAATTGAAATTTTCAATGTGCATTCTGCTGACTTGTGGGGATGACTTCCTAACTTTGGTTCTAGTAGGAATATTTGAAAAAATTTCTTCGCCATTGGAAAGCTTAGGAAGTGGGCAGAGAAAAATAGGGGGGGCGCGTGCCTCCGGCACCCCCCCCCCTAGATCCGGCAGTGTATGACGGGTAAAGTGGTGACTAACACTACGAAGCGCCAACAAAAGTTCTGCTCATCTGAACAGAGAGGTTTGACTCTTCCTGATATAAATGTTGATGATGCTGAGATTGAGCCTTCAAATGTGAGTGCCATTACAGGGCAGGACCATCTTGAAACCCGCTTTGTCAGTGAGGTAGATAGTCTAGCATATTTTCATAATTCTGTTGAACGATCACCCAAAAATAAGTGGAGTACCAAACCTGAAGCCAAGCGGAGTTCCCTGGATATTACTGCTCTGACATCTCAGCCAACTGTTAATATTCAGGATGACAATATTATGTGGTTGTAACCTGGGATATGTGTGTTTTATAACTAAAAATGAATACATGTGTATAAATGCATATTGAAAGTGTAGTTTTATATACATAAATTTTCAGACATGGATGTGCTTTTCAGGTACATAAGCACTGTTGATGAAAGGGATTTAATATCATATCCATTAGAAATCTTCCAAGTCTTGCCTCGATGCAGGGCCCCGGTGAATACATTAAACTAAACCAGTGAGTCTATTTTATCAGACACTGCTTACACGGATATCTGTGAAGACAAGGAAATAAAGTCCAATATATAAAACATCACATTCTTTAGATTTCTTGCATCCCCTTCTAAGTTGTTGCTTTTCACATGGGATTTTAACAAACTATATATTTCTCTAGAGCATATCTTTTCTAGTACTGTAATTGGATGTCTCTGGGAAAGGCAGAACAAAGCTGTTTTTGATATTTAGTAAAATTATCCTTTTTTGCATAAATATTGCCCAGTACACTCACAAACTACAGCCTGTCTCACCAGTTTAACCTTTGTCACCCCTTCAAAGGCTGACGCCAGCCCTAGAGTGCTGATATAGGCTTACTGTGATACAGCATTGATTACTGCTGTGTATTACGTCAGCACATATAGGCACAATAATATAAAAGTAGCACTTACAGGGCTGAACTCAGCCTCTTGTCTAGAGTATGTAGCACCATACATACAATAGCGGAGACATGGCATCATATTTTCAAGCTTACAGCAGAACACAATTTGTACCTTCACAATCTACTTATCTCGGACAGCTAAACCCATGATGCCACAGGTAATACAATACATGGAAAATGCAGAAAGAAGATGAAGTCTCCCAGCATTGGTGCTCTGTCTTAGAGACTACATAGGTACAAGAACAAAGGATGTTCAATCATCTCTGAAAACGAAGTTGCTGTTTCTTCTTTATTTGTATGATATATAACTATAGCTTGAACATATGGCCTATTTATGCTGGAGCAGGAGGTGCTAGGTAATAGGGCTGAGAGGGTTTTCCTGTTATACACTGTAGTCACTTAGTATCAGCCTAAGTTATAGTCAATGAGCCTCGTCTACCTGAACAGACTTTGGATATCTGAGAGGCCACAATAAGTCTTTGATCCCCTGACTATATTATCTAAATGCCTGTCCCCATTATTCCCCCATTGCAGCCTTTTTCACTGCTTCAATTTTGCCGTGGGATATTAGAAGTAGATCTAAAGCCAAGATAGGTATAAAGTAACAGGGCCTGCATTTCAGACCTCAGCTGGCAGGCAGGACCAAATATGCCTTTCTCTACAGGTTAGCCATGGATGTCCAGCATACTGTGTAACAGGAGCTATTCTACATAGAAGCAGGGAGAAATATATAGTTATTTATTTTTATGGCTTACCTGTGATATTATCAAAATATTGCTCAAAGATCATGTAATAGTAATTTTAAACTACCATAGGTGATCATGACCATCCTAGCTTGACAATATTCAGATGTTCACTACTGTCTGACATAATACCTCCTTTTTCCCTTTACCCTAAACCTATGCCGGGTTACTATAGTGATTATTTTAATAACCTATGATTAGATAAGGCAATCACTATTATATTAATAATTAGTGAACCTATACATATGGGAGTATTCTGACATAAGTAGTGGATTGTATGCAAAGTATAACAGCCAATGTGGCGTTTGGCCAATGCGGTGTTTGGCATGAGAGTCTACCACCACTAGCTATGGAATGATTGGAGTCACGTAAATCCCACTGTGATGCATATGATGTAAGCAAATAATTAGTTTATATTACATGTCAATAAGCCAATTACTAATTATTACTACCCCTGTCAAAAAGCTATATAAGCAGACCATAGCTTGCTCTGATTGGCAAGAAGCCAACTGTTCCATATTGCAGCTCCAAACCATTGTAGTAGAACATATCGAAGGATATCTGGCAACTTTGGGTCGAGATATCGTTCATTATTTCGACAACATTGTTTTACAGTGCAGAAAAAGAAACAAGATACTGCGTTGTAGCATTATACTGACCCTTCAAGCCATATGACTCACAATAGTAATGCATATATCATGTGGAACAAGCAGACTTTAACACTGGGCTGCCCTTGAAAGGTAACTGTGTACATAATCTATAACAGGAAAACCCCCTCAACTCATGTTATGTATCCCTTCCTGTTGTGACATAAAGTGGTGTATAGCGGCCATGTTTGTAATACATATCTACATGTGTGAGCAGGCAAGCAGAAAGGGACATCCACACTAGGCAGCACGGGTGACCTTTTTGCATGCCTGCTCACATGTATACAGGTGTATGGCCAAGGCAAACAGATTAGACACTATGGTGTATTGTCTGAGTACATCTTTGGTGTCATGTGGCTGTTCACCCTTATACAGGTCTGCAAAGATGGAGGCAGGATTAAATGAAGATCCTTTTTCTAAAGCCTTTTTATTGTAAGGGGTCCAATATTGAAAGTGCAACACGATAGGTTTCGTTCCTCTGTAACTGTATTTGGTTTAAAAGATGTGAGCAAAGTGTTTCTGAGTGTCACAGATTTCAGTTCTAGTGAATCTGCGAGGAAACCTCTTTCAATCGCCGTAGTTATAAGTCCAAAGGCGTTCATGCTGCCATCTATTTCTTTATGTCGCGTTATTGTATTATGAGTGGTATGATGGGTTTAGCTGTCGGAGGTAAGCAGATTGTGACAGATCAAATTATGTTCCCCTGTCAGCTGTCTACCAAGTAGTACCAGGTAATATCGTATCTTCTCCTGTTGGGAATCTTTATCCGTAAGACTAGGTGATATAAGTGTATGAAAAGCAAAAATAGACTTTTGACAAAATTGAGCAGGATGAGTTAGTTATGCAACAGATTTTGATAGTTAAAGTTGTTAAAAGCTGAGCTGAGATGGATGAAGAAACCTGTGGGTGGTACCAAGATGGCGTTAATATATGTGAATCTTCAGAAGATTATTAGACAATAATATGATTCACCTCAGAGTCCAGCTCTCTACCACCCTACTGTTCATCTTTTTCCCAAAAGAATGTAAAATGAAACATAATTATAATGGACAATACAATATAACGGAAGCGATAAGTGAATTTGTGATGAATGACTTTACCTATACAAGAACATCTTATCCCTAACAGCTTCCCATATTATATGAGACAGGTCATTTGCCTATTGATTATGTAATGGACACATACATTTCCAGTCTAGTGTGTGGCAGCATACAGTGACTGAGTTTGTTTATGGCCCATGGAACATGGAAAAACCGTTTGCATTCATGAATTGCACTGAAAGTCCATCGCCACTGGAAGGTCGTCATATATGACGAGTTTAGGGTTGTCAGAGGGTCGTCAGTTCTTCGTGAATACCCTAGGTAGTCAAACTGAGCACCTTGGCTGTACAGCTAGTTTGGGTGTGTGCCATAAGAGGTCCCCACTATTTATTTATGTGGTACAAATGATGTATCCTGGGGTGTGAATAGGCTCATAGATATACATTGTTCTAATTATAATGTTTCTATGAAAGGGGAGATATAACGAAATTTGATATATATCTACCTGTAGAAAGATGGAAATGTTTAAATGGAAGTGTAGAAAGGGAAATAGATCCTTCTGCTAATGACACCTCTCTTATGGATAGGGCTGGATTATAAGTCCATATCTATTGAAGGTCTAAGACATAGTAGATAGGTGTACTCACACAGCACTACATACTGTTCAATTGAACCCATGATAGTGGGGTCAGAAGAGTAAATAATGATTGATGGGTGAGGGAATAAGATAAACATTACAACAGAAAAGAAAAGAAACAAAAACAACAACAATATCATCGGTCAATTGTAAATAACAATACTAGGATAATTTCGGCACAGGCTGTAAAGGGTACCAAAAGTGACAACTTTAGGTTGTCAGTGATGACTTTAGGTCATCATTGATGACCCAAAAACATCACCAATGACGACCCCCTGACAACCTAAAGCTGGAGATTTAGGTATTGTCAACTTGAGGACCTTAAGTCGTCAGTATTGACGAGTTTTGGAGCTCCCTAGTTTTATAGTGTGAAATTCGATCCTATTGAAATGTAGATTTGTACATTTTATCATCTTTTTTTCCTACAGCTTCCTAGTTAAATGCATGGGAAGGAAAAGCTAATTACATCAAACATTGATGTTTCACTGCAGATAGTAAATACCTGCAGAGTTAATCCATTTATCTCATCAGGGAATGAAATAATGCTTTGATGAGATTCAACTTTCAAGACGGCCATTATGATCAGTGCATTATAAAGATCAAAGGCAGGCAGGTCATCTTGGTACCACTTACAAGGTTCTTCATCTGCCTTGATCTTTTTATCCATTTTCTTTCTTTTGTTTTTCGCTTTAAGACTAATTCTTAGGTAGGGTGTTGGTAGAGCAGTCACTTGAAGGGAAAATATCTCCCACTCAACTGTTACTGCCTTAATAAGAGACAGAAACCTTTTTCAGGCACTGCTCGAGAACCAAGATGGGTTCATTTATAACCATCCGAGACATGCGGGATGCTTTATACCGCACTCCTTGTCATAGTTTTATGATGAAGCCACGATACGATGAATAATCCAGACATTACCCAGTCAGTTCATGTTTTTCATATATGGGTACTATGGCATGACTTAAAGGTTGCTGTTATCTTTTTTTGTTGAGAAATGACAGGCTGATGATGTTACTTTTGTATGGTTACTGGGTACATAATCAGGAAACAGGAACCCACTCAGCCTGTGTTACATATTGCATCCTGCTCCAGTATAAAGGCTGTGTTTGTATTACATACTCTCATCCCAATGTGTCCATGGCCATGAATTGCTGAGACTTTGCACACCATCCTGCCTACTCCTATTGTTATTGCCTTTTAATGGTGACACTGATTGGTTTGCCTCAGGACAGAACTTTGTACAGTCAGAGGGGGAAAATACAATTTCAGCTGAGGATGGATGACCAATATCTGTTCTTCAACCAAATTAATTACTTTGCAGTTATTGTTCAGTCACCAATAATATCAGATGTTTTTTTTTTTTTTTTGTAAAAAAGGTCTCAATTTACCAAAGATATCCTTTTTTCACAAACACCATCAGCTGTGAAAT
Source organism: Acholoe squamosa (assembly GCA_949317995.1). Classification (NCBI taxonomy): domain Eukaryota; kingdom Metazoa; phylum Annelida; class Polychaeta; order Phyllodocida; family Polynoidae; genus Acholoe; species Acholoe squamosa. The sequence goes on along the minus strand of OX439043.1, from coordinate 81,334,075 downwards.
TTAAAATCCTATTTTATCACTGACTTCTTACTGGATTGAACCTGTAGTTGATGTAGTTATATGGTGGATGTTGTTCACTTTGGGTAAAAATAGGACCTTCACAACATGAACCTTCATTCTGGAAACCAAGCCCCACTTCAAAGCGTTGATGCAGTTTTCTTACTGTGGATGTCAAAGCTAAATTCTGTTTGGCAGTGAAGTGGATTAGACCCCTTAAATGGAAGTTTCCAATCTGATCTGGAGAACCTTGACTTTGAAATGGTTTGGTAAATTGCTACAAATTGAACATACATTCAGGGTAACATACGCATCTTGTGCATCTATCCAGCACCCTGCAGCTAAATCATAATTCAATTTCTTCCCACTGTGATTCAAACAGTCCTACTAAAGATGGACGACTGCTTGAAGCATTAATCAATCCAACATGTTGTAATTTAGAGATCAGATTTTGCTTCTGTGGACAATAAATTGATGTGATTCAGATGAATAAAATGAGGCAGAAAAAGTTAGTATAAGTATGACTATTGCTGTTCAGTACTGCCCACCAAGTATGGTTACTAAGCTGTCATACAGACCAGCATAGGAGTGATATAGAGTAGCCGAATGAAACCAGGATGGCCTCACTTCACCCCTCTGATATCATGCTACCTTCATCACTGACTTCCACCCTCTCTCTCTATCCCAAATACCTCTCCTTGACTATCTTATAGTCTCCCTGAAAGCTCACCATTAAGGATGGCTCACTGCCTTAAGGCGAGAAACCATTAGTTAAGGGTTAACGTCCTCCACAACCCCAAACTGCCTGTCCCCAGGCTTACAAGGTATCAGGGCAGACTAAGGCACCCAGGGGATGGATTTAGAGGATGACAGACAGGAATTGACACTGAAGTCAGGGAAAGGTGATAGAAGCTACAGGAGAGTGGGTGAAGATTGTTGGTGCAGGATGGATGGGATGAAATGAATTGAAAGGTACAGCAAGGATGATGAGTTCAATGATGCTTAGCTTTGACGATTGCAACATCAGAAGCAATAGATGTAAATGTAGAGAAGAGGGGACAGTAATACATCTAAAAAGAGACAGAACAGCTGAATATATTAGAGCAAGTGCAGTACTTACAGTACAGTTGAAAGTAGAATTGGCAGAGACCTTCAGATTGATGAAGAAAAGTGCGTAGCAGAAGGAAAGATCAGAAGCATCATTATAAACGTAAAATATGAGACATATCCAAAGTAAGGTATCAAGATTATGATTATCATTTAAGAAGAAACCATTCAGGTTTGTTGAGGCGTATATCCTATCAGATTCCTTCTGTATGGTTGACTGTGTGTTCACTCCTCCCCCCCCCTCCTGTCTACTTAAGGGTAAGGAATGGGCCGGGCACTACCAGAGGTGTTTAAGGCATACATGGGCGCTAATTACAGGGGAAGCTGCTTCTAACTTAAAGGTGAACAGGCACATCTGTATCTTCCTATCAGGTTTTGAGATCTTGCTTCGACCTTGTGAAGGTTCATGGACAATCTTTAAAATTTGGTTATTGGATTATTGCAAAATTTTCAGGAAACACATTAAAAATATCCAGACACTTGATTGCTCTATTAAGCTAATCTGTTTAATCTATTTAGTGTGTACAGTGGAAAAGGTGTGGTTGCAATACATGGGTTATATAGCTTTACGAGTTGAGAATATATTGCTGTCGGTGCTGCAATTTTTTTAGATCAAATGTGAGCTGTCTTGAGCACAATTGAAATCACCTTTAAGCAGAACAGAGGCAGCAATCACTCTATGGTATGATTGACTGCAGGCTACATGGGTGGTTTGCTCTGCTGATGTGTCACATCTCGCACATTCTAGACCAGAGTCTAAAGGGTGAAAATAATGATTTTCACCAAATCAGGTTTATTTGATGTTTGAATAGATGTATACCTCTCCTGCAATATTGTAGAGGATTTTATGACAAACGTGGGGTGAAAATCACCAAAACTAAGCCATTTTATTTGCGGTGATCGATTAATGACATCAGAAAGCCACACCTGTTTACTTTAGTTTGGTACCTAGGTTATTAGGTTTATGCCTAATACATGGCAATTCAGAACTAAATCCACAAACCATACAACTGTACTCTTGTGTCTCTTGGTAGGACTGACAAAAGCCCTGCCTTTAGGCCTGTCTATCCAAGATTCATCTTTCCCTGATTTATAATTTTGAAAATAATGATATCTAAATGAATCAAAAAGTAGAAAATAGCATATGATGTATTCTATATGGATGAAAAATAACCCAGGAATCCATTTTTGCGACTTATGACTGGTTAGGTGAAAACACATCACAAATAAGTTCAAACCAGCTAAAGATTAGCATTGCTGTGAAGCTACCTAAAGGCCAGTTAAGATAGTTCAGTGCTTATTTGTGTGTGAGAGTGGTAGGTCTGTAGCAGACATCTAGTCTGTCATTGTCTCGGGTGTCTCTAGATATATGTGTTTTAATGCCAAATGGGTATGACTCTATGTTGTTCTACTTCTCTGAGGGACTGCAGCATGAGGCAGTTAGAAAGAGGGAGAGAGACAGGGAGAGACGTAGAGAGAGAGAGAGAGAGAGAGAGAGAGAGAGAGACAGAGAGAGACAGAGAATGACATAGAGAGACAGAGAGAGACAGAGAGAGACAGAGAGAGACATAGAGAGACAGACAGAGACATAGAGAGACAGACAGAGACAGACAGAGACATAGAGAGACAGACAGAGACAGACAGAGACAGACAGAGACATAGAGAGACAGAGAGAGACAGATAGAGACATAGAGAAACAGAGAGAGATAGACAGAGACATAGAGAGACAGACAGAGAAAGAGGGACAGAGGACTGAGATTTGCCTAGTGGGATCAACCTGCTACAGGTAGGTGGGTACTGTCTGTGTCAGGACTCAATAACAACATAAGCTGTGATAAATTCAAAACCACTGCAGAATACTCATGGTGTAAAAGCTGTAATCAAACAATGTGTACATTGTATCAAAGCCATGCTGAAATGGAAAACAGTTGAAGACAGTTCACATTCCCTGCCTGTTAGAAATGGCCATTGGTAATGATTTAAGAACTGTTACTATGGATTGTAACAAAAGCCAAAGAAAATTGGAGACCAAACAAATACCAATTATACATAATATAATTTGAGGATGCTGAAAATGCCTATTGGCTCTCAATTTTGAGATATCGATAGGGTGCCATTTATGCTGAAAATCCCTCGAGGGCAATGATTTCACTACGTTCACCTATATAGTGCAGTCCAAACCTTTGCAACAACTGTCTTTTGTCATTTCTGGCATTTGTCTGGGTAATATCAATAACTTAAACACTGCTACAACTCATATTTCACCCAAAAGTGGCTCCTAGACCTCTATTATTCCAGAGGTCAGAACCAGTTTTATGGAATCTCATATATTCACAGTTAAAGTGCTCCATACGCATAGTTGTAGCAGTTTGGGTAGTCCAGAAACAAGAGTCTAAATTTGGATCAGGCCACTAGGGGTCAAGATTTACATACATCCACACCAAATAGCTTTGATTTCATGTACATTGCATTTTAACCCCTGGTTACGAGGTAAAAATATTGCTTCATTATGGTACAAAGGAGCCATCTTAAAAAGACAGCCAAATTTCCATGTTCATTTCCTTGCAACAGCGACTTCTGGATCATTTAGAGCGACCAGCCTTGATTTATGGTGAATAAGGTTGCAACTAGGTACATAGTAAATGGAAGACATGGATTGACCTCAGAGCAGTCATAAGAGGATTTCTGTGAAACAACAGGGCTGAAGTCTATGTAGAGTGTGTGGCTACACTCCTAGCACATATTTGAAACTCAAATGCAAGATGACTGTGAAGATCCACTTCCTTCATCTGACCTCGCAATCTTCCCCAATAAAGTGTTGCTTGGTCAGTGACATACATGGGGAGAGCTTCAAACAGGGCCTCTTACAGATGGAAAAATGCTACCAAAGATAGTGGTTACCTTCTCTTCGAGCAGGCTAGTAATAGGGTCTGAAGTGGGATGAGCCCAACATTGTGTACAAGAGGCATGCAAAACAGTCCAGAACAAGTGTCGACTGGCCAACATTTTGAGCTACTTTACTAATTTTACTACACAATACAGAGTCAAAGGTTGAGCAATTCATTAGATATGGGCTTGGAAATGGTGGTCAACAATAGATTGGTCAGATTTGATGTAAAATCTGCTGGTTTGGCTACCAAGGACAAAAATGAGCAATTCTAGGCTAGTATGAGGATAACTTGGTGTGTATCGAGCTTTTTCTGATCCTATGAGGTGTGTCAAGTGTTCAACAGGACACTCTCAGCCATAATTGTAGATGGGCAACAATTACCGCTGCATACAGTGGGTTCCACTTTGGGTCATTGGTTTTATACCTACAGCAGCTAGAACTGTATTCCAGAATTAGAAGTACTCGACTGTTAAACCCATGTGGCAGGTTGAAAGTGTAGTCCTAGAGGCTGCAAAAAGACCCCCCCTGGAATTATGGATACATCACCAGCTACAAAGATGTGAAAGGTGATGTGCATTGACCAAAGACTCCTGCTATAAAAACCCAAGACAAGACCAGACATGACTCGTCCCTCTACGCTGATCCATATCTTGGTAATTATACACCTGCAGAGTAATGGACGGGGTAGATCCAATCACTAGTTACCAATCTTCCCCACAGCCACCAATGGATACTTTAAACATTTGCTTACTCATCACTGAGTAGCCGTAAGAGAAGTGAGGACAGCAATGATCTGTGGGACAATACAATTGCTTTGGATTAACCATTGAAGTTACTCTTTAAACTATCCACTACCAAAGACAAGCAGTCCTGAAGACCTTGGCCTAGGGACATATGCAGTTTTAAAGGTCATACTTGAAGCTCAATGTTATTTAGGTTCTGCTTTATTAAATCATAATTAGGCTTTATTCTATATAATTCACAAAGATCTATGCAAGTGATGGAAGTAATTAAATGTCTTTAAATCACATATGGAAATTAATATGGCAGCCTGGAGGAACGAGGTGAGTAATCCTAACACTACACTCTGAATGACCCAGGAACATCTGGAAGTTCTGACACTTTTTTGGCAATCTGATTGGTTGATGTTGTTTATCAGGTCAGTGATAAATAAAAAAAAATTGTCCTTAGATGCATAGTATTTACCAATTTATTTAGTCTAGACTTCGCCTATACTTTGATAAGAAATTTTATTAGAAAACAAGTCTGGTGTCCCAGACTGCATCTCAGTAGGATCCATGGAGGTGAGGTCCCAAAATAGTGCCAAGGTGTTTTAGAGAGTTTCAGCCCTCACGGGGCCTCATCACACCGGTAAATATATGTATCACTATAACTTCTATTCCTGTTAGGATCGAGTTGGAAAGAAAAAATCGCATAATATGACATAGTGACTTGAACTGGCAATAAATGTAAAAAGTTTTAATTTAACTGAAGTTTTTCTCGTCAAACCAATGTGACTTATCTATCAAACTGATTAAATAGGTCACATTTAAAGGTTGTTTACCTTATCTGTCATTTATTTTTAGATGAGTGACTGCTGAATATCTCACTATCGTATTTCATGAAGTCGTATTATCTTCATTTACACTAGTGGAGTATGATTTATACCGGAACTCACACTTCTTTGTTTCCTCTCTTTCCAGAGTCGCTGTGTGGGTCGTGTAACATCCTGAAGTGGCTGTTCAAGATCATCTTCTGGCTCGGTTATTGTAACAGCCTCATAAACCCCATCATCTACGCCTGCTCCAGCCTTGAGTTCAAGCGCGCCTTCTCTCGTATCCTAATGTGCCAGTGGTGTAGGAAGACGCACTCCATCATAGATGAACAGTTTAGTCACTCAGCACTGAGATGACTCAGTCAGGAACATCAGCTTTAGGAACAAGAACAATAGGGACACCTTAATTAGGACATATAGTTATTCAGTGGGTGGGGCAGGGAGGCGGTTCCTGGTGCAGGCCACCAATGGCAGGACTCGATTAGAGCGGGAATCCCCGATAGCATCACTAAGACTTTTAAAGAACCAGCAGAGGAGTGATGCAGCAGATGAACAAGGAGGAGGTGATGATAGCTCAGATGATGACCACTCTGTATGGTCTGGTGATGGCGTTGGGGGTGGGAGTAATATTGGGGATGATATCAGTCATCATATGGTAGCTATTGACGAGGTTGAACATAAAGGTAATTTTACCTCACGTGGCTCAGCCTCCACTTCTGCCTCAGTGACAGTTGATTTCACCTCTCCACTAGATCAGCATGGGTGATAATCTATTTTAAATCATGTTTATTTCAGAAATTGGTAATGCAGTCACATAATTCTGACCAATCCTATGAAAGACATTTTATAATGAAGAAATTCCTTGCAACAAAGGTGACAGTTAGCTCTAATTTGAAATTAATTTCATGTCTAATGTCAAACTCATTAACACAAGAAGCCATCCTGAATCCTGTAATCATCACAAACACCTGACAGGATTTCCATTTGACATCAACATGCACATTTGAATGGTGCTAGTCAATGAAAATGAAACAGAATCTATCATCTTTGTGCCCCTTAGCTTCCTGCTATTTAATATATGCAACAGGGGCCTGACTGTCTGTGCATTCGACTTGAGTCATCCTTTTAATTTGTCATTTCACATCCACTACAGAAATTACTGAGAGCCCATTGAGAAAAGCCAAACATGAGAAGGTTCAGCTTGGATAGAGGGAAAGCTAGAAAAGCCTCATCTTATCATCTGTTTGCTAGCTGAGTAGTACCGTCACACATCTGAAACAGACTCCCTGTCACTAGCTACAAGGATATGAGAGGTGGTGTAAATTGACCAAAGTCTTCTGTGATAAAGACCTGACACAAGACCAGACAGGACTCTTCCATTTACACTGATCCATATCTTGGTAATGATACACCTGCGGTATGATGGACCTTGTAGGGCATGTTATTAGGCTCAGCACCTTCTTCTGAACCTAGCTAACGATGGCCACTTTGGCAATAAACTGACACATCACCAAGCCGTTGCTTTGTTATCACTTTTTGGAAGGTTTTCTGATGTCAATTGGATGTAAGTCATACAGGTACATTTAATTCCAGTAGAAAAATTATTCTATGTAATAACTGTGATAAACAGTGCTAGTCAATGATTGCACTCATGCTTTATTTACATTCCATGGACAAATGTTGACTCTCGGCAGCAAATATGTGCTTTTGCCTCAATACCTGCAAAACACTGCATGATGTACAGCTTTCAGCACAGATTATAAAGTGGTAGTACATTGTAAAGACATTGTAAACAACTGTCTTGGCACCTTTCTTTAATGTAAAACCCTCATTCCCACAACACAGACTCGGATTTATCTAAGCCACCATGAGCTGCAGGATGTTTTAACTCTTCAAGGAGGCTGTGTTGCTTAAAATCAGTATTTCACTTAATCCTATTCAGTATACACCTAAATAAAGATGCTGATGCACTCATTATGTTAAGCATTGAATAATTTGCTTACCTCTGAATTAACACAATAACTAGTTGATCAGTCAAATCGAGTTTTTGTACTTGTCAGCGCTTGCACAAACTCTACATCTTGCAACATTAGATGGTCTTGGCACTTACATTGTCAACATTAAGAGCCTAAAACAGGTTTGACGAGTCAATTCTGACAGGTTTTGCCTTGTTTATTTTATGCTTCACACTTTGAAGACCCAATTTTGTCAGTGTAAGAACATGTACATTAAAGAATCCAAATGTCATTATTAGATGAAGGACTATGCCACAATGGTACAAAGTAAACTGGTCCTCCCAGAGGAGATTCTCTCAACGTGAACATAGTTGGTGTACATAGTTATAGATACTTGTGCTCAGTTCTGCTGCACTTGGTTATAGCTTTATGATTCATGTTTGATGTCATTTGGTGTCAAATCTCCCTTTGATGGTTTTAACACATTCAGGTCTATATTGTTTTACACTAAATTTCGGGCCTTAGGGGGTGTCATTACCTTTCAAAATCTGTTTGAATCATGTTGATATTCCTACTAGAAGTGAAATGGTGGTGGTCTAAGCTAAACACATGGGTATAAAATCCCGGAATCCTGATTGTCCGTATCTATCATGATAAGGGAGATAACCACTAGTCATATGATATTTCTCATATGACAACTTGATCATGCACAATTACTAGTATGACATATATATATATATATATGTATCCGCTGTCAGAAACCATTATCATAAATAAGAAGGTCAATTCTGCCACTGATAAAAGGTGTAGGAAGAAATCTCACATTGAAAAATAAAGCCGAGATAGGATAAAACATATGTTGACTGAGAAAGACCTTTCTGTCATAGAATTCAAACTACTGATAAATATACATTTTCATAACTGCCGGTCAGAAACTTCACATTTGGCTATGGTCGGAAACCTTCATCAGAAACAAGATGGCAAACTGTGCCACAAATATAAGGGGCGGCAAGAAATTTTGCAGTCTAAAATAGTATCAGGATAGGATCAATTCTATGTTGGCTGAAAAAAACTATGCCTTTCTGTGATGGAATTCAAACAGGTCAATAGATGTTTTTATAACTGCCTATCAGAAACCTCCCCGGTCAGAAACCTCCATCTGGAAAAAGAAAAGCTTGTACTCTGAATTCCATCAGAGGAAGGTGTATCTTTTGCAGGTATTTAGATGTGCCCACACCATGCCTCAAACTTCAAGTGAAGTTCCCTTTTACACACTGTCTGCTTATGGAACAATTGGCTATTATCTGTCCAAGAGATTGAGGTTTCTGACTGGCTGACATGAAATCACATTTTTCCTGTTAGCTATTGTATAATATCACAAACTTTCAGTAAAGAAATTATAAAGGCATGTGTTTCTCTAGAAAGGATTAGTTAGATATTGGTTGCCATGCCATAGGGTATTTTTCCTTCAACAGAAATGAAGGTTTCTGTTAAATCTGTTTACTGCTGCAATAATTGTATCGTTTAACTATCCATGTTAATAGAAATAGATGAAGTGTGTCATCCTTCATAATCAGTCAGGATGATGGTATTTGTTGACAGCCAGTCAGAAACCTCTGGTTAGAAACTTTCATTTCTGAGACAAACGTTACATAGATAAAGGGCCTGAAAAGAATTTTTCTTTGAGAAATGTTCCCTAAATGGGTTTTGTCAACTGGAGGCTCCGAATAAGTCCATTGTCTATTAATAAGGACATAAAAGTAAAAGGTTGATAGAAAATACTGGGGTATCAGTATATCTGCCTGCCTACCGACATATTTTTGAGAGAAAATTGGTCAAAATTGTACAAGGGGTAAAGAAATGTATGTACAGACTTAAGTCATCTAAACAATTAATACTTTTTCTTGACAAAATCCGAACTACTGCCCAATATAGCACTCTGTCAGAAACCTTCAGTTTGTACTTGCATCACTAATATGAGACACAGCCAAATAAGCGGCGGCTCTCCTTTGAGTCAGTTGTGTTTGATGACAACTGGAAGTTGATGAAGTGAACAGACCTACTCTGGCTCCACAGTCACCATACAACTATATGAACAACAAGGTGTTTTAGGCACTCTAGATAATGGCCGTCTCTGTTATTGCTGATCCTGGGGAGTATTGATGTCAATAAACGGGGTCAAACTCAACATGTTGGTTCTGCAGTCTTAATTGCTCAGATACATCCAGCATAAGTCATGTCAGAAATCTTTACACATTAATGATGTAAAAACGTTCGTACCAATGGTACAGTAAACTCTAACTTAAGTGCATCTTGCACCATGGGTGACAAATTTCTTTTTAAATCATGTTTGTTTCAGAAACTGATAATGCAGTCAGATAATTCTGGTCGACCCTATGAGAAAAATTTTATAATGAAGGAATTCCAAGCAAAAAAGGTTGCAGTTGTCTCTAATTTGAGATTATGTCTGATGTCAAACTCCATGAATGCAAGAAGCAATCCTGACTCCTGCAATGATCACAAACATCTGATAGTAATTCCATTTGACGTCAATATGTGGATTTAAACAGCCGCTAGTCAATTCAGATAGAACAAAATCAGTCACCTTTGTGTCCCTAAGCTGCCTGGCCATGTTTCATTCTGAGCTCAAAGGACTGGGAGGATGTCAATTTGGGATGATCCATAGTCAATTATAGGAGACAGGGGTAGTGGATCAGCCTTTGAAACTGGAATGGAAAAGCCAAGAAAACACTTGCCTAGAGAATAGAGAAAGTCACTTACTTTGTCAATTAGTTCCATGGACTCTTACTGACATACCTTTCCAAAGCCTTATGCCTAAGTCAACTTACTTAAATATCCCTTGATAATATTTGAAATATGCAAGTGGTAGAAGAAAATGGTTGCAAAAAGGATATTTTCTATTGAATAGATAGAGCAATATAGAATAGTCAGAAAATCACATGGCCAAATGAGTGATAAACCTTTTCTTATAAACTCTTTGATATGGACAAAATGCGTCAGTGATTGACTGTGTTATTCATGAACAGAGGAGTAAGGGCTCAATACGTCATGTATAAAACCTAAACTGCCCGTGTTGATGGAGAGACATGACAGGGGTGTGTTTAAATATTGAGTGCCTCTTGGCTGCTCATTGATCATAAACTTCTCACAGGTGTCAAAGCATAACATCCATGCGGTAACTATCCTTGTTGATGTGAAATGTGTTGACTAGTATGCAGTCAGTTTGTCTTCTGCTGAAGGCACATTAGTGGCTGGGTTCATGCATTGTGTTGGCAGTTTGACATGTGTAATTGGGTAAATGACCGCTGTATGCAATTCTTAAATGGTTGAGGTAAAAGAATAGCCGTTATATTGCCTCATTAAGGTATACATATTGACTAACAAGAAAAGAAAGACATAGCACAAAGGTAAAAGAAATGAAAGTGAATTCTCAGCATCATTGTCCCTTAATATATCAAAGCAGACATGTTTGCACAACAGCAGAGCAAACTCTAGATAGCGTCAGAGAAAAAAAAACAAAGAGTGTTCAAACATCTGAGAAAAATGGTATAAAAAGTCATTACTTCAAGCACTGAAAGGCCGTTCTTCCTGCCCCTGGTTATGATATGATAGTCAATAGTTTCAACAAGACACCTTCAGGTCTGGATAAACCAGCGTGGCACTCACACACCAACAGTGAGAAGTCATGTCCAGGTCGTCAGAAATCATCATGCCTAGGCAAAAAAATAAAGGTGTGTTTCCAGTAACATGACTTGAAAAGGTAGGGTCAGTAGGATGTATTTTCGTGTTTTTTTTTACATTCATATAGGAAATGTTATGGCACATATCAATGGATCTATCAAATTCGTTATTGATTTCATTGTAAAATAATGATGGGAAAATGATAACTGTGAGAGAGGGAAAGAACTTGAAAAGGATACAGGAAAAATCCTCAAAAAGTAATGAAAAATTTCTTTAAAATATTAAAAAAATGAGACAAAATTCTTTCATCCCTGTTTTGCTAGGGCCGGTTGGGTTACTGGAAACAAACCTTTTTTTTATTTGGCCCTACAGATCATTGCTTATTAGGAGAAAAACAAAAATTTCCGGTAGCCAATAATAAAAAAATCTATCATGACCCACTGCATGCAGAGTTCCGCTAATCCTGTCAGTGACTTTCTATTACAGCAGTTTACTTTTAGCTTTCCCTTGGACTAGAGCTGGCAGATGTTTTATGGACACATTCTGTGAATGTTTATGAGGTTGACCTAGTGCTCCGTGTGTGGTCACGGTGATGCTTTATTTTTACACTGATTGAATTTAACCATAAAATGAACTATGTCTGGTTATAGAAGGGGTGCTTTAAAGTCTATTATGGCATGTGCATTTAGTACAGTGTTTTCTTCTTTTGTGTTTGTTCTCATCCTACCGTACATCCTACCTTACCGTAGACTAGTAATTCATTAACATTGTATCAATGCTTATGGCCAAATTTAAATAGCAGGGCCTTTTCTTAAAATATTCCGCCGTAAAACCAAAAATCATGGCGCTACTCAAAAACCTGAAAGGCAAAAATTAATGGTCTAATGTCTCCATTGGAGACCAGCTTGATGAAGTTAAGAACAGGCAATTCACAGAATTGAGGGCTATATATCTTCAGGCAAAAAGTGTGGGTCTGAAGGCCTGATCAGGACAAAGGGCAGTGATAATAGAAGCAAAGTCCTACAACCATGCAAATCTAAACAATATCCCACATATGGATGTCACATTAGAAATGGCCACCACAGCAGTAACACCAGATGGACTCATGCTTAGATCCGTGCACAATCGTCTTTCTAACCTTTATCCTGTTAAGTTTCACTGGGAAGGTAATTACTACAACTGTGCAGAGCAAGCCTATCAGGCAGAAAAGTCAAGGAGGTGTTTGTGGAGAGCCGATGCACTGGTGCGAATAATGTCTATGACAGATCCATACAGTATCATGTATGAGGGTAAAGACATCAAAAATTCAGTAGAATGGGGAAAAGCAGCAGAAGGAGTCATGTGAAGCATCTTGAGATCCAAATTCAGACACCCACAATGTAACTATGCCCTCTAAGACACAGGAAATTTAAAATTATATGAAGCTGGTTTTCACCCAGTGTGGTCGTGTGGGTTCCATCTTGGTCAAGCTAATCAGTGCATACAGGGTAACCTCAAATGCAAAGAACCTGCAGGGACTTACATTGTGTCGCCTTAGAGCCGAGCTCCAAAGAAAAGTAGAAGTTATAGCAGATGGTACCACTGATGAGGATAAACCAACCCCATTGGAAGGTGATGACGAGGGAAAGTCAACCAACTGACAATTATGAAGCTGTTGGAGCACCAAATGGAGCACCTAATGCAGCACCTGAACCAAATACCCCTCCACAACAAATGAGACCAAATGTTACCAGATCACCAGAAACATAAGTGTAGATTATATTAGTTCATCTTGGTTATGCTAACTTGGGCAATATGGACTATAACTCCAAGCGTCAATGTCTAAAATTTGGCTTGATTCCTATGGCGCTGAGAGGGGAGGAGTTGCGGCTGATTTAGTACTGCTGAAGGGTTATTTTGGATGCGACCTATATAAATTCACAAATCTATTGGTGTTAACAACTGTTATGGTCATCTTGACCCAGTGCCCCCGTCTGTTGAGCTAAGTGGCGTAGTAACCAGCTGACCACTGTATACAAACCAACATCATTAAGTATTTGTGATACTACATAGTCCCAGGTAGCAAACATGGTGTGGCCCGAGTCCGGGCCAGAGCGGGCTCCTGATGTGGGCCACACTGGGTTAACACAGTGGGCGCCCGATGGGTTTTGTCCTCAGCAAAGGGTCTGGGCCACACTGGGCTAACCGATTCGGGCACAGATCTGTTTGAAATTGGGCTCACCGATTTGGGCTCAAAGTGAGTTTAACATGGGTTTTGGTGTGGCCTAAAGTGGGCTGCCCGATTTGATGAAAAATTAGTGGTGACATGTTAAAAATTCTTTTTGAGAAATTTATCCAAAATCTTTTCTTTTTTTTAAAAGTCAATAAGCTACAAATCCTTGAGCTAATCTACCCCCCCCCCCCATCACCAAAGCAGTAAATGCAATATCTACCCAAGTGGAAAGGCAGAGCAGTACCATTTATTTGAATCAAACTCATTCAGCCAACACAAGGCACTTTGATTCATTAAAGTGACATTCTGGCCTCAATCTTTCCCCACTAAATGATGTAGGAGTAGAGAAGAGAGCCTTCAAGTTCATAATGACTGTACCTCTGCATATTTGCTCTTGTTCCAAGTTCAGTGCAATAGAAATGGTGTTGCCATTCCACTACTACTCAGATGACCTTGATTTGCACTTTTGACTAGAAACATCTAAGTATGTCCAGACTATGAGAAAGTCTGCACATTATTACTTCATATCTGATTTAGTAGTCTATTCCAGTTGTCATATGTCTAAAAGAAATAAGTTTGGTATGGGTAGTAGAATTCTGCCAGGAGTGCTGTGAAACCACTTTGTAGTGAGTCTGCCATGGACTGGCCTACAGGGGCAGGGGATATTTTTGGGTTTCTCAATTGCCTCTATATATAGTCCTCTTATACCTGGCCAGGTGTGGGACCTGTTTGCCCCCACACCACAAATACACCTTGCAAGCCTACTAGTACAAAGAAAGACATGAAGCTGTTCTTTCCAGGACTAGTCAGTGTTGCCTTTTACATGAAATATCTGGATCCCTACTATGAACCTACCTGTGTATTAATAGTATAGGGAAAGTGTCCTACAGCAGTGGTGGAGGGAAGGGAGGGGGGGGGCAGGGCAGGGTGAGAGGAGGGCAGGGCAGGGTGAGAAGAGGGCAGGGCAGGGTGAGATGAGGGCAGGGCAGGGCAGGGTGAGAGCAGGGCAGGGCATGTGAGCAAAGGAGATGCCAGGGCAGTGCAGGGTGAGAGTAGGACAGGGCAGGGTGAGAGGGCAGGGCAGGGTGAGAGCAGGGCAGGGTAAGAGCAGGGCAGGGCAGGGTGAGAGCAGGGCAGGGCAGGGCATGAGAGCGAAGGAGATGCCAGGGCGGTGCAGGGTGAGAGTAGGGCATGGCAGGGTGAGAGCTGGGCATGGCAGGGCGAGAGCAGGTCAGGGCAGGGTGAGAGCAGGGCAGGGCAAGGGTGAGAGCAGGGCAGGGCAGGGTGAGAGGAGGGCAGGGCAGGATGAGAGTAGGGCAGAGCAGGGCAGGGCAGGGCAAGAGCAGGGCAGGGCAAGGCAGGGTGAGGGCTGGGAGTGAGAGTGAGTGAGTAATAGATGTTTAACGCCATTTCGACAGCTAAGGTCATATTTATGGCGAGATCCTCATTACACAAATTCACAGAGGAATGTGTCAGTGCCTGCACATATGTGCACCACACACATCCTGAGGGGATAGGAAAGAGGAGAAATAGACCCTTTTAAATGGGCTAGGGAGGCCCAGGGAGGGCAGGGTGACAGAAGGGCAGGGCAGAGCGGGGTGAGAGGGGGAAAGGGCAGGGTAGGTTGAGTGGAATGAGGAGGAGATAGAAGGGGTAGGGGATGGATAGGGGAGGGACGAACAAAAAAGAGAGAGGGAGGGGGAACACTCATCACAGAGTTTAGAACAGTTCAGAAGATGAGGCTGCCCTGTCCAAACCCACTCTCACCCCAGACTGGGAAGACTTTATGCAGCTAAGTACCCATCTTGGGATGCCCATTTTGAGACCATCCTGGGCCCAATGTGGTTGCCCATTTTAAAGCTGACCAGTGCCCAAATCGGGCGGCCCAATGTGGCCCAGACCGTATGCTGAGGATAAAACCCGTTGGGAGCCCAACGGGCTCAAGTGGGTTTGCCCGATTTGGGCTGCCCTGTGTGGCCCTGACTGGAAACCCAGCATCTGCCGAACCTAAAACCCATGTACTGAATACTGCCCGCTTTGAACCACCTTATCCCGGGTAAAACCAATTTGGCCCCGAGCGGGCTTGCTACATGGGGTAGGCAATTAGATATAACTTGTGTAAGCAACAGGACAGATATATTAATAACTATGTTTGTCATCAATGTGTCACAAAAAAAAAATGAATTAGTGTATTTGATACGGGGTTGATAGCACTTTCTCCCCTTACATGATGCATACATGCATGGTAGGCCATATGAGCCGTATACCTATGTTGGGATCAGGGGGATAATCAAGGGGCTAAATCAAGCTTTTATCAGCGCTCGCCTTATTACAGAGGTATGACTATTTGGGATTCCCTACCAGCTGCAAAACAACGAAAACCAACATTAAGACTCTTTAAATCAGCTATTCATAAGTTCCTTGCTTGATAAGACCTACATGTATAGGCTCCCTTCTGGTTCTATCCCTTCTCAATGGATATGTATAAACATCCACCAATCATTACTCTATTCTTCTATTTTTGGTAATTGTGCTATTATAATCAATAGACTACCTGATATACTAGTGTAAACATACCCCTAAGCATCAAGGTATTGAGAGCTGCATTGTAACCTACCCGATAGGGCAAGGAAAAACTTCCTAATAAGGACGATTTCACTGAATAAAATCTGACTCTATTTCAGTAGGTCTTACTGCATATAAATTGCAACCAGCTAAGGAGGTGATGGCTGATTGTATTACAAAGTCAGACTACTGTGAAGCATTTGTGTCAGCAGAAATTCCTTTAGTGAAAATGAAGAACACTTGCTCAAGGCCTTATATGTTATGACTAAACCTTTGTTTAAGAAAGGGTTTATAATTGCATTTTTGAATACCCGTAGTATTCGTAATAAAATGCCTAGTCTAAAAAGAGATTTAGATAGACAAGGTATAGATATCATTCTATTTTCAGAAACTTGGCTTAATTCCACTGATAACGATGGTTTATATACTTTCCCCAGATATAATTTCTTTAGACAAGACAGAGTAAGTATTTTTGATGATGAATATATCAATTGTTCCATTGATACCTTTAAACAATTGAATAGATATAATGGTGACATTGAGATCTATTGGTTATTATCTGTCAATGCAAGTTCAAAGAAGTCAATAGTATGTAATACATATAGGCCGCCTGATAGCAATTTGACCAATTTCTGTGACACATTGAAAGCCATGTTTCTGCTAATTGATAATCCAGATACATATGATATATTTGTACTTACAAATTCGAATGAAAAAAAACAAAAAAACTTTATGTAGCGTTAGATCAATTCCACTTAAGGCAACTTGTAAATTCTATAACGACTACTTCTGGAACAAACACATGTACCGACTTGATCTTCAAAAATTGTAATTACAGTGTATCCTCTGGCCCACTGGACTTTCACTTAAGTGATCATCATCCTGTTCATATTACCAAATACCATGTTAATGTGAAAAAAAGCTACAGACAATTCTATGGGAGATCTTGTAGGAATGTTGATATGAATAAGTACCTCAGCAACTTGGGGCTCTGTATCGTGAATTTGATGCAACTTTTGGATCCAGGAGGGTCCCGAGGGGGTCAGAGCTGAATTAGGAATACAGATAGATACTTCTGTATGGGTGCTTATTACAGAATACCTGATCTTTCTTAAATACATGCTTGGTGACCATGGGAACCATACAAAGTGGGGATGTAGACATATGTCCCGTTCCCAACCACTTTTTCTTTATGCCAAGAGGAAAAGTATAATCTTTGCCTCACAAAAAAGTTCTTTATGCTAAATTGAGCCAATGGATGCATATTTCGAAATAGTTATAGCAATTCCCCTTATCTTTGTGAAGATTAAGGGCCATGGCCCCCCCATATATATTTTTGCCCTTTTTTAAAAAAAAATATTTACAACCCTTGCCACTTTGTTGCAGTTGATCAGATGGGTATGGCATGCTATTTTCAGTTTTATATGTAACACAGAGCCTTCCCCTTCAGGATCTATTCAGAATCTTGGCCAAATTCAGAAATCTATTTGCTTGATATCATGAAACCTGATTGATGTCAAGTGGTTGGGAACAGGATAAAAATGGCAAACACCCAAAATCTGAGGTTTATTCAATTATGTTGAGATATTTCTTTGCTAACAGATGGTGGAAGATGGGGTGGAATGAGCTGATTGATTATTGAGGGTTTCTAGAGTGGTAGCATTGTAAAGTGTGTCATTAGGAAGTGGTTGAGAACAGGACAACAAGTGGTTGGGAACATGACATAATCATTAAAGTGACCAGAATATTATCCATTGTAATGAGATAATTCTATGTAATGAGTTTGTGAGAGGGCGGGAGCAAGGTAATGGGTGCTTTTGCATGAGTTTCACCAGTGGCATCACTTAATGATGCTTTATTGGAAAAAAAGTGTTTGGGAACAGGACATAATCAGTACTGTGCCCAGGATACAATTTATTATCATGAGAGCATTTCATGAAATGAATATATTGGAGCACAGAGGGGAGGGAATGTGTACTTTTGAGTGAGTTTCGCAAGTAATAGAACTAAATAATATTGCATTAGAAATGAAGTGGTTGGTAACGGGAAAATAAGTGGTTGGGAACAGGACAACAAGTAAGGTATAGTATTTGCTTTTGGGTGGGTTTCCCAAATTGTACTTCTGAATATTTTTTCATTTAAAATATGTGATTGAGAACAAGACATCAAGTGGTTGGGAACGGGACAAAGTGGTTGGGAACAGGACAATTATTACTGTGACCAGCATATATTATTCATCATATTGAGATAACTCCATTTAATAGGTAGATGGGATGAGGGAGAAGAAATGAATAGGGCTTTTTTAGTGGGTTCCATAGGTGTTAAAACTGAATAATATTACAAACAAAAAAGTGGCTGGGAACAGGACACATCGGTACCACTGCCAAAACCTGTCTCAGAATAGCTTAATACATTATAGTGCCAGGGCAACCCCCTACTATGTTCTATTTTTTTTTAAAAGGATGTCTATAGGCTAATATAATGCATATAATGAAGAAAGTAAAATATAAAAATTATGCAAACAATAGGTTATTTTATTTTTAGTGGTTGGGAACAGGATATGAGCAGCCTGGTAAGTTTGGTAGCCCCTGAGAAGGGATTAACAGGGAGACAAAAGTAAGAAGGTTCTAGTTCCCCCTACAGAATCGCAAAAATCCACATATAATATTACTACCATACCTCCAGGTGTCTCATTATAGAAGATGCAGGGAGAAATGTGGATCAACACAGTAAAAGGTAAGTCCGGTAGGGAGTGCGTGGGTGTACCTTTTACCGTGTTGATCTAAAAATGTTCAATCTTTAAGGTTTTTCTTAAATGTGGTTGGGTACAGGACATTGCAATTTTCACATACCAAGCAGTACCCTGTTAGCCTGACAGCTTATAACAACATGCCTATGGGTGAAAATGATTGCCAAAGGGAAAGACGAAAAAGTTAACACAAAATATGGTACAAATATTGAATGTTTTTTTTTGGTTTTCTATGCCAAAGAAAAGGGCAAAAGGATAATAAACCTAAATAGTAGGTTGATCTATAAATTTTCTAAAAGTGTACACCTAGCCTGAGCCCATGGGCCAATAAAAATCTAAAATATATGCCAATAGGTTATGTACTGGTGAGGACCAAATATGAAAGTGGTTGGGAATGGGACAAAGTCAAAAGTTGCATTGAACTCATGATACATAGCCTTGGACATATTTTGATAATTGTAATGTCACTGAATATTGGGAAACATTTGAAAACATGCTAAAAAGAATATTAGATATACAATGCCCACTGAAATCCTTAAAGGTGCAGGACAAACAAGCCCCATGGATGACAAATCTTTTATTAGAATGCATCAATGACAAAAAACAGCTGATTTCTTGCATGCCCATTTAAGCTGTCGCTTTGCACCTGCAGTTTTAACAATCCTTTTAGTTTCCCTTCACAAGATAAATGATTATCAAAAAGGTTGCTTCTCCTCATGAGAATTATGTTGATAATTAATGTCAGCATAACCACAAACACCTGCTAGTAATTCCTTTCGACATCAGCATATGGATTTAAATGGGTGTTAGTCAGTTCAAATGAAACAAAAGCCTTTGTGTCCCTAATCTGTCTGGCCATGTCACAGTCTTGGCCAAAACAACTCTGCAGGTGTCAAATTGTGGGGAATTCAATGTTAATTATAGCAGACAAGGAGAGCAGATAAGCCTTTGAAGCTGGAATGGAAAGGCCAAGAAAACACAACTTGCCTACAGTATAGAGAACATCACTAACTTTGTCAATTAGTTCCATTCATAGCAGCACCCCCTGAAAAGGCTTAAAGTCACCAAAGCTAATGTGATAATCCCTTACAGGCAATCATGATAGGATAGCAGCATGCCACTCTCACAATAGTTTTGCCACAAGCGGTGAACATTGTACATAGAATCAGGTATGATGGTTGGCGGTTCAGACATGTGTACATACATGACAGTTTGTCTTTCATGTCTCTCAAATTGAGCGAATCAGCTCAAGCAAGGATAGGATAGGGCATGTAGAAATGACACAAGCATACATTCCATTCATGTCTTAACACTGTTTTCCAGTTGAGACAATATTGTCAGTCTGTTTTTGTCAATGTGTGTGAAAGAAACCCTCCTCAATGATGTGTTCATCTACTGGATAGGCCCTTTCTTATTGATACACTACCATGCTTCAACCAGAGAGCTGCAGAGCCTACTGGGACTGCATTGTGGTTTAAGATACAGTGTCTGTTTTACTAAAAGGCATATGATTATAACTGCTGCATCTATTAGGCATACTTCATGAAAAAGATGAAACTAAACAATTAACCACCATGATGTATTGAGTACTGTCTATTTGTTCACATTGTAGCCCCAGAGCAAGAATAATATAGGTTCCCTAGGATATGTTTTACATCATAGAGTCCTATAGAGCAAGCTACCCCCGTCTATCTCCCTTAAAAGAAGGCTACTTTTTGTGTTCGGTACTGAGTCCTAGGTAAGATAAGGGGGTTTATGGAGATGTCAGGAATCTTCATCAGAGTGATATCAAATGGAAACAAGGGGCCACCTATACCAAAATATCCTGCGGAATCCAAAATTTGTGGTATTGATTCTCAAAATTTGGACAAAGGTACCTAAAAATGATGTTTGATGATGAGAATATTTTAAAAATGTAAAAAAGTTATATTGAAAATGATTGGAACTTGATATAGATGCAACATGCTAATCAAAGTCAGTACCTCAATCTACACATCCCAATGTTTGCCTATCCCAACCTGACAAGTACTCTGCCTGCGTGTGAAATGTAAAATGTTTGACTGGCACATCTGTGATATTACCTAGCAACAATGTATCTTTTGAATATGCTCACCTTACATGGTACCCTCTGTGCCTATCTCTTAAACTGTTTAGCACCTATCCTCCTTGCTACCTATCCTCCAATACCTATCCCTCAAGCTCACTTTATAGCTTTCCTACCTATCACAGCTTGATCAGCTGGGATAGCTCACATCCAACCTTCATTATGATCTCTTAGTCAACCTATCCCCTAGAGAACAAATTAAACAGTCTACCTCAAGCCCTACTTGTCAAGTTGGGATAGGCAAACATTGGGATGTGTAGATTGAGGTACTAACTTTGATTAGCAGGTTGCATCTATAAAAAGTTCCAATTATTTTAAATATAACCTTTGTACATTTTTAAGATATTCTTTTAAGGTACTCTCAGTCAAATGTTGGGAATCAAGAGCACAAGTTTTTGATTCAGCAGGATTTTTTCGTATAGCTGGCCCCTTTTTTCCATTTGATATCACTCTGATCAAGACTCCTGACATCTCTATAAACCCCCTTATCCTACATAGGTTTCAATACTGAACACAAAAGGGAGCCTACTTTTAGGGGAGGGTAGAGGGGGGGCGCTGGTACACTGTGTCCATAGGTAAGCTCTGAGTTTCACATCCTATCTTTTGAAGCTGCTTGCCCAGAGTGCGATGGGCGAACCATGGCTCTCTGTAAAAATAATACTAAAATACTTGTTCCAAAGTTGCTGGAGAAAGCATTTGAAACCATTGAGCATTAGATTAAAAATCTGACACCTTTAGTGAGTAAACATGATCAATGTGTACAGCTGTAGAAAATAGTATGCCCGAAAGCAAGTACCATCGTTTAATGGTAAATCAGAAATGGTCTGCTTTACATAGGAGCCACATTTCTCAAATCATCACTCATAATATGAGTAGAAATAAAGAGAGCGATGTTATGTGTGATATTAGGCATCATTGGAAGGTGAAGTGAATTCTCTCCCAACATCTTACCATAGTATATCTCGTCCTATTACAGCATTCTATTCTATGCATGCAATTTATCCAATTATCAACATTTAAAATGATGCCACCTCCTTAACTCTAGCTTGATAAACCTTTCGTGCTTTGTGCCTAAAACTCTTGACGATGTATTAGTAGCACTGGGAAGGTTGTGCTTAACTTCTTGCCGAGAGCATGTAGCACCATATTACAAAGTCAGAAAAGATATGGCATCATACTTCCAACCTGACAGCAGACAGTGGAACATAATTTGTACTGTCACAATCTAATTATCTCAGACAGTTAAATGCAGCATGCCTCAGATAATACAATGCAAGGACAATGCAGACAGTAGATGAAGTAACCTATAGTTGCTGCTCTAGACATGTTGTGGAGGATTCAGACATAAGGACAAAGGATCCTTGATGTTTAATCATCTCTCACATGGCTATATTTCAGTTTTACACATACCAAAACTAAGAGCATGTTTTTAGTATACAATTGTTTCTTTTATATTTTTTCCCCAAAGATTGTAGGCAAATGTTCCTAGGGTGAATCCTCTTTCCTCTGGCTTGGTTTTATAACCTGGAGCATAGCTTTGTTAGTTTCAATATCTAAAGACATTATATAAATTTGAATGACAGATGGATCATACAGTGATTGCCCTACCTAAACATACTCCAAGTTTCTCTATGGTGGTTCAATATTTGTATGATATATAACTATAGCTTACACATATGGCCTTTTCATGCTGCAGCAGGAAGTAATACGTGCTACGGGCTGAAAGGGTTTTCCTGTTTCCCACCTTAGTCACTTAGTCTCAGCCTAAGTTATAGTCAATGACTTTCGTCTAACTGAGCAGACTTTGGAATCACCTACTTGCTGAGGCAATGCAATCATTTTAAATGGAGTATGGAGGACACTGCTGCCTATCTGAATATCCACATTTTAATGTTGAATAACAGTTACAGAACTTTCAACTGCAAAGTTATATATACACACAATTGTAAATTGGCTATAAATACCCCTGTAGGTAGGCAGTAGAACCACCTGTACCTATGGCAGAATGTTAATTTGGTATGTAGGTTCATGCCTACAACAGTTTCAACTGTATAGCAGAATAAACTCCTGTATATCCACACGGTGGGTGGACAGGGTATGCTTATTTTTACCTCAAAGTGCTTATAAGCTTTATGAGTCCTGAATATCATATTGTTCAACATTGGTTGGTACGGTCACTGTAGCAATCATATTTGAGAGGCCATATTAAGGCTTTAATCCCCTGAGCTATTTAATCGTATCGCCTGTCCCCATTATTCCCCCATTGCAGCCTTTTTCACTGCTTTGATTTTGCTGTGGGATATTAGAAGTAGATCTGAAGCCAAGATAGGTATAAAGGAACAGGGCCTGCATTTCAGACCTCAGCTGGCAGGCAGGACCAAATAAGCCTTTCTCTACAGGTTAGCCATGGATGTCCAGCATATTGTTTGACAGGAGCTTTTCTACATAGAAGCAGGGAGAAACATATAGTTATTAATTTTTGATGGATTACCTGTGATATTATCAAAATATTGCTCAAAAGTCATGTAATGGTAATTTTTAACTACAATAGGTGACCATCATAGCTTGACAATCAGATGTTCTCTTCCATCTGACACATTACCTCATTTCACTCCTCACCTTGATGCTTTGCCGGGTTACTATAATGATAGGTTGAGGTAATCTATGATTGGATAAGGCAGTCCCTATAATCTCGCTGAATCTATACATGTGGGAGTATATTCTGAAATAAATAGTGGATTGTATGTTACCCAATCACATCAGTGACCAAGTATAGTGGCAAACACACCAGTTGGCATGAGAGTCTACCACCACTATCTGGGGAATGATTGGGGTTAAGTCACTCTGATAAAGTGTAAGTGGGTGGGAATAAACCGTGATGGACATGATGTACGCATAGAATTTATGTTGAATATATGTCAATAAGCCAATAACTATTCATTACTGCCCATGCCTTAAGTTTTATAAACAGACCATAGCTTGCTCTGATTGGCAATGTGCCAACTGTGTCATGCTGCAAACCCAAGCTTTAGCTGTAGGCAAAGACCGTTTGTGAAAATGACAAATACACTTGGAAATGCCACTGATAGAAACATGTAACCTCTGATAGGATTCTTTTTTTCCTGATTGAGGATATATTGTGTGTAGCTATCTTAACTACCTCTGATATTGCCTCAGAAATACAATAATGAATAACAAAAGAAGAAAAAGAATAAACGTTCTTGCACAATTGGCAATAAACAAAAAGCATTGACTATTGCAATCATTTTCAGTCTGATGATGTTATCTGAGAAGCCATTAAGCAGTCACTCCCCTGTGCTTTTTAATCTAATAGCCCCCATTTCGCCACCACAACCGTTTTGCTTTCCCAGTAGTAGATCAGAAGCTGAGATAGGCATGCAGAAATAAGGTCCCATGGTTCATAATTTCAATTACATATAGCCTCAGTATTTCATTACCTGATAATAGAATAGAAGTCAGCATAAAATTCTATCTTTGCTGCTCATGGAGGTGAGTGACACAGGGAGATTCTCAAATATCATACTCACCTAGTAGGATAGTAGGACAAAGGACAAGTGCACTTGGATAGGACAACCAATGGTTTACAGCAGAACCAAAAGGCTTAGCACCTTTCAGTCGTCATGGTCCTGACTGTGAAATGTGAATGATGGCTTTGAAATGTTCCATCTTGTTTAACTATTTACATATTTAGGGGGACTGTGATTAAATTGAACATGTATTTTACAATGAAAAAAATTATCTATGTTATATGTGACATGTACTGGGAAAAGGGACATTAATGCACCCTGCACTAAGGGCCCTTTTCGCAGATCCTGTCACATTTATTGAAAGTACCATCTACCTACGTTAATCATTATGATATATTATTGATCGCTGTATACATCAAACCTTACTTTACCATGTACCATATAGGTGCCTAGGCTGCACCCTAATACCACATACCTATACCAGGGGTGTGGCCTACAAACACATATATATGTCGCACTATCATTAAGATCCATACCTTACGGACTCTTTACTATTATGCTGGAATATACACCTTTATGACACACTGATACAAGGTATTGTCCTTTCGATCATATCTACATAACTGATAATAATAGACTATCAAGATATGACATCTATACCAATGGAAGTTAATGAATGTACCAACCAATGGAAGTCAACTGAATCAATCAATCTCTTTCATTTTCACCCATCAAAGGCTACACCATGTATTCTTATACCACTATTCTGCCACCTCCCTTACTGTTATGCCCTCTCTTACCAGTGCATTATGAGAGCATATACGCACATGTGCATTTTTGGGATTTTTGGATATACTTTTTCGAGGTCAAGTTGGACTTAGAATATTTTGGGAAATTTGGGAGACATACAATTTCAGTCTCGCCATAGTTTCAATGTGAAAAATCGTCCAAACCCGTACGAGGATAGAACCCCGGCCGCAGTGGTGGTAGGCGAAGGCCTTAGCCATAGCGCCACACTGAACGGTGAAGAAATCCAATGCGGAAATAAATAAGACCTTGACCCGATAGGTACTGCATTTTCGCACTCACTTTTCGTCTTGATTCCAAGCTTGTCATGTTATAATATCGAAATTCCAAGAAGTTTTCGATCCATAGAAGAGGATTGCGTGCTAATTTTCTCCATTTTCTTCGATATAAATAAGAATCCATTGATTTTCCCAACGTATGCGAGTCGCAGTCCGGCCATTCCCACCCGCCTCCTTGTCCGGCGAAAGTGTGTCAGTGGCCCGGATGTAGATATAGGTCATCCGCTCGTCGTACGAGGAACACGGCGAAAATTTCGGACCGGTTTGGAAAATCAATGGATTCTTATTTATTTTGAAGATATCTGACATATCAAGCATGGAGTACTCATCTACAGTGTCTAAGGATATGTATGTTTTAATTTGAAAACTTGTCATGGTTGGATTCGATACGAAATGTGGGTGTAAACACGGCGGTACCTCTCCCTGCAAGGAACAAAAACAATGGCTTCGCGCAGAGCGCTGACCCGGGCCGTATCGCTTGCTTTTACAAAATGTCTTCTCGTGGCTATATTCTGTGGATATCAGGTAAGAAATTAATACAAAATGGAGGAAAAGGTGGTATAAATGCAATATGGCATAAATATGGCAGCACACGGGTGGTATATTGACGATATTGCACTCGGCCTAACGGCCTCGTGCAATATTCGTCAATATACCACCCTTGTGCTGCCATATTTATGCTATATTCCATTAATGTATTTCTCTCAGTGGGTGTTAATTATATATGTAGGTCCTACACTGAATCTGTAAGGTCGATATGACTGACATGTTTATGCATAAGAGATGTTGACCAGTTATTTCATCTCTTATTTTCCACACATGTGCAGGTATTATTCTATGCAGGCATTGAGGTAAAGCTATCCTTAAAAATGAAAAAGGAAAAGTGATGTCCCACTGATTTGTCGCTGAATATAATGATTGGCAATTGTCTTTCTCAGGTAAAGCTCCACTTTACCAATGAATGAACAGCCATTTATGTACATGATGGGTTTATATACATGATGGGTTTCGATATGGGGCGCACAGTGAAGTTATCCGTGCCTGAATGCTGGCTTCCTGGGTCGCTCACCATGTCAGATTCATGCATACTTCTTCGGGAAATCCCGTAACGAAATTGCCTAAACTAAATTACTCCTTCAAAGTTCCTACTATGGGGAAGCTTATAGAACATTAGCACAGTAGGGCCTAACCATAATTAACAAAAAAAAGGGTTGTTTGTTGGTGGATCGTGTCAACCCTTCATCCCCTAGGGCCGGCAATATAAATGCACAATGTGTATGTTTATGTTGTCAAACAAGCAGATTTTAACACCGTGTTGCCCTTAGAAGGTAACTGTATACATGATCCATGACAAGCTCCCTCAGCTTACTTTACATATCCCTTCCTGCTGTGTATAAAGCTGTATATAACGGACATGTTTGTTATCCGTACGTACACATGTCGTCAAACCTAACCACTAAAGTGAATTGCCTGAATTCTCCTTTGGTGTCCTGTGCCTGTTTACCCTTATACAGCTATACATGCAACATGAAGGCAGGATCGAATGACGCTTTCTAAGCCTTATAAGTGTAAACGGTCCAATATCAAAAGTGCAAAACACGATGAGTTTCTCTGTTATTGTATTTGATTTAAAAGACTTGAACAGAGAGAGTGTTGGTTTTGAGGGCCCTAGAGCCAGAGGCCTCTGGTTCTCTGTAGCAGTTGTGTGAGGAAACCTCTCACAGGGGCTGACGATATAAAGCCAGAGGGGTTCATGCTGCCGTCTATTCATCTATGTCCCATTATTGTATTATATATGGTATGATGGGTTTAGCTGTCTGTGGTAAGCGGATTCTGATCATATAAATTGTGTTCCCCTGTCAGTTGTCTACCTTGTAGTATGGGGTCATATCATATCTTCTATTGTGACAGGATCTATATACGGCAAGGTGATATAACTGTATGAGAAGTAAGAACAGACTCCTCAGACTAAATTAACCAGGATGAGGTAGCAAAATCGACCGGTTTTGGTAATTTAAATTCGGTAATATTTAATGTCAGATGTAGGAACAATGGAAATATATGCAAACAGAATACAACTGAAGTGTCACTAATACACTAGACAATAATCCAATTTACCTCAGAGCCCACTTCCCTCCATACCCTATTTGTACAAAGTACATTTTTCCAAATGAATCTAGAAAGCAGTATTAAAAGAGCCAACTAAATATAATGGATATATTGAGTAAATTTGTGATAAAAGACCTTACCTATGAATATGACACCTCATAGCTTTTCATGTGAGGCAGGCCATTTGCGTATTGATTATGCAATACACACATACACACATTCTCTATTAGGTTTATGGCAGCATATTGGGACCCACGGAACATGGTTAAGCATAATGTATTCATAAATAGAAATTCGATGCTATTGAAATATAAATGTCTCCTTTTTTATCCTCCTCTTTTGCTGCAAAACAGGTTCCTTGTCACATGTATTCATAGAAAGGTAAAGGAAATAACACTCTGCATTGAGGTTTTATTGCATTAAGTAAATGTGTTTGGGGGTATATGGTGAGAGAAAAAGATATCCTTTGGAATTTTTCAAAAATGTTAAGTATTAGCTGAGAAAATCAAAAAAGATGCAACCTTAATACTATTAGATATAATAGGGAATGAGTCACCCTGCCTATGAACGTACAGCACTGGGGAAAGAAGCTCACATGGACCCGAGTTGGCCTCCTGAGTGCAGCCAGGTGTGACTGTATACTGCCTCAGACCAGGTTGACTCACTATACGCCCTCTCAGTTAGACCTTATGAAATGCATTTGTAGAAGTATAAATTAACGGATCTATATATGGATACGTCACAAATTCTAGCTCTCCCCTGTCCTGTGAATGAGTAGATAGGAGAACCGAGCTGATATGGTGATATATGATTCTGCTGCAGCTTGTCAACGTCAAAATACCTTTTCACTTTTAATAGCGATACAATTCCAGTTCTCACACCTATTTATAGCTGCCTATGTCCTTAATGACATTAAAGCTGTCCCAGATACCTTTGACCCCAGCATCAGGGTGCTAATCACCACTGAATATATGGGGGGTCAGCTGGCTCTGGTCCATGCTATGGAGTGGTATGGCTGTTCAGGTAACATCAACTTTACAACCTCTAGAAGGGTACTTTCCCTGAACTCAGCAGCTTTTCCTTATAGGTGTAGGTGGAGTCACTCCTTTCCCACCAGGAACTCATTATTTCCTCCAGATTGATACATTATTGAGGGAGATATACTACTTTTACCGAGGCATGATAGCCGTGTGTCATCCGACTGTGCCTTCAGTGCAATAATTCCCCGGTTTGAATTCGCATTGCTACATTCATATGTGCACTCAGCCACTATAACGAGCAGTACTCATAAACCCTTTAAAGTGCAGTCGATGCATGATTCCCATTAGTCATCATGATGCATGAATGCAGAACTGTTGAGTCAGCCATAGTGAGTTACTTGCCAGGGTTGCATCAATGTATCAAGCCGCATGTAAATGTGATGCATTTCAATCTCAAATGTGATTTTACACCAAGGTAGTAAGCTTCCTTTAGAGGGTATACACTATAAGTGCAAACCCAGTGCGTATGTCTTATATCCTGTATGTTTGGCAAACATTGATTATAGTGGTAACCACCAGTACCTAAATGGGTGTGGACAATGGACACATTGATGACTTACATAAACTTCCTAATTATAGATCAACTAAAGGTTTCCTAGTTTCGAATCAATCATACCAAAGTGTTAGCTACCTATATAAGTTCTCAGAGCCAGAGGAGAGAAAGCACTCCTGTTTGTACAGAACCCATAAGGATTCTGTCTCCACCAGTCGCTGACCTGGCTTTATATAGCCACAGGGGTTGGGTGGCTACCCCTTGGGTCTAAGTTGGGATGCCCGGAGAGGAGTGCTGCCACCGCTCGCCCAGCGTAACCGACCCGGATCCAATAGTCTGCTCCACTCAGGAACTGACCAACTTTTACCTATCTAATGCTATCACTAACCGTGCCCCTACAAGGTAAACATACAATGGCGATTAGTCAGATATGGGTATTGAAGTGGATCCATATTAAGTACACAGATTACCTTTCATCTAGATTGACCCTTTGACAGTTCAAGATATGCTGATATCTGTAGAAAAAGCATACAGCATCAACAATCACCATTGCCCATAGCAACATCCAGTGAGTGTATTTGCAATTGCTGCATTAATGCAGGGGTTTGGCAAACCTGTCGATTGTGTATGATATCTTCATTCACACATGACTCTGTGATGGCCTCAGGAAAACCAGAGGCAATCATGGATTGCTGCTGTATGCAGTCCTAAATATTGTGGCTCCAACAATAGCTGCAGGACAATTGTGTGCGTGTGACTTGATTGTCAATCCACCATGTGGCTATTTACATCAGCAGCGGCGCTGATCAGCAGTTGTGAAACACAATGGATGAATTGGAGAGTGATCCCTCTTCGATCTCTTTCTGTTTATGCAGTGGTAAAGATGTTGGTTTAATTGTAGATACAGAAGGCTGCATCATAACTGAAATTAATGTGATTATTTTATTTACATAAGAAGTTGTGAGGATAGTACTGTTAGATTACGGAGCTTTCCCACCATTCGGTCTTATCCCTTTACTGCATGACAATACTTTATAAAGGTGGATTTCGGAAGCTTTATGTTAACGACTGTAAAATGGTAATCTGCTGATGCCACTAGACATTGTCCTTATCCTATCATGCAAAATAAAGGGATTTAAGCATACAAATGCCCCTTTCTTTTTTCTCAGGGATTGAGCCTGCCAAGTTATCCTTGATGTCAGGGATTCAAGGGCAATAAGTAATATAGGTCGGTAGGCAGTCTTTATGGAAAGCCAAGAACATGCGAGAACAAAAACAGCCAAATACCTTTAAACACAGAATATTATATTATGGTATACTCAGCAAAATAGTCAAAGTGCATACTTTATTAAGAATAAAGGCCATAATCTCTAGTTTCAGGTGGGAAGCCCCATTATACTGAGTGGCTGAATCTCTCTATTACCACCCATTACTCAGTAACAGACATCTACAGGGGTACCCCTAGCCTCTGTATTGCACATTATACCATGATTTCTGGGTTGCTCAGTGCTTTTTGCTGGATATTCCCATGCACATACCTGTCGATATTGCACACCCTGTAGGCTGTGACATCAATTTTGTAAGGCTGCTGTTATCCATGGATAACCTGCACACCATGCGGTTATCCATGGATAACCCGCATGCCTCTCATGTCCTTCCATGTCATATGTTACATGTTAAAACCCACAAAATTTTCAAGGCCAGGGCAGGGCTTGAACCTACAGTCTCACATCCCAAATCCAACTCCCTATGCAGTGCGCCACAGGGACTGACGAGAGACGGTATGTGTTTGCTTGGTAAGCTTGTAGAGGTAGGCGGGACAAGTCCAGGTCCGGGCATATATTTTGTTCCCTACTGTCCGATTATCAAACATAGCCAAGCCAAGACAGCTGCTGAAGGAGGAGATGCGGTGGTCTGGTGGTTAGCGCATTGCGCTCAGCCGTTAGAGGTACGCGGGTCGAGTCCCGGTCCGGGCGCGTCTTTTTTCGGCGTGTGCGCTGTCACTATCCGCTGCCGGGCGACAAGGTGTATTATACAGAAACATTACCGCGAGAAGCTTTTTTTTTAGCCGTGTGCCGCTGCCATAACCGCGAGACGCATTCAAAGCAAGCTAAGACGAGACAGGCGCTGTAGCTGTCCGCTGCCAGGCGACGAGGTGTATTATACACAAACGCATTCAAACAATAGCAAAGCCAAGCCTAGCCGGGCGCCGAGGTGTACAAACAGTATTTTTCACCGTGTGCTGGGGCTGTCACTGTCCGCTGCCAGGCACAGAGGTATATGTACCGATCGTGTACACACAATGGCTGGCTTCGAGTCCCGGGAGAGGGGGAATAAATTTTGTTTACAACTTGAATTTATTGGTATTCTATTGATTATTTATTGGTTTTGTGGTATAAAAAAGGTAGTCAATGGATAATTCATGACTCATGTGTGTTAGCAAAGGCTAATTATCCTTCACTAACACACACTCTTCATGAATTATCCATTGATTACTTGTTCACTAACACAGCCTGTGTCTGAACCTCCCTATTATCACCCATCTATCAGTAACAGACCACTGCAAGGGTGCCCCTTGAGTCTCTATTACACAGTAACACAGCCTGTGTCTGAACCTCCCTATTGCAACCCTTCTATCAGTAACAGACCTTTACAGTAGTGCTCCTTGTGTATGTATACTAGACTAACACCCCATGGCTGTGTCGGTGACTGTGCTTTGCTGAGACTCTGCACACCATCCTGCCTACTCCAATTGCTATTGGAGACAGTGATTGCTTTGCCTCTGGTTAGAGCATTGTGCTGTCAGAGAAGGATGTCAGTATGTGCAAGGTGAGCTAAGGATGGATTATCAATATCTGTGGCATGTACTGGAAAAAGGGGCCTTATTGCACCCTGCACTAAGACCCCTTTTCGCATATCGGGTCACATCTGTTGTTCAACTAGATTGATAATCACTTTGCAGGTATCCTTAAGTCACCAATACTATCAAATGCTTTTTTGTGTAAATTTTTCAATTGTTTTAGTGACACCCATTTTTGCACAAAACCACTAAGCCATCCACTCTGAAAAATGAAATTATATTTCTATTGTTGAATTCTTACTGAATTTAACTGGTATATCATTCAGTTATATGGTGGATGTTTTTAATTTAAGATAAAATAGAATCTTCACAACATGTACCTTTATTCTAGAAACCTCAAAGCTTTGGGGCATTTTCTTTACTATGGATATCAAAGCTAAGGGATGACCCTAGGGCAGTGACCTTGACAAGGCCCCTTGAATGGAAGTTTCCACTTTTGTCAGAAGAACCTGGATTTTAAATGGTTTGGTAAATTATTACAAATTGACCATATGTTCATTGTAACATGATCACATGACTGCTTGAAACATGAAACAATTCAGCATGCTGAGAGTTAAAGATCTGATTTTGTTTTGGTGGACAAAAAATTGAGGTGATTCAGATGACTTAAATGCGGCAGTAATAGTTAGTCTATGACTGTTGCCGTTTAGAACTGCCCGCCATGCACACTTACTCATCTGTCACACAGACTGGTATAGGAGTATTATAAAGTATCCCAGTGAACTCAGGATGGCGTCACTTCACCAATCTGACATCTACCCTCTACCTTCATCACCCAGACTTTAGCCTATCTCTATCCATCTCTCTCCTTTCCTACCACACTGACTCCACTGAAAGCTCGTCATTAAAGATGGCCCACTGCTTTAAGGCGAGAAACTATTAGTTAAGTGTTAACATCCTCTGTGTCTCCCTACACTGCCTGTACTAATGTATATAGTCCTCAGGCTTACAGGGTATCCAATTTAGAGGATGCCAGAGTAGCTGCTGGCTGCACCAATAAGAAGCCACCCTCAGGGATCTGTACGACTCATGTTGGGTATACTACTAGGTACAGTATTGACACTGGAGTGGGGGAAAGGTGATAGAAGCTACAGGTGAGTGGACGAATATTGTACAGCTCTGTGCTCAGTGAGGGTGGCTAGGATGAGATGACCAGACATGACTCTCCCTTTTACACAGATCCATATCTTGGTAATAATACCGCTTCAGACCAAGTAGGACTGGTCACTTGTTGCCAATCTTCCCCACAGCCACTAATGGATAATTTGGCCATTTCCTGACTCATCACTGAGTATTAATACGGGGAGTTAGAACGGCAATAATTAGTGGCCCAACACAATTGCCTTGGACTAACCTTTGAAGTTACTCAATGAATTACCAGCTACCAAAGAGAACCATTCCCAAGACCTTAGCCACGAGATGTGTGCAGTCATGAAGATAATGATGCTTGAAGGTCAATGTTATTCCGGTTCTGTTTTGGTGAATCACACTCAGGTTTTACTCGACATCATTCACATAGAACTCTGTAAGTAATGGAAGTAAACAGATGTCTTGAAATCACATATTGGATTTTGATATGACACCATGACGTGGTCTAGAACAAGAAAATATATGAATGGGCAATGAATGTGAACAGTCCAATTTGGATTAATGATGTTTTTTCCTTCATACCCATGTGTCTCATTTCTTGCCAATGTGATTTATCCATCAAACTGATGAAATAGGTCAAATATATAGGTTGGTTGCACTGTTTACCTCACCTTATCAGATGAGTGACTGCTGCATATCTCAAGATCAAATTTCATGAAGTCTTATTATCTTATATACTGAGCGATGTATGGGCCTATTTTGTTTTCGTTTTTTTTTTTTTTTTTAGCTTTGGGGAGCTACAGGATATAATGTAGCTCACCATTCTTCTTTTTTTAGTCACATTTGATAGAAAACATCTTGAGCTTCAAGCAGAGGGCATATCTATGTATATCAGCCTATAACTAGACAAGTTACGGAGGCTCGAAGTTGGAGGACACACCAAAAATGCCCTTTTTTAACCAATCTTCCACCATTCCCACAATTTTTTTCATCTTAGTAGACAGTTTTAGAGTGTCATAAACCTGTTTAAACATTGGTAGGAGGTCATAGCCATCTATTAAAAATGCTTTCGTCATGTCACGGCCTCAATCCTCTGTCGTGCATGTCTTATAATATGGAACTGCGAGTGTACTCATGTAAGCAACATTTTTTCTATGCCCCTAACTTCCATAATAATAATGTATTCTTACTGTTCTTATTAATTGTGTTGAGCAGGGTTCCTAGGGGGGCTACCATGGTAAATAAATTAAACTGCACATCATATATAATGAACATGATGGACATGATGGACCTGATGTAATGAGTAATGGAGTTATGTGCCTTGTAAAAAAAGAGTGTTTGAAGTGCCCTAGTCCATGTATGAGTAGTATATGACATGCGCTCGGGGTCAGAAGTGTCATAAAAGTGTGAGAATCTTTTTTCAAAACTGTCTAAATGACCCATATAATACAACTAAACTGTCTAGATATGGCTTTGAAATAGTTATTTAACTCATTCCCTAAAAGATATAGTGGTGCATATGATCTGTAATGTTTAAAAGTATTGCTCAGTTGGAAAAACCTATTAAAAATCACACATATGCAACGTTTTTTTCTGTACTCTGAAGTGTCCATGCAGATCTAGGCCATACTAGCTGTATCAAATATTGCTGCAAAAGGGTTACATTTATTTAAAGTTAGGACATTCTAGATAATATAGATTGATTTTTCATACAAAGTTAGTCATTCTTGAATGTATTAGGGTAAAATTGTGAATGCTAAGCTACATTTTCAAAAGTTTGATAACCTCCAAATTTGGCAATGAGGTGTATTAAGGAAAATTCTTGACATAGGGATTTGATTTTTACTACACTTAAAGACATATGTTGTAACATTATGGACATGAAATAAGATGTAGATAAAATGATATTTTATAGGTTTTATAACTGTCTGATCAAAAACATTGCGTACATGAGGTTGAAAAGCTAAAAAAACTGACCCCTTAGGAGTTGGTGACTTGAATCAACCTTTCTAATAAGCCAAGGCTTTTGATAAAATAAAGTGTCATTAATTAATATTGAGTTTGTGAATTAAATGGTCCTCAGGCTGGTGAACATCGCTCACTGAATTATACCGGAACTCACACTTTTTTGTTTCTTCTGCTTCCAGAGTCACCGTATGGGTCATGAAACATCCATCTGTTATATACATGAATGGATGAACATATACACTGTTACTCATACCCGCTTGTTTTTTCTCCTTCCAGAGTCTCTGTGTGGGTCGTGTAACATCCCGGAGTGGCTGTTTAAGATCGTCTTCTGGCTCGATTACTGTAACAGCCTTATGAACCCCATCATCCACGCCTGCTCCAGCCATGAGTTCAAACGTGCCTTCTCTCATATCCTCATATGTCGCTAGTGCAGGAAGCTGTGCTCCTTCATGGATGAACAGTTTCATCACACAACACCAAGCACTGAGATGAGCAGACTTAGCAGGCTCACCTCAGTCAGGAACATCGGCTTGGAAGCTGCTTTGTCGGCGAAGTAGATGGTGTAGCATGTTTTCATAATTCTGTTGAACGATCACCAAAAAGTAAGCGGAGTACCAAACCTGAAGCCAAGCGGGGATCCCTGGATATTATCGCTCTTACATCTCAGTCAACTGTCAACATCTAGGATGACAATATTATGTGGTTGTAACCTGGGATATGTGTGTTTTATAACAAAAAATGAATACATGTGAATAAATGCATATTGAAAGTGTAGTTTTATAAACAGTCTTGCCTCAATGCAGGGCTCCGGTGATTACATAAAACTAAAGCAATGAGTCTATTTTATCAGACAATGCTTACAAGGATATTTGTGAAGACAAGGAAATAAAGTCCAATTGATAGAAAATTGTGTTCATTAGATTCCTTTCATGCTCTTTCAAGCTTTTCACATGCAAGATATTTGTCTGTATTCAAAATTCATTGAATGTAATTTAAAAGCTTTTGCATGTGCAAGATTAATGAAGGTCATCCATGTCTGAAATTAATAAAAATTTACATTTTTCTTCTCGTCTGTTAATTTTTCAAACTCAATTCTTCTCTAAAAGTATGACAATTATGTTGTTTCTTTTCATGTCTTTCAAAATTTGTGGTGAGGAAGTCTGTCAAAACACTATTCAGGAAAAAACTCACTGACACCAATATTAATCACATCGATTCATGCATTCTGCCTAGAATGCATGTGTGGTGGGGTAAATGACCGTTTTGTAAATAAATCAGTGTACACACATTCTGACCAAATAACTGCTGTATGCTGTTCTTAAATGGTAAAAGTAAAGGAATTTCCATATCCTTAAAGTACACATATTGGCCAACAAGAAAGAAAAGACATAGGAAAAGGGTAAAACATAATGAAAGTGAATTCTCAGTATCAAAGTCTATTATGATATCAAAGCAGACATTTTTGCCCAGCAGCAGAGCAAACTGTAGATAGCATCAGAGAAAACAAAAGAAGATGAGGATATTCAAGAAGATGAGGGTATTGGGGACGGGCAAAATAATATCTGGGGACGGGCATAATGATATCTTGGGACGGGCATAATAATATCTGGGGAGGGGCATAATAATATCTAGGGACGGGCATAATGATATCTGGGGAGGGGCATAATAATATCTAGGGACGGGCATAATGATATCTGGGGAGGGGCATAATAATATCTAGGGACGGGCATAATGATATCTGGGGAGGGGCATAATGATATCTAGGGACGGGCATAATGATATCTGGGGAGGGGCATAATGATATCTTGGGACGGGAATAATAATATCTGGGGACTGACATAATAATATCTTGGGACGGGAATGATAATATCTTGGGGAGGGGCATAATATTATCATTGGGAGGGGCATAATAATATATTTTGGTACGCCTCTACCCATGAACTTATTGCTCTATAACACATAATAACTACCTGTGTATTCTTTCATACCCTTCTTAACTCATATGTCTTTATGATCAGTAAAGTTTAAACTTGTTCTTTTTTGTTATTCCTGCCTTTTGCAAAAAAGAAAGATGATGCTGATTCATCTATCAATGAATCAGCATCAAAACACTTTGAATCAAGGGAATTGATGTTTTTTTTTTTTTTCTTACAACTGGTGCTTTTGAAATCATGCAAGAGGATTACATCCCGATTTTCAGGTGTTCTGATTTTCAGGTGTTCTGATACTGTCAGGGAACCTTACATCCTTCTTGATTGCAAAAATCTTAGAAGTTTTAGGCTTCTTTTCAGACGAATAAGAAATATGAAGTGGTAATCCCCAGGCATTCAACGAAATTTACACCTAAGTATTCAGAAATAACATCTGAGAAGATCAGAGCACTGCTAATAATCTATTTAATCTAAGAGCCCATTCCCTGACATGCATCTTTTTCTTCAGTAAAATTTAGCCTCGATTGACATTCAATTTAAATAAAATGGGACGAAAAAGAAGGGCAAGAATGTCAAGACAGTGTATCCTCTCTGATATTGGAAAGATGAAGTATTTGACATTGTGCAGTTAGCAGAGTGTGTTTATGGCCTGACAGTACCTGACATTGTGCAGTTAGCAGAGTGTGTTTATGGCCTGACAGTATTTGACATTGTGCAGTTAGCAGAGTGTGTTTATGGTGTGACAGTACCTGACATTGTGCAGTTAGCAGAGTGTGTTTATGGTGTGACAGTACCTGACATTGTGCAGTTAGCAGAGTGTGTTTATGGTGTGACAGTACCTGACATTGTGCAGTTAGCAGAGTGTGTTTATGGTGTGACAGTACCTGACATTGTGCAGTTAGCAGAGTGTGTTTATGGCCTGACAGTACTTGACATTGTGCAGTTAGCAGAGTGTGTTTATTGTGTGACAGTACTTGACATTGTGCAGTTAGCAGAGTGTGTTTATTGTGTGACAGTATATGACATTGTGCAGTTAGCAGAGTGTGTTTATTGTGTGACAGTACCTGACATTGTGCAGTTAGCAGAGTGTGTTTATGGTGTGACAGTACCTGACATTGTGCAGTTAGCAGAGTGTGTTTATGGTGTGACAGTACCTGACATTGTGCAGTTAGCAGAGTGTGTTTATGGTGTGACAGTACCTGACATTGTGCAGTTAGCAGAGTGTGTTTATGGTGTGACAGTACCTGACATTGTGCAGTTAGCAGAGTGTGTTTATGGCCTGACAGTACTTGACATTGTGCAGTTAGCAGAGTGTGTTTATTGTGTGACAGTACTTGACATTGTGCAGTTAGCAGAGTGTGTTTATGGCCTGACAGTATTTGACATTGTGCAGTTAGCAGAGTGTGTTTATGGTCTGACAGTACTTGACATTGTGCAGTTAGCAGAGTGTGTTTATGGTCTGACAGTACTTGACATTGTGCAGTTAGCAGAGTGTGTTTATGGCCTGACAGTACTTGACATTGTGCAGTTAGCAGAGTGTGTTTATGGTCTGACAGTACTTGACATTGTGCAGTTAGCAGAGTGTGTTTATGGTCTGACAGTACTTGACATTGTGCAGTTAGCAGAGTGTGTTTATGGCCTGACAGTACTTGACATTGTGCAGTTAGCAGAGTGTGTTTATGGCCTGACAGTACTTGACATTGTGCAGTTAGCAGAGTGTGTTTATGGTCTGACAGTACTTGACATTGTGCAGTTAGCAGAGTGTGTTTATGGCCTGACAGTACCTGACATTGTGCAGTTAGCAGAGTGTGTTCATTGCCTGACACTGCATGAAAAGTTCTGCGTAAATGAATAGAATGTTGATCCTGTTGAACAGTCTAGTACCACAGGGTTGCTACATCTGATTTCTATTTAACTGGCCATAGAATTCCTTCTTTGATGGTCCCGGAGGTGAGCCATACAAAGAGCGATTTTCTCAATTTACATACTCAACTTTTTGGCCAAGAAATCCCTTGTAATCACAAGGTACCATGAACAATGAATAACATATTTCGCCTTTTCTTTCATCTTTTTTTTTGGTATTTGTAGGTATTGGGGGAAATGGCATTAAATTGAACATATATGTATGTCTCAGAAGAGAGAGGGTTAAGAATAATGGAAGCCAATCAGAAACTGAATGAATTGATCCCAGTTCATTTTACCTGTCAATGGCTACAGCGTGCATTCAAATATTAAATCGTGTCAGGCAGTGTTTAGTATAAAGCAGATATTGTACTAGATAGGTAGATAGGAGTCTGGTGTAATGCAGCAATGGCAGTAAGGTATTTTCTTTTTGTGAAGCTACCTTTCATATAAGGGTTGAGGTAGAGCTTTCTTTGAGAATAAAAAAGAGAAAGTTGATCTCGTATTTAACTCTGCTTAATTTCTGCCTAATTTTACTCATGATTGGACATCACATTTTGTACAAGATGGGTTCAGTTAAGGAGGGCATGGTGCAGTATTTTCTGCCCAAATGGAACCGTGTTGGGTAGCTGAGATAAATGCCTCAAGCCTACAAGGTCCTTCAGGGATATGGACATTATGAAAACTGATTCATCAATGTTGAGTTCTTTTAATGGGGGATCAGTTTGCCATGGTACCCATTCAGCCCATAGGGCAGGCGATTGGCAAAATAAACGCATCAAACATACATGTGTTTATATATTGTCAAACAGGCAGATTCTGACATCCTGTTACCTACAGAAGGTAACTGTGTACATAATCTATAACGGGAAAACCCCTCAGCCTGTGTTACATGTTTTATCCTGCTGCAACATATAAAGCACAAAGCAGTGTACAGCATGTTTGTCATCTATATCTACCTACAGGTGTATGGCAAACAAACACTTAGACACTATAGAGAATTGCCTGAGTACTTCTTTGGTGTCAGATGCTCTTTTATCCTTACATATATCCAACAATGAAGGCAGGATTGAATGGGAGTCTTGTATCTTATGCCTTATGAGCATCAGTTATCCAATATCAAAAATGCAAAACATGATGTGTTTAAATACTGTTCCTCTAATATTGCATTTGATTTAAAAAGTTTGAACACAGTGAGTGTTGGTTTTGAGGGCCCTAGAGCCAGAGGACAAATGCATGTAGATGCAGTGTTAAAAGAGACAATTAAGTATAATAGATATCTTGAGTAAACTTGCGATAAAAGACTTTACCTATGAATCTTAACCCTCAATAGCTTAGCATCTGAGGCATGCCATTTACCTTTTGATAATGAGCACACATTCCCCATCCACTGTATAAGAGCATATGGGGATGGAGTTTGTTTATGTTTCAATTCATGAAAACATGAATATTTTAGGTTTCTTTGATGTTTGCTTTCATTATTATGTTCACTGGTTTTTGCCCAAAGGATAAATGCAAAAAGATCTGTAGAAATGATGAAAATTGCACAATTTCATAATTGTCCCTGATTTACAGTTGACAATTTTCGGCTTTTTATTAACAATTTAATTGGAATGTCTTGCATGAAAAAAGCGTATCACATAAAGAAAGGCAACAGATATTGATATAGATATGTAGATTAAATTTTCTCCTTAAATTGATACTAGCATGACTTGGCTTGTAGGTAGAACATACAGTACAGACCCTGATACAAATGTGCCTCCCTCTTTTCCATATCAGTATTTAGTGATAAAAAGCCTTATATGTTAAGCTTAATTTCTCTGAACAAATGCTGCCCACTTAATGATTTTGAAAATTCAGCAGAAATAAAGATACATTAATGAAATAAAAAGTGTTCTGAAGCTCCTGATGTACTCTATGTGAACAGAGTATATATCCCTGAAATTCATTTTCCCGACATGTGCCTGATTAGGTAAGGATGCATCACAATTTCTGGTTTCTGGAAACCACCCCATTATTCTAAATGGGAATTTTTGTGACAACTGTGTTGGATATTTACATATGGAACCGAAAACAGACCCAGAAAATTCCCTCTAGAACTGATTTTATGATGAAAAAATCACATTTCTTTGTTTATTTTCCCACAAAACTGTATTTTTTGCATTATCACTATTTCAGCTAGGATATGATGTATATAGAGCTTTTTTGCACATGTAGTGTTCTACCCCTCGAGATTAATCGAATCCTTCGATAAACAACAAAGAACAACTATTCAGGTTCCAGTTAAAACTTTATTGTCAATAACGCATAGGCATCAGCCGTTCTTGATGACAGTTACAGGTAGTAGAGTTTGAACTCTAAAGCACTCTCGACACTAGACGACTAGCACAGCCTTCTAGTGTCTATAGCTATCAACCCACATTTACCTTCTCTGTGCAACAGCACAGAGAAGTATCACAACATGGTAGTCGGGCAGCCGCCAACCACCGCTCATGATGGTTCGTCACGACTGGACTGACCCTGAGGAAGGCCGTACAACGGCCTTATATACACAAGAGTCGAGGGCTATGTGACCATGTGGTGACATGGCGCTGGACTCCAGCGCTCACAGGGGTCGGGTAAGAGAGGTGCTTTCGACGTCGCCCATGAGGACCACAAAGGTACCTCGAGGATGACTCGGGACCACCACACACATTTTAATTGCTCACACAGACCTAGGTTTTACAAGCAATTACAGAAGAACTACCTGGAATATTTTAGCTCAATGTATCTCATTTTAAAGCACATGACGTTAAGCAGCCATTTCCCCACTGGATGCAGGTTTTCCCCCATCTGGATACAAATACTTGGAGGGGGTGAATCATAATATATAATCATAAATTGCAGTTTCGAGTACCTTGAACAGTAATAACTAACAGTAATAACTAACAGTAATACCTAACAGTAATAACTTACAGTAATAACTAACAGTAATACCTAACAGTAATAACTTACAGTAATAACTAACAGTAATAACTAACAGTAATAACTAACAGTAATAACTTACAGTAATAACTTACAGTAATAACTAACAGTAATTACTAACAGTAATAACTTACAGTAATAACTAACAGTAACAACTAACAGTAATAACTAACAGTAATAACTTACAGTAATAACTAACTGTAATAACTTACAGTCATAACTAACAGTCATAACTAACAGTAATAACTTACAGAAATAACTAACAGTAATAACTAACAGTAGTAAATAACATTAATAACTAACAATAATAACCAACAGTAATAACCAACAGTAATAACCTACAATAATAACTGACAATGATAACTAACAGTAATAACTAACAGTAATAACTAAAAGTAATAACTAACAGTAATAACTAAAAGTAATAACTAAATGTAATAACTAACAGTAATAACTAACAGTAGTAACTAACAGTAATAACTAACAGTAATAACAAACAGTAATAACTAACAGTAATAACTAACAGTAATAACTAACAGTAATAACTAACAGTAATAACTAACAGTAATAACTAACAGTAATAACTAACAGTAATAACTAACAGTAATAACTAAAAGTAATAACCAACAGTAATAACTAACAGTAATAACTTACAGTAACAACTAACAGTTATAACAAACAGTAATAACTAACAGTAATTACTAACAGTAATAACTAACAGTAATAACTAGCAGTAATAACTAACAGTAATAACTAACAGT
The DNA here is from genome assembly GCA_949317995.1 of Acholoe squamosa. Taxonomy (NCBI): domain Eukaryota; kingdom Metazoa; phylum Annelida; class Polychaeta; order Phyllodocida; family Polynoidae; genus Acholoe; species Acholoe squamosa. Next base: position 81,291,549 of record OX439043.1, on the reverse strand, counting down.
AATAACTAACAGTAATAACTAACAGTAATAACTTACAGTAACAACTAACAGTTATAACAAACAGTAATAACTAACAGTAATTACTAACAGTAATAACTAACAGTAATAACTAGCAGTAATAACTTACAGTAATAACTAACGATGATTAGTTTGAGCCGACAGTTTCTTCACGAGCGGGTCCTGCCCGTTCCACACGAGGCCGGTAGGCCGAGTGCGGAGCGGGCAGGAGCCGCGAGTGAAGAAACAGGAGGCATCGCGTGGTGTGTACTGATTGAACTAACCGTCTGCTCGGATTTGCTACACAGTACCGGAATATTTCATCATATGCTGGCCATTTCGAGCAATTATAGTGTACAAATCATGTATTGGAGTTTGGTAATATCTAATAGAATATATTTTAATTGTTTTAACAAGTTGAGAAGGCTACACATGCTGTGTAACATGTGTAAATGGAGTGTTTTTCTCTGCGGTCCGCTTAGGAGGGACATCAACATGAAACCAAGATGGTGGAGGGCCGTCTCGTCCGCTCGTAAGAGAAAATAATGGATTCTATCAATTTTAGAGGTAAATACTTAAAATTAATGGTGGAAACCATGTTATAAACTCAATGTGTAATGACTAGACTTGAACTCGTTGACTTTAAAGTCAACTCATTCAAGTCTAATCATTATATATTACATTCATGTACACACACTAACTTAACACTGCCCCTAACCCCACCCAGAACTCTCACCAGAACACAATGTCACTGTGTGACCCTTTTCCAACCCTTCAGTGGTGGCCTACTGCCTGCCTGCAACTCATGTACACATACGGGTCATAGGCCTAGAACACACAAGAACACAGAAACTCACCTGTATGCCTCCTGTCCCCTTCAAACACATCTCAATACCAATATTATCCTTGTGCTGGGTGGCTGTAGTGTGTTTTGTTTATGTGAAAAAGGTGATATAGAACCCTACTGAACCCCATTGGTTACTAGTTACAACTCTGGTTTACCTATTCATTGTGATAAGTTTCGCTCATCAGTTTGATGAGTCTGGATGCTCATTACTGATTAGTTTGGTTCATCATGTGCAAGATGAGGCAAAACTAATCACAAACTAATCATAAACTAATCACTAGCAATGAGGCATCAATGGGTTTCCTTTTTCCGTCCTGCTGGTGTATAGAGTGTCTGTTTGTTTAACGCAGACTTTCATTTATATGTATGTCAAACACTCAGCCACTATAACAAACAGTGCCCATTAACTCTTTAAAGAGCTGCTGATGGATTATTCCTATTGGTCATCATGATGCATATATATGCATGCGGGCTTATTGCAGAACTGGTGAGTCAGCCGTAGTGAGTAATTTGCCAGGGCTGCATCAATGTATCAAGCCATATGTGAATACTGGCTGATATCATGTATTTCTGTGTCTCAATGTGAATTGGGATTTTACACCAAGGTAGCAAGCTTTCTTTAGAGGGTATACATTAGTGCATAACATGTGTTTATATTGTATAACCTGTAGGTGAGGGAAATATGTGGGCATTATGGTAACCATCAGGGAACTGAGTAGGTGTAAACAATTTACATATTGATGACTTTCGCATAATCCTAAGATAAATAATGGCGATTAGTTCAATATGGGTATCGTAGTAAGCGTAAGACTTGCAGGAGAAACACGATACACTGCAAAAAGATTGATTACTTTCCAAGGCTCTAGAGGGCAAACTACTTAAGACACAGAGATGGCAGACCCCTTTCCATAAAGCCAAACATTATCTCTTTACCTATATTTGCTTATCCTTCCAAATGCAGCAAGTTGAGGCCAGCAAAATACTGGAGTTTTTAAAAATGGTTCCAGTAGTCCGAAACACAGAAGGCTTCGTCTACCATCTCCCTAGACATACTTATACCACTTGAGGGGAAGTGGTTTATCTAGGGACAGTCTCCTCTGAACAGATTGTCACCTGCTTCTGGTGTGGGATCAGTGCCATAGCGATACCATTGCAAATGAGATCAGTCACTGATGCTAGATGTACTTGATCTCATCGATGTCAACCCAAACAAAAACCCCGACGGATGGTGTAGGGACAGTATCATTGTTTCTGGGTCATGACCTCATTATCTGAAAAGAAGGCTCGCTGAGATCATGTGCATCTAGCATCAGTGACTGATCTCATTTGCATATTATTGCTATGGCACTGATCCATAGCCAGAAGCGGGTGACAATGTGTTCAGAGGGGTGAGGGACAACATCCCTTAAATAAATTACTAATCACACTGACCCTCTAATTTGTTATTGTTATTTGTGGTTTTTTTTCAAATAACGTTCCTGTATTATGCCTCTATCCCTTAATGACCCCTTTTAAGGATAATGCCTCATTTGTAGGTATACTTTTTGTGGGTCAATGCCATTTGTGACTTAATGTTAGCCCCTTCCAGGCCAAAGATCTTTAGGACTATTGAATGTCTTATTTGTTGGATAGTGCCTCGCTTGTGGGATAATGTCATTTGTATATTACTCGTATGTTAATGCCGGATTTGAGGGATAGTGTCATGACAGGTGACACTGTCCCTAAAATGGGCACCATTTGTGGGATATTGTTTTATTTGGGAGATAATGTCTTGTCTGTTGGATAATGCCATTTGTGATTTAATGTCATTTGTGCTTTAATGCCACTTTTGAGGGATAGTGTCCCAACGGGTGACACTATCCCTCAAATGAGCCTTGTTTCAGGGATAGTGTCTCCCATTTTGTCCTATATTCACCACTAGGTTGCCCCTGAGTCTGTATTATTACATATTTTTGATTATTGCCCCAAGAGAATATTATATATTTTCATGTTTTGAATTTCAAAGCAATTAGACTTGTAGTTGAAATTCTATGGCCTACATATTGCATAGACTACATAGATTGCATACATCTAAGACAATGCTATCAATCAGTGCATTTTTTTGATTTTGTCAATTTCACACATCTCACATTGGATAACTGCTGTGTAAATAGGTGTAAAAAAATTTGAGCATTTCTACATATGTTGGAGATGTCATGCATTAAATCCGTCACACCTGAACTAAACATTTATCACAGAATGGCAATCTACACAAGTTGTTAGATTTGAATTATCAAATGATATTGCAAGTTTGGAGGTATCCTGGTCAAAATTGTATGCAAATAAATGTAGTTCGAATTCATATACCTCAAGTACCCATATCATAGAGTATGATTAAAATGATTTTGCTTTAGGAGCATCCTGAAAATGCTCCAGTGGCTATGAGCAAAAGGTATCCATTATGAAGCCAACCTTCACACATGAAAACTTTCATCCCATAGTAAGTTCACAATGGATTTTAATGGGACTTATACTGTTGCATTTTAAACCTATCAGGCTTTGCAATGAACAAAGTCTCAACAAGCTGTTTTAGGATTCTGAAATTTGGTATACCTAATTGTAGGGGATCCATAGTTAATACACAGACTACCCTTCATCTAGATTGACAGCCACTAGATATTGCCAGTGTCAGTGATTCAAAAGGTTATTTGTGTGAAGTAAGACAATATGCAACAGATGAAGTTAGCTAATCTTTGATGAAATGTCAAAAACATGCCAGAACAAACATTGCCAAATACTCTGATAAATAGTGTACTGACCTAACTTGTTCAGAAATGAGACTTTACATATTCCTACTGTATAGGTGAAGCCAAATTTCAGTCAGTGTGTGAATTTCACTGTTACTATCTCACTATTACTGTCACAGACCACTCCACTGTGACAGCTCTCTAGCGTCTGTTTTACACACTAACACGACCCGTGTCTGAATCTCCCCATTTCAATTACAGGCCACTACAGTAGTGCCCCTAGTGTCTGTATTACACACTAACACAGTCAGTGTCTGAATGTCCCTATTATCACCCATCTCTAAGTAACAAACCACAACAGTAGTGCCCCTAGTGTCTGTATTACACACTAACACAGTCAGTGTCTGAATGTCCCTATTATCACCCATCTATAAGTAACAATCCCCTATTATCACCTCTCTATCAGTTACAGACCACTGCAGTGGTGTCGCTAGTGTCTGTATAGTAGACTAACACCCTAGGGCTGTGTCTTTGGCTGTGATTTGCTGAGGCTTTGCACACCGTCCTGCCCACTGCTATTTCCAATAGGGAAGGTGATTGGATTGCCTCATGTTAGAGCTTTGTATAGTCAGAGACCATATCCATAGTCAGTATGTGTATGGTCAGCGGAATCAATAATTACCTAGCCATAATCCCTGAATGGTCAACTTGTTTTTTTTGGTGTAAGTTTGATATTTTTCTTGAATAAACTACTTGGTCTTCAGGTGATGAAATGAAATGGTTTTATCAGCATGTCAATCATTGATTTAACTTTTTACTGAATATCATCCGCTACAAGATTTTGTTATATGATTGATGTAGCTGCCTTGAGATAAATATTAAATCTTCAGTCCCTTTATCTTTGAGACCAAGCTAAAATACAAAGCAGTTTCTTCATTGTTGATTTGAAACCTAAGGGATGAACCTTCGGCAATGTTTTTGACCTGGACAAGGCCATTTAATGGAAGTTCCCACTTTGATCTGAACAGTGCTGAAGAACCGTTGCTTCAGAGTGGTTTGATAAAATGTTACAAATTAGACATACATCAATAAAAACATAAGTATTCCCCATATCTATGTAGTAGCTGTAGAATCATCACAATATTTCATCACTTTAATTCTTAATGTGATCCCAGAAGTCATACTAAAATGAAACAATAAAGCAAGTTTTTGCACTAACTTCTTTCTTAACACTAAATTAAAATCATAGACAGATGGAAGTTATGAAAACAATACACAAACCATAACATAAGTGGTTTGAAGAAGGTCGGAGAAGGTACGATTACCTCTCCTCACCTCTGTGATATAGCTCAACCATTGCAGACCAGCACTTCCTCTCCCTCTATCCTGCGTCCCTCTCCTTTGCTACCTTACTGACTGCCCTGAAAGCTTGTCATTAAGGATGGCTCACTGCCTTAAGGTAAGAAACCATTAGTTAAGTGTTAACGTCCTGCAACCCTCTCACACTGCATGCACTTGTATCCATAGTCCCTCAGCGTACAGGGTATCAGGGCAGCCTCAGGGACCCAGGGGAGTGATTTCGAGGATGACAGAGTGGCTGCTGGCTGCACCAATAGGAAGCCACCCTCAGGGATCTGTATGAGTAAGAGGTGTTTAAGGCATATCTTGTCACCAATTGCAGAAGTTGCTTTTAACTTAAAGGTGAACAGTCACATCTGTATCTTCCCATCAGGTATTGAGATCTTGCTTAGACCTTCCGAGGGCTCATATTGGTTAATTTTTAAAATAAGGTTACTGTATCATTGCAACATTTTCAGGAACCACATGAATATATCCTGACACTTGATTGCTCCATCAAGCTGATTTGTTTTACCTATTCAGTGAGTAAACTGGAAAAAGTGTGGTTGCAATACATGTGCTGCTAGGGTTCTATAGTTTCACGAGTTGAGAATATAATGCTGTGGGTGCTGCAGTTTTTCAAAATAAATGTGAGTTGTCTAAGCACAGTTAAATTCACCTATTTGTTTATAATAAATCAGTGTGAGGCGTAGAGCTGTTCAAGGAGAACAGAGGCAGCAATCCCTGACTAGCTGCAAGCTGCCATGGTGGATAGCTTTGCTGGTGCTTTGTCCCAAACACAGCTGAATATCCATCTTGTAATCCCCAGAGCTGTTTAGAATAAATCACAGGGAATGTATGCCTTTAAGAATAATGTGGGTGCCCATCAGTATTGGAGGTGTTTAAGGGAAACACAGGCAGCTATTCCTCCAGGGCATGGCTGGCTGCACCTGAGTCTACAGCCACAAATCATCCTACCCTGTATGGCCACATCAGACCTTATTCAAGGTGGGCTGTGTAGCAGGTTCATGCTGAGATATCACTTGGCTTTACCAAAGTCTTTACCAAAGAGTCCTAATTCCAGAATATGATAAGTAGCCCCAAACCAGCTAAAATAGTCCTAGTGTAGAGTAGTAAACTAGGTTCACCATGTGTACTCCATATCTAAGCCCAAAATGTCAATAAGATTGAGATAAGACCTGGGTAGTGCTACTTTACACACCTTAAGGGATAACATTATTACTATTTTATGGAATATTTCCTGCAGCAAGCTAGCTCCTACTCACTAGAATTCACTTTCATGCATTTCCCAGCTGTATGTAAGAGTGAGCTAGATAACCTAGTGTGTCTTGAACTTTTTCTGATCCTGTGAGGTGTGTCAATCCTACCATAAAACTGAGCCACTGCTTATAGACCTTTGCACCTTATATGATCTCCAGGATCTCAGGGTGTAGCTTATATGTGGGGTTTTACTTATATAGACTAAAGGAAGGATTTTCGACCATTTCAGAAACCTCCTGTGGCTTAGGGTCAGGGTGTGGCTTATGTGTGGGTGCAGCTTATAATATGCGAGGTTTTTTTCTGGTAGTATCCAAGCCTCGTATCATGTAGTGTACAACACTCTCAGCCAGATCTGTAAATGGGCTTTAAATACCACTGGTGTGCATACAGTAGGGTTCACTTCAGGCCATTCGTGTTATACCCACAACGGCAACAACTGTATTCCAGAACTAGAAGTACTCTACTGTAAAACCCTTGTGGTGTTCTGACAGTGTAGTACTAGGGGCTGTAACAGATACAAATGTTTGAGAGCAGATGTACTTTGACCAAAAGCTCCCAGGATAAAGAACCAAGACAAGATCAGACCTGACTTGTCCCTTTACACTGATCCATATCCTGTTAATGATACCGTTTTGGAGCAAGTAGGACTGGTCACTTGTTACCAATCTTCCCCACCGCCACTAATGGGTACTTTAAACATTTCCTGACTCATCACTGAGTAGCCATAAGGGGAGTTAGGACAGCAATAAGCAGTGTACCAACACAATTGCTTTGGATTAACCATTGAAGTTATTCATTGAATTACCAGCTACCAAAGAGAACCATTAGCCAAGGGATGTACGCAGTCATGAAGATAATGATACTTGAAGGTAAATGTTATTCCGGTTCTGTTTTGGCGAACTGACACTTCTTCGTTTCTCTCCTTCCAGAGTTGCTGTGTGGATCATGTAACTCCTGGAGTGGCTGTTTAAGATTATCATCTCGCTCGGTTACTGCAACAGCCTCATGAACCCCATCATCTACGCCTGCTCCAGCCTCTCATATCTTCATGTTTCGCTGGTGCAGGAAGCCAAGCTCCTTCATGGATGAACAGTTTAGTCACTCAGCACCAAGCACTGAGATGAGTGGACTGAGCAGGCTCGCCGCAGTCAAGAACATCAGCTTTAGGAACAAGAACAAGAGGGAGACCTTAGGCAGGACGTATAGTTATTCAGTGGGTTGGACAGGCACGCGGTTCCTGCTGCAGGCCACCAATGGCAGGACTGAGACTTCTACAGAACCAGCAGTGATGCTGCAGTGATGCCGCAGATTGACAAGCAGGGGGTGATGATAGCTCAGATGATGACCACTCTGTAGGCTTATATCAGTGGTACAGTAAACTTTAACTAAAGTACATCTTGCACCATGGGTGACAATCTTTTTTAAATCATGTTCATTTCAGAGACTGGTAATGCAGTCAGATAATTCTGCTCAACCCTATGAAAAACATCTTATAATGAAGAAATTGCAAGCAAAGGTGGCAGTTGTCTGATGTCAAACTCATGAACACGAGAAGCCATCCTGACTCCTGCAATCATCACAAACACCTGACAGTAAATGTGGATTTACGCAGTGCTAGTTAATTCAAATAGAACAAAATCAGTCACCCTTGTGGCCCTAAGCTACGGGGGCACATCACAGTCTTATCTAAAAGGACCCTGCAGGTGTCAAATTGAAGGTGGTTCAAAGTTAATCACAGGAGACACGAGGAACAGATAAGCCTTTGAAACTGGAACGGGAAGGCAAAGAAAACACAACTTACCAAAGAATAGAGAAAGTCACTAACGTTGTCAGTTAGTTCCATGGACTCTAACTGACATTTCTGAAGCCTTACGCCTAAATCAGTTTTATCTTTTTAAATATAAATAAAGCTATAGCATGGTTATCACATTTCCGAAAGATGTTTAGTGCCTAAATTGGATAGTAGGGATCCCTCTATATTGGGATTGAGGCCTGATAAAATGACAGCGGACTGGACATAGCTTGATGGTGAGTTGACACTATTGCATTTCCGAAGATTCTAGACAAAATCTGAAGAAATCCTTTGAGCAATATATCCGTTATCTGTTATTCTAACTCCCTGTCGGGTAGATTCCTTAATATTATGGCTGTATTTAATATAAAAAAAATTGATTAACTTTTGAAGTGGATAACCGGCCATGCTTCTTCACCATAGTGTCAACAAGACCTGTTATGCTGTCTGTTGTGTAGCACATGAATTTACCATCTGCTCGGATTTGCTACATGGTACTGTAACATTTAATCATATTCTGGCCATTTTGAGAGAATTTGGACTTCAAATCATCCATTGGAGCTTGGTAGGAGTAAAAAGAGCCTATTTTATTTGTTGTCTTAACTTGAGAAGGCTTCTAAAGGCTCTATAACATGTGTAAAAGGAGTGTATTTGTCCGGGGTCCGTGTAGGATGGACATCAACAAGAGACCAAGATGGCTGAGGGTCTTCTCGTCGACCTGAACAGAAATCAATGGATTCTATCAATTTTAAAGGTAAACCCATATAATCAATGGTGAGAACCATGCTATGAACACAATGTATGATGAATAAACTTGCAGGACTGCCTTTCTGGTGTTTGATACCCTGAAACATGTATGGCTGCCCCACACTGGGTGTTATTGTACCTTCGTATCGTGATCTTGAATGTAGGTGGTCCTATGAGGTGTGTTTGTTGCACTACAAAAGCCACTCCTTTTATGTTATGTACTACATTAGTCCAGCTACTAACACATAGAGCACCCCTTGTACCCGTTACAAGGACACGAGAGATGGTGTACATTGATTCAAGAATTCTCTAATCAAGTCAAAACCAAACACGGCTCATACTTTTACACGGATCCATATTGAGGTAAGGCTACACCTACAGGGTGAAGGACTGTGTAGGACATTGACTAGTTACATATCTTCACCACAGCCACCAATAGATACTCTGAACATTTGCTGACTCACTGCCATAGGGAAAGGTGGGTATGATGGTAATACTTGAAGGCCTTAGGAAAGGGGTGTATGCACTTTCTCTAGAATTCTCTAATAAAGTCAAAACCAGACACGGCTCATACTTTTACACGGATCCATATTGAGGTAATAATACTCGAAGGCCTTAGGAAAGGGAACCATCAAATGCACTTTTGAAGATGATGATACTTGGGAGTGAATGTAATTCAAATCCCATTTACTCCCTATATACTTAGCTATTATTTGACATTATTTGAAATATGCAAGTGCTAAAAGTAAAAGGTTGCAAATAGGATAGTATCTATTGAATAGATAGATCAATATAGAATAATCAGAAATTCACATGGCTAAACTATGTTATAGTAGTTAACATTTCCTCATAGACCCTTTAATAGAGACAGAATGTGTCAGTTATTGAATGCGTTATACATGAACAGAGGTAAAACATACACAGGCGTTGTTGATGGAGAGAAATGACAGGGGCGTGTTTACCTCTTGAATGGCTTATAGCTGCTCATAGATCATAAACTGCTCATAGCTATCTCAGCATAGCATCCATGGGAATGATATCCTTGTTGATGTGAAAAGGTATTGTAAACTCTTTGCATTCAGCCAGTTTGTATTCAGCACAGCAATGGCTGGGCTCTTGAATTGTGACTAGAGTGCTCGTGTAATAGGGTAAAGGACCATAAACACATTCTGACCAAAAGACTGCTGTATGCCATTCTTTAAAGGTAAAGGTAGGAGAATGGCCATTGTAGCACTGTGTAAGGAATACATATCTGCTTACATGAATAAAAAGACATAGCACAGGGGGAAACAAAATGGAGTGAATTCTTAGTCTCAATGTCTATAAATATATCGAAACAGAAATGTCTGCCCAGTATTAGAGGAAACTGTAGACAGCATCTGAGAAAAATAGACGATGAGAGTATTCTGAAAAAGGGTAAAAAGGTGTTCAATCAAACACGGAATGGCCGCTCTTGCTGCCCTTGGTTATGATATATTAGACAATAGTGTTAGCAAACACATTCAGGTCTGTATTGACCAGCATTGTACCCACACACCAGCAGTGAGAAGTCATGTCCTGGTGGTCAGAAATCAACATGCCTACAGATTATTGCTTATCAGGGGAAAAGCAAAAAAAGAAACTTTCTGGTGGGCAATAGAACAAGCATCTATCATTATAGACTGCATGCAGAGCACTATTTGTTATGTCAGTAACGTTTTGTCATAAAGGTCTTTTAGCATTCCCTTTCCTGGTAGTGTACTACAGTTGGTGCATATTTTGTGGACATATTTAGCCAGAGCCAGACAGTGCCCAAAGTGACCAACAGTGTACAGCAGCCAACATGTCCTAAGGAAGTCTATAGCAGTGTTATAAAAGTCCCTACTTGAGTCAGCTGACTCCATAGCTGCCATGTTTAAATGGCATGATAACTGTTGTCAGTCTGCTTCTAAAAACACTCCCGACATACACCCCGTACAGTCATAGCACTATATAGCTCTGTGGATAGGCATATACCCTGAATACGTGTCGGCAAAGGTTCACATGGCCGTGTCTGTATGACAATTTTTGCATATGGGCTTCCTTCTTACACATAGGGGAAAGTATGATTCAGGAACCTTCAGGTGCAAAAGCCTTCATCCAGCCCAATCATTTGATGGTATAGGTTTATCATTTGCCTTATCCTTAGCCAATATCAGCTGCTTTTATCTCTTCTAACTGCTATTCAGATCCTATGACATACAGCCACTGAAGAGTGTACCACAATAAAGGTAAACATCTGATATGTGATCAAAGCTTAATTTCAATCTAATATTTCAAGGCACTTACTGCACAAATGTGCATCATCGCTACTTTGCACACCGTCCTGCCTACTGCTACTACCAATGGAGAACGTTAGATTGGTTTGCCTCAGGACAGAGCTTGTTGTGGTTAGAGTATGTATGGTCAGTGTGTCATCCCTTCGGCTAACCTAGATAGTAGATATTACTGAGTCAAAGATATCAAGACCAAGTTTAGTGAGAATACCAGGTTTCTAAAGTCATAAGCTTGCATCGACATAGTTGAGATGAATACTTTGTATGTGTAATCCTACACTCTATTTCTTTTGGCGACTGCCGTAGTGGTGCACCTCGTGTCTGTATTATAGATCAACGTCCTCCAGCTGTGTCGATTTGCTGAGACTTTACGCCATGTCTCCTTTTGCCAATTGAGAAGCTGATTGGTTTGCCTGAGGTTACATTATTTTGTGGTTGTAGGTCAGTGTGTGACTGGTCAGCTTTCTTTACATGTTGATATTTGTTCTTCTATCTAGCTGGTTGCTTTCTGTAAATTCACAGATCTTTTGGGACATTCTTTCTCTGATGATGCCCCTAAGTCATCATTAAGTAATGTTGAAGTAATGAAGCTAGTATATATGGGTACCTGCAGAAATAGAGCCTTTATTCTTTAAAGGAACGCCTACATCAAAGCTTTAGAACAGCTTTTTACCTCTGGATGTCTGACCGCAGGGACTACCCATGGACAGTGACCTTGACCTGGACAAAGCACCTCTAATGTGAGTTTCCTTTTAGATTTGAGGAACAATGACTCTTAAATCATGAGATAGATTGTTTCAAATTAGATATTGATCCAAAGAATAATAAGCTTACATTACTCTTTTTTAAAATATTGAAAAGTGTTTATTGTCAAATCACTATCATACAAAAGTGGTAGCATGACGATAAGATGAATTCCTCGATCATTTGTTACACAAAGTTTGTTAGCACAGATAATGAATATGATGATAAACCAAATAAAAATGAGTGATGAGAGCATACACTCAAAAAAAAAAAATAAACATTACAATATATGCTGTATACAAAAATAGAACAAGACAAGAGACTTAGTGTAGACGGACTGTAGCTCATTGTTATATTATCAGCCACCATAGTCCATAGTCCAAGTGAACAGCTCCCTAGTGGCCAACTTAACAGGGATAACACGTAAACAACCATATTTAGTCTTAAAGGCACAATACTAAGAATTGCAGGTTACTAGTTGCTTAGTCCATCTTTGATTCTTAAACTAATACAAAACCATAGAGCATTGTCTGAAGCCTGACACAAACATGCAGGCTGGATTTAAATGATTCATAAGAAATGAATTGAAGTTGGGCATCTAGCAAAGTCTCCTGAGATCTATCCATTATGAGAAACTGTAAGTTGAGTAACCTGTTATGATTCTATCTTTCTGCAGCACAGATTGCACTGCTGCAGTGCTGCAGGTGTTCACATAATGTAGATCTAAGGCACAGCTCAGTACAACCAGGTGTGTATTATAAATCAATGGACCTGTATATATCTTTAATCATAAACAGATGCAGGGGCAGCAGTGAAGGTGTTAAAGGCTACACGGTTAGCAATTCCGCCAGGTCACGGCTGGCTGCACCAAGCCGTACAGCCACAAATAATACCATAGCCGCACCAGACTTGATTGAGAGTGGGCTGCATGGGTTATATACTGCATCATCACTTGGCACTGCCAGTACTATTTTACAAGGCCACATGATAATGGCTTTCACTACAGAAAAGCTACATGCTGTACATGTGTCTCTAGCTGTATTCAATTCCTGTTAGTCTTTTTTCTCAAAAGCTCTAAAAGATAAACGGTGCGAAGAAGTCAATTAAAATGAATAGGGTAGAGGCACCCATTTCGGAAGCTCCTGGCCATACAAGAGGTGACCATATTTGATATTCAAATCCTGTAGGCTCAACTGAGGTGAATTCTACTTTCTGTTGCCCCAGTTGATACATAATACTTAGCCACCAATATCCATGAAGAAGTTTCGATAAATCTCTCCTACACCTATGAATAGTTGAGCTGTATATACTTTGCCTTCTGAACCTCAAATTGCCCCTAACGGCAGACAGCACATGGGAAAAAGGAACCTGGAGTCAGACACTATGTTATCTCGTTGATACGGACATAATGGGCCACTTAATGTGAATTTTTTATATAGAACATCATAGGGAATGCTAGCTAATACAATACTCCTCGACAGAACACTCTCAG